>BLSH010192023.1:271900-287186 GCA_018402905.1 Glandirana rugosa
TATTCACAGACCTATCACATTGGCACCAATTTTCAACAGCAATCTACTATTCTCCTTAGAACACCCCCTTAGCAAAAGTTGTAAGCTATCCCTAACATGCCCCTCTTGCAGTTACTGTAGAGATTACACACCCCCCTCAGAACCTTCCCAATCCCCCGCACAAGACATGACAACACGGCGCCTCTATTTATTTATGGTTTATTAGAGTCATATCCCGTTATACATGACAGATGATCCGCTACCAGGTTTAAATGGCTATTTAACACTTCTTTAACTGTTAACCGAAACTGCTGTTACTGTTATTATTCATACTGTTTAATTATGCCTAAGTACAAGTTAAATGTTATATTTATACCATCTTAACAAATGCCGCTTTACATCCGCAGATGTATCATCCTTTTGTAAGATGATATTGTAATCTGCCTTATTATCTTCAATAAAACAAGGATCCTTATGTAACCGATTGCGGACCACCCACCGTAGATATACTGCGGCAAGGTGGCCACTCTGCACCGGAATACGTACCTTGTACATGATCTGCTGGGGTAGAGTGTGCCCCCGCCGTCCCTGGCTCTGCTGCAATTGGCTGCAGCACCAACCAATCAGCGGCTGCCGGCCACTGATTTGTCGCCAGCACCCGACTATCATTGCTGAACAGAGCCCGGACATTACCAAAGAGAGCCCTGTGTACGGAAACAATCACAGGGCTCTCTTCTGACAGCAGCAATGTGCTGTTTTTTCTTCCTGTAAAGCAGAAAGTAAAAAACAGCACATTGCTTAGTAAAAACAGCATACGCAGTAAAAGCTCATTTACACTTGCTTCATCTTCAATGCAGATTAAAGCTCCTACTGCTTCAACAAGCTTTTATGATGTGTTTTTAATGACTGTCCCGTTCGAGGTCGGGGCTGTCTGCCCCCGTTAGTACCTCCTTTCTTGCTTCTGGCACTTCTGGTTCAGGTCCCTTGCATACCAGCTTTACTCGGGTGGCATGGATCTGGGTAGTACTGTGTTCGGTGAGGATCGCGGTTCTGGTAATAGCTACCACAGTGGTTTCTGGACCGTAGGCAAAGTCCTGTTGCTTCTTTCCCTTTGTCAGTTGCTTGATCACGACTACATCTCCTTCTTGGAAAGGATGGGTATTGCCCTGTGGAAGAGACGGAAGCTTGCGGGTAACATTTTCTTCGGTTTCTATTAAGGTTTCAATTAGTTTGCTCACATATTCACAGGGCCGGATTAACATAGGGGCTATTGGAGCTGCAGCTCCAGGCCCCTACCTCAAAATAGGCCCATGCCAGTGAGTCATTAATGCTGTTTAGCTCTGTGTGTGTACGCCATTGTTATGTAAATCGCGGGCGGCCGGCAGGCGCTATCGTTATGTAAATAGCGGGCAGCCGGCAGGCGCTATTGTTATGTAAATCAAAGGCGGCAGCTGAGTTCCACAGAGTGCAGTGTAGCACAGCATAGAGGCTGAGTCTTGTTCCTTCCCCACAGCTTTCACCCCCATAGTGCAAAATACAGCAAATGGCACTAAATGGCACCAAAACGGTATTCACTATAGCACTCAGGCAACAAATAGCACCCAAATACTTACTCCAGTTAAGACCTGGAGATGTGCACATAAAAAATAATGTTTAGAGCATGATATAATCACCTAAATTGTACTAAAATTTGCGGGCTATTGTTTAAAGATAATCTGTTTTTAAACTGTGTGAAAAAGTGATTTCTACACTGAAATATCTTAAAAAGTCTGAGAAGAGATAAATTCCCCGTCTATTTACTCCTAGGTGCAGAGCACAGCAGAGCACAACCATCCATGGAGTAATTACAGGGCGCTGTAGTAAATACCAAAATGAGAGCTGTGAGAGTTTTTTGGGAGTAAAAGTTGGAGCAATGCAGCCCAATGTAATGTTCAGCCATTCATTCTAATACAATTGTAACTTCCCCAAAGAAATCCTTTTCATGTTGAGATGAAATGTATCGTTCTCTCAAAGAAATTGTCCTCGCAACAATGTTGCAATTTTGATAATTTGTTTTTAAGATTGGTAGAATGTTCAATCTTTTCATGTTTTGATACAATATTATTTTTTCTCTGTCTCTTTCACTTGTTGATATCTAGCGCACAAAAATATTTCCCCAAACTCACACAGGTGTCTTTACAAACCAAAAACAATACCATTGCTTATAGAAATTTAAAAAGGAATCCCATTTGTTTTATTTTTTATTCTTTCCAAATGATTTTAAAGAGGAAGTAAACCCTGATGGGTTTTACTTCCTCTGTGTTACTCTTTGTTACCCTGCAATTTAAAAGCATAATAGGCTAGTATGCATCACATACTAGTCTATTATGTGTCACTTACCTGCATTGGAAGCCTGCGATGTCCCCGCTCCAGGCCGTACCCATCTTTACCCCTCTTCCTTCCGGGGCCGCAATCTCCAGCTCTGTGACAGGACGGAGCTGCGTGACGTCATTCCCGCGCATGCGCACAGGAGTTGCCAATCACGGCATGATCTCAGTCAAGAAACGGCACGTCGGCACATGAGAGTACAGGGAGGTCAGGCACTGATGTGGATGAGAAGGCCTGGCTCGCAGTCTCCGCTCTAATTCAGCCAAAAGGTGTTCTGTTGGGTTGATGTCAGGACTCTGTGCATGCCAGTTAAGTTCCTCCACCCCAAACTCATTCATCCATGTCTTTATGGCCCTTGCTTTATGCACTGGTGTGCAGTCATGTTGGGACAGGAAGGGGCCATCCCCAAACTGTTCGCACAATGTTGGGAGCATGAAAGGCCCACCAAAATCCTCAGCACCAGGCCCATGATGCTCTTAATCTGGCCCTGCATATTCATCCCTAATATTATCAAAATTATCCTGTGTCATGAATGTGTGTCTGGCCCAGGGCGTGGGGAAAGGCATACCCATTAGGATCTCAAAAGGGGAGTACCCTAGGGTTGCGTTGGGTGTCATTCTGATTTCAGCAAGAACAGCAGGGAGGTATCTTTTCCAGTTTTCATATGTACCTCCAGTGGCTTTCCTCAATTTGTCCTTGATCGTTCTGTTCATCCTTTCTACAATGCCTGAACTTTGAGGGTGGTATGGGATATGGAATTTCCATTCAATCTGCAGGTAGAGAGTTCCTTGCATATTTGTGAAGTGAATGCTGGCCCTGGTCTGAATTAATTTGTAATGGTATTCCCCACCTAGGAATAATTTCCCTTGTGAGGATTCCCACCACTGTCTTAGAATCTTCCCTTTTGGTAGGGAACATTTCTGGCCAACGAGAGAACATATCGGTGATTACACAGGCTGGTTGTTTTCCTCCCTTTGGCTGTGGTATGTGAGTGAAATCGATTTGGAGATGCGTGAATGGGTTTGTGGGGTAAGGTAGATGTTGGTGTGCAGCACGGTGTGGGTTATTAGGATTGCTCCTGATGCAGGTGATACATCTTTTTACATAACTTTCTATCAGTGGTCTAGCATCTGTAATATAGAAGTCTTTTAGCAGTTGTTTCAATTTGAGTTTCCAACCTATGTGTCCTACCCCATGGTAATGTGCAATGTATACTGGGGCGCTACACCGCGGGATGCATGGTCTCCCCTCTTTGCAGATCAATACAGTCTTTGGATTTTTCTGCAAAACTGGGTAGCATCAATCCTTCAGCTCCTCATGGGATGCTGAGCTCTGTAAGTCAGTGATTAATTGGGCTTCATCTGGTAGAATTGGGATGAGGGTGGACATCTGCAACAAAGTTTCCTGTGGCTGAGTTTGAGCAGCCTTTTTAGCTTCCTGATCTGCTAGAGCATTACTTTTAGCTATGTCATCTGTACCCTTGGTATGTGCTCTACAGTGTATGATAGCAAGCTCTCGGGGAAGGGTGATGGCTCTGAGGAGGTTGTCGATGAGTTGCGAGTGAGAGATTTTCTATCCATCAGCCCCTATGTATCCTCTCAAAGACCATAGTACCCCGTGGTCATAGGCCACACCATGTGCGTATCGGGAGTCTGTGTAGATGGTCACAGATTGGCCAGCATATATTTCACATGCTCTGGTAAGGGCAATTAGTTCAGCTGCTTGGGTTGACTGATAGGGGATGGATTTAGCCTCTATAATAACCTCTGGGAGTTTTACCACAGGGTACCTGGCATGGTAGGTGTTGTCGTTGGGCCTGGTGCATGAGCCGTCCACGAAGACAACGTCTGCTCCCGGGATAGGCATTTTCAGCATATCCACCCTGGGGGATGTGATGACCTCGATAGATTCTAGGCAATCGTGGGCACTTGGCCCTGCATCCTCAGAGGATTTCATTCCTAAAAGGGCGTTCAGAATCATGGCGGGGCCAGAGTTGTTAGCGCTGTATTTGATTTGCAACTGTGGGTTACTTAAAAGAATGACCTCATACCCACTCAGCCTTTGGGCTGACATATGTTGTGTATGTACTCCCTTAAGCAGTGCCACCACATCATGAGAGGTGTGCAATTGTGTGGCATGTCCTAGGGTAAAGGTGGATGCCATTTCCACCACCATAGCGCATGTTGCAAGGGCCCTAAGACAGGATGGGAGGTCCTGGACTTGTAGAGGCATGAACTTTGAAAAATAAGCCACAGGCCATAGCTTACCCTCGTGTTCTTGGGCCAGCATGCCCGCCATGGTTTTACAATTGTCTCTGGCATACAAATGAAACATCAAATTAAAGTCAGGGAGGCCTAGACCAGGACTCATAACCATTGCCTTCTTTAATGCCTTAAAAGCATGAAACATTTCATTAGACCATTCAACCTTGTCAGGAGATTCTTTCAGAGTGGCTTGTCTGAGGATGTTATCATAGTAGGAACAATCAGGGATCCATTGCCTACAATAATTTATCATACCAAGAAAGGATAGCATTTCCTTCTTGGTGTGTGCGGTGACCAGGCCCACTATGGCATGGATCCGGGCTGAGCTGAGGCTCCTGTGTCCTCGTGAAAAGACAAAGCCTAGGTATTCAACGTTCTCTCTGCACCATTGCAACTTTTCTTTAGACACTCTATGACCACACTTGCATAACCATAACATCAGTGACTGACTATCTTGCTGGCAGGCGTCCCGTGACTTGCTACAAATTGTTAGGAAGAGAATCTGTGGCTAAAGCTGACTTTCTGCACCTATGCAGGCATGTCTTGGATCTGCTAACCAGCGCAGGGGTCACTAAGGGTTAACAGTTGTGCAGGGTGAGTTCATTGATTGGAGCCCAGCTGCCTTATTTAAACACCTCAGCAGCACACAGACTCTGCTGTCTGATCTACAGCGTGTGGTGTGTGTTCCTGATCTGCCTGTACTTTGATTACCTGTTCCTACGACCCGGCCTGCCTGACCTTGCTGATTCCCGCCTGCACCGACCCCTGGACTGCCTACGACCACCCTCCTGCCTAGCCCTCCTGTACTTCTGCTGCCCGCCTGTTGATGACCCTGCCTGAACCCGACCATCCATCTGCCTGCTCCTTCTGTACTACACCGCCAGCCAGCTTCACGACCCGGCCTGTACGACCACGCTTCTTGTGCACGAGTGCACCTACGGACTTCCTATCAACACCAGTGACCCAGTCCGACCCTCGTGCCATCCTGCACTCCCGAGCCACCTGTCTACTCTACCAGGGGTTCCCGAGTCAGGGTCGTAAGGGAGGTTACCCACTGCATAAGTCAGACTCATCCACCAGGTACGTGACACAAATCATCAACATACTGCATCACTACTGAACCCTGGGGGGGGGGGGGTTGCCATGGCTTCAGAGTGGACTGGAGAACAATACTGTATACCACGGGGGGTGTCCACAAATCCTTGTGGCATTCTGCACCAGGTTAACTGTCTGCTGCCATCAAGGGAAAAAGCAAAAATTTGCCTTGTCTTTGTCAACAGGAATGCTAAAGAAAGCATTTTTTAGGTCTATAACAGTGAAATGTGTTGCTTCACGCGGTATGTTGGTGAGTAGGGTGTGAAGGTCGGGTACCATGGGTGCAATTGGTATGGTTAGGCCATTCACTGCCCTCAGGTCCTGCACAAACCGATAGGTACCATTGGGTTTCCTCACGGGATTGATAGGTGTGTTATATGGAGAAACAATTTCCACCAGGATGCCTTCCTGGAGGAACCTCTCAACCATAGGCTTAATTCCCTCTATTTTTTCCTTGGAGAGGGGATATTGTTTGTAGTAGACTGGGGAGGAGCCTGGTTTCAGAGTGGCCCTGTAAGGAGTACAGAAGTTCAAACCAGTGTCATATTCTGCCATAGCCCACACCTCTACGGGTAGATCTGGAAGATCCAGGTATGCCTGCAAATTGCACAGTGTCACTATATGTGACTCTGTGAAGGCTACAAGGGGTAAGACAGTGGATTCAGCAATTAATCCTCCCTTGTCTTTCACTGACAACGTTAATCCCAATTTCCCAAATAAGTCCCTCCCCAACAGATGGACTGGACATCCAGGTATTATCCTAAACACATGGGTTGCCAAGACAGTGTCTTTAGCGTCCATGATGTACAGGGGTTTGGTACAGTAGGTTTTGGTTGGTATCCCATTGATACCCATGGAAGGCTCTGACTTTTCCTTTGGTTCCTCATAGTGACCTTCGTCTATAACACTAGTGGTTGCCCCAGAAGCAATGATGAAGGGAAGAGCAATCCCATTGATCATTAGAACGACCAAGGGGGCCTCTCTCCATGTGTCGGTGATCTGTGGAAAAGTCGGGATACCAGCTTCCGGGCCTCGTCAGTACTGCTGGGGCTGGCGGTTGTTCCAGTCCACAGGGAATCTCGGGAGTCTCCTGAGTCATTATTCCCTTGCCGTTTATTAGGATAGGGGCAGTCACGAGCCCAGTGACCAGTGCCCCCGCAATTGTAACATGTGTCTTGATCGGATGATCTGTTGTTTTTGGGAAAAGGGGCCTTAACACCTGCTCTGATGATAATGGGTTGTGATGGACCTCTGGAGGGACCTCCCTTTCTTCTAACTCTTCCTCTATTGGGGCGGGCACCCGTGTATCCCGTTCTCCCTTCATGATTGTAACTATGTGTGGGTGTAGATGTAGGTTTTTTTTAATGTCAAAACAGCCTGCAGCATCTCTGTCATATAACTGTTTCTGGAATATATCAATGGGATCAGATGTCCACCATGGGATCATCTGTTTGATTGTAGTGGTCAAGTACGGGAGAGTATTATTAATCCATGTGGAGATGAACAAGCTATCATTGTTGTTCTTATCCAGACCCGCCTCCTGTGTCCAGCAAGCCTCAAACCTTTTCCTAAATTCCACCAATGTTTCTGAATTCTTTTGTCTGCAGGCAATGGCTGTGGACAGGGAGGATCGGGTCTTGAATACTTCCAACATGTGTTGAGTGAGCTCAGTTCACATGGTAGTTTGACCCTCTGGAGTATTAAGGGCATATGTGGACGTGGTGGGATAGAGTACGGGCTGAACTGCATTAGGATCTGCAACTTCGATTATACTTATCGATGGGACCTTAGTCCAGTTCCATCCTGAGTGTGTCCCTACAATGCCATCAATTATGAGACGCATATCTTCCTGTGTATAATTCCTACCCATACATTACTTTTTTAAATAATTAAGGGTGCCTTGGGGCGCGACATTTGGTTTAGCGCAATATTTTACTATTTTATTTATGTCTTCTATCTCTATGGATCTTTTAAGAAGTTGTTCTCCTACTGTCATAAAGGGAGCATGGGTTGTGTCCCCCACTAGAGCTCTTCCTGCACGGGAGAGGACGTTTCCCACAGCTGTCACTACTGTTTTCTTTGATGACCGGAGTCGGTCCTGCATGGAAGTACGACAGCTGTCATGGCTGCTAGGTGATGCCCAGTTAGCCGTGGATCGCTGTGTATCCCCAATATGTGTAGTTGAGTCTGCTCCCGATCTGTGCGCCCCATCCTCGTCCTTCTCCAACTCAGATTCAGATGAGACTCCGAATCCCCGGCCACCAACTGTGGGAGCGGAGACAGGAGAGTCAGCAGGACGATCATCAGGACGGGCACGGGGCGGGGGCTGTGTGGGCGCTTGTGGAGGAGCGGTGGGTGTCACGGGCGTTAACGGTCATAAATTCCTCCAAATCCTTTTCGTTCAAACTGCGGTAAATTTGTTTATAGGGAGGTGGGTTGTCACGTGGCATCAAGGTATGGGGTCGAGATTTTTCTAAATTGTGCAGTTTTAGTGGATTTATGAGTTGTTCCTGATTCTTTTTATCTTTGTCATTCGTTTTCTTGTACCAAAGAGGGGCGAATTCCAACCAATTTAGTCCTCTCTGTTTCATATAGTCGGCGTCCCACTGTGGTTCGGGACCATAGTATGGCCATGTCGCCGCATCTCTCAAGCAGAGACCCTTTACCATATCCATATGAAACTCATCATTAGCACCCTCCCACGGAAAAGGAGTACAACTACCCATGCTTTCTGTCCACCCACTGAGATTGTCCACAAACGTATCGACCAGATAATAATCGGTCCCACAGACACGGGCAACATAATTCTTACAGTCTTCACCTGGCTGGGGTGGGCTGATCTTTGGATTTTTTAGCGCCCATTACGAAGATATAAAACTGGTCAGACTGTCAATGAACAATCGCAGCCTACCTAAACTCTGTCCTATATAAGCCTCTGGGATGGGAAAGTGACAATTTATCTTATATAAATGTCGGTTCTTACAATAACATTTAGGGCGGTCCTCCGAAGCGGACAGGCAATGAAATGTATATGGTCTATTACTAATGTGTCTTATGATATGTACATCACTATCAGGACCAATATGTTCGACTAGAATACCACATATACAGTTATTACAGTTCATAAGGTCTCTTATGGAAAGCTCACAGTGCTCAGCTGCCGCTCTCAGTTTCCTTTGAGCGCGCCTTTCATAAACGTGAGCTAGTCACCGAGTACTTCAGCCGTGCTGACCATACGGAGCGAGTCGAATGGCACGTGACTACTTGCCACCCTCAACAAAGGGATAGTTTTGTTTTAGAAGATTTCAATCAATGAATTTCAACCCGTACACTTACTAACCGGGTCTATTATTCACGCAAACAAATTATCTTATACTTTAAGCGATAGGGAGGTAAAGCATATAGAGGTTTTAACCCAAAGCAGACTGAGATATAAATAAACAATTCTTATTCTTCTAAATTATAAGGAAGTCTCCCTGAGACTCTTTCTCGACAGTACGTTCCCGGAACGCACTTAGGTTCAGGGATCGGAATCCAAGTCAGAGCCTCGGACACCAGGACGGACAGACAAATGTTAGGTTTATCTTACCGGGGTCCAAGGGTTGACCTTCTGATCCCGGACGTAGCACCCACTTGAAAGGTATTGATTAGCCCTCGGCTATCTATTAGTGGTCAGTCTGTTTGGGGTACTGGCGCCAGGGAGACCAACTTCACCCATGAAATAAAGGACAGACGCTCAGTATAGGTGAAATCAGTCTTCAAATGTTTATTGAGGGAGGCTGATTATATACCATTTCTTCTTCCCCTTTTTTACTGCATATCTCTTAGACAAGAGACGCAGAAATTGCTGTTGTCATTATTTGATTGGCTAATGCAAGTTTCAAACTGTATTGTGGTCACTCCGGGGAAACGGCTACCCTGCAGTTACATGTCCCAGGACTGATAACAATAAGCTTTGATTCTAAAGAAAAGTAGCGTGTACAAAGATAAACCTTAAATGGAAGATAACTGAAACACATACAAAGCATATAATACAAAATGGAAATGTATGCAAGCAGCCCCTAAAACCCTTACAGCAGGGATCAGCGGATTGATCCGCGCTGAGTAAAAGCGGACCCCGCACACAGAACATCCATATGAAACCACCCTAACACCTACCTAGCGTAGAGGGCGATACATGTTTTATAGCAGAAAGTAAAAAATATTTTTTTTTTTTCAAAATTGTCGGTATTTTTTTGTTTACAGCATAAAAAATAAAAACAGCAGAGGTGATCAAATACAACCAAAAGAAAGCTCTATTTGTGGGAAAAAAGGACATCTATTTTATTTGAAAAATAAATAATAAAACAGTTGCGCTCATATAAAGTGAAATGGAAACATGTGTAAAACAACACAAATAAACAATGAAAATAAATCAGTATAAAAGTCCCAGTGAATAATCTACAATAGATGGTAAAGCGATTATCCAATGAGGTATTAAGTGTTCAACCAAAAGTCCTATAAGGCCCCTTTCACACATACGGACCGTTTGTCCGTTTTTCATCCATCCGTTGACGGATGAAAAACGGACATTAATGCAACTCTATGGAAAAACTGATGACAACTGATGATCAGCTATTTTCATCAGTTTTCATCCGCTTCCGTCAGCATCCGTTTTTTTGAACGGATGAAAGTCCTATTTTTCATCCGTCCAAAAAACGGATCGGACGAAAAACGGATGTAAACTGACGAACGGTCAGTTTTTCATCCGTTTTTGCATTGGTAGTGAATGTAAAAAAAAACTGATGAAAAACTGATGACCACGGATGAAAAAACTGATGAAAAACTGATGTAAACTGATGAAAAAACTGATGAAAAACTGATGAGCACTGATGAAAAACGGATGAAAAACTGATGGATACTTCATCCGTTTGGACGTGACTGAACGGATGAAATGAACGGTCCGTATGTGTGAAAGGACCCTTAAGGGTCCTTTCACACACACGGACCGTTCATCAGTTCATCAGTTCATCAGTTCATCCGTTTTTCATCAGTTTTTTCATCCGTTTTTCATCAGTGGTCATCAGTTTTTCATCAGTTTTTTTTTACATTCACTACCAATGCAAAAACGGATGAAAAACTGACCGTTCGTCAGTTTACATCCGTTTTTCGTCCGATCCGTTTTTTTGACGGATGAAAAATAGGACTTTCATCCGTTCAAAAAAACGGATGCTGACGGAAGCGGATGAAAACTGATGAAAATAGCTGATCATCAGTTGTCATCAGTTTTTCCATAGAGTTGCATTAGGCCCCTTTCACACACACGGACCGTTTGTCCATTTTTCATCCATCCGTTGATGGATGAAAAACGGACATCAATGCATCTCTATGGAAAAACGGATGACAACTGATGATCATGTATTTGCATCCGTTTTCATCAGTTTCTGTCAGCATCCGTTTTTTTGAATGGATGAAAGTCCTATTTTTCATCCGTCAAAAAAACGGATTGGACGAAAAACGGATGTAAACTGACGAACGGTCAGTTTTTCATCCGTTTTTGCACTGGTAGTGAATGTAAAAAAAACTGATGAAAAACTGATGAAAAACGGATGAAAAAACTGATGAAAACCTGATGAAAAACGGATGAAAAAACTGATGAAAAATGGATGAACTGATGAACTGACGAACTGATGAACGGTCCGTGTGTGTGAAAGGGGCCTTAATGTCCGTTTTTCATCCGTCAACGGATGGATGAAAAACGGACAAACGGTCCGTATGTGTGAAAGGGGCCTAAGTCCCGTGATCCAAAGAAATGGAAAAGTAAAGAGGAAGCAGATCCTTCTTATCCAAAGTGAAATCAATCCACAAAAATGTTCATCAATTAAGTTTCACCCAGAAATGTGTGGAGCACCAGCACCGATGACAAGCACACTAGTGTGATCACACAGGGGTACTCTTACCGGAACGAGGGGACCTGTTATCGCTAACAGATCAATTGCGTGAGCACAAATAACCCTCCGCCACGTCTGACGTCACCACGCCTACTGCGGACCCAGGACGGGGACGCTTATGCTTTTTGTTATCTGCCGGCAATTTTAAACTCAATGCGATTGTTTTAGCTCCTTATGTAATCTATTTTATTTGGGTACAGTGACACACGACCGCTAGGGTTGCCACATCATCCCTTTAATCCAGGACACACATTAATTACCCAGGTTCTTTGGCTGATTAAGGTGGTAATTAAACTCACTTGGTGCCTCATCTGCATTAAATTAGCCTCAGAACCTGTGTACTTCATATGTGTCCTGGATTAAAGGGATGAGGTGGCAACCCTAACGCAATCGTATCGCAAAAATGGCCTAGTCATAAAGGGAGGTAAATCTTCCAAAGCTGAACTGGTTATTAAACAAAGTGATAGTTATTTTTAAAGAGGTCCGTAGACATTTATAAATGACAGCCAAGTGGCTGAAATTAAAGACAAGTTGTGAGTTGAGCACACAGACAGGGCTTCCTTCCCAACGCACTCAGGTGTTGCCGCTAATGACAAAAGTCTCGGTGTTGTAACAGATAATACCCAGTAGGTGGCGCCTGATCCGTACTGTAATAACATCACCAAAACCGGAGCATCCAGGAGCCGAGCTCATTTCACCTCCCGGACTATGAAAAGCTGTACTGTGCTCCGGACTGTGTGTGCGCTCTGCAGCCTGGCTTCCCCCACCATACAACAAGACTCCCATGCTGGCAGCACCCCTGCAGTTTAGGCGCTCTCCTGCACCTGTTATCGCACTCAGGTGCTGTGGCATGCATTGACCCGTCATAGAGATCCGAGCGGGCACCGACACTGAACACATGGCAGCCTGGGAGGTGTGCGGAGCTGTGCTCATGGCATGGGTGGCACTGGTGGCAGCGAGGGCACCCCTCAACTGCAAAGAAGTCAGAGCCTCTTTTCATACATTGCAGCCCGGAGTCCGGTGGGTTCCGGAGTCACCTGTGTCAGGTAAGTGCTCATCAACTCAGTCCTCCTTTATGGGTATGCTGGCATTTGTAGTGCCACAGTCTGACTGAATGAGTGTGAATGTCTATACCTTTTGTATATAGAGTGTATATACAGCACCTATGGTATATAGAGTGTATATACAGCACCTATGGTATATAGAGTGTATATACAGCACCTATGGTATATAGAGTGTATATACAGCACCTATCATATATAGAGTGTATATACAGCACCTGTCGTATATAGAGTGTATATACAGCACCTGTCGTATATAGAGTGTATATACAGCACCTATGGTATATAGAGTGTATATACAGCACCTATCGTGTATATACAGCACCTATGGTATATAGAGTGTATATACAGCACCTATCGTGTATATACAGCACCTATGGTGTATAGAGTGTATATACAGCACCTATCGTGTATATACATCACCTGTGGTGTATAGAGTGTATACACAGCACTTGTCGTATATAGAGTGTATTTTTGCAGCACCTATCGTATATAGACAGAGTGCATATACAGCACCCATGGTGTATACAGAGTGTATATCCAGAATACATAATCTTTTGTGCTGTAATGTGTGGACAAGTTTAAAGCGGTATTACACCCAAAAGTAAACCTTTTATTATAATTCATCTTACCATTTCTTAAATGTGGTGACTGCATTGCTTTTTCTTTTATTTTCATTTAGTGATCCAGCCAGCAAGTCCTGTGTGGTTTTTTTTTTTTTCAAAAGAACAAGCTCTCCAGCAAATGTATCAATGACCGGATTGATACAAGCCATTTACTAGTGACAGGGTGCTTACAATGATCAGTTATTATTTATTTCTGTAAAAACTTTATACCAAATGAGGGGGGATTGTATCTAAATCTGCTAGTCCATTTAACACTATGCCCCCCCAGAGTGACAGTACTGCTGTCCAAAGGTTCCCTCTGTGCTCCTTCATCCAGAGTGGGGGGCACTAATACATGAGGCGTGTTACTGGCCAGATCACCAGGTGATAACAGAGGAAAAATCTCCCAATAAGAGAACTAATGGTAAGCTGAAATGTTACATTTTTGGTTTAATATTGCTTTCGCAAAAGTAAGGGCAGCACTTCCTCCATAGATGAACAACCTTACAACCTAGATTTTACATATTACATTGTATTAATTGTGTGTGTGTGTGTGTGTGTGTTTCAAAGTGCTTGTATTTATTATACATAAAAACAAACTGTATATGATATTACAAAAAATGACATTTTAAACGTTTACATACTACACAAAAGACAGCAATAATCTATGCACATGATAAGGTGGATACAATACTCAAGGAAAAAATATATATTCAAGGGAGAGAGGCATTCACTAGACTTGAAAGGAGCCAAGATGAGCAGTGCAAATATTTTATTTAAGACCGCGGTGGGCTGTGCCCCACCAAACATTGGATACAAATTACATTAGTATCACACTCTCTCTGAAAATCATAGTGTCGTAGATAGAATTTTGTGGTATTTTGAGAAATTGTGCGCAACTTTATACTACACAATACTTGCGCATGTGACCCAATTTTTATACCTGTATGGAAGAAGTCTTACTTAAAGTGGTATGAAACCAAAAAGCAAACATTTTTCTATATTGTAGCTTACCAATTCTTAGATGTGGTGGCTGCATTCATTTTCTATTTTAGGCTTTCTTTATTTTATATTCACCTGGTGATCTATCCAGTTAGTCAGTAGTTTTTCAACAGAAATGCTGTCCTGCAGATGTAGCAGTTAAGAGTGTTAAGACAAATTATTTACCACTGACAGAGGCGCTCACAATGATCAGATCCTATTTATATAAAACCTTTATCCCAAAAGGAAAAAAAAGTGCTCTAACTGCAGTGTCAGCTGGAGTTTGGTTTCACTTTATTAGTGTATCTAAGTCTGCTAGTATATCTAACACTAATCCTCAGATTAACAATTCTGCTGTCCAAAAGGTGTGTTACTGTCACCAGGTAAAAACAGAGGGGGAAAAGCCTAAAAAAAGAAAATGCAGCCACCCCATCTAATGCTTGATAGGCTACAGTATATTACATATTTGCTTTTGGGTTTAATACCCCTTTAAATCTACCTTCCTTATTACTGATATGGCGGTATTGCTTTAGGAATTTGCTGCAAAATCCGTTATAGTCAGAAAGAGCTCTTAGACCCCTTTCACACTGGGGCGGTTTTCAGGTGCTTTAGGGCTAGAAATAGCCTCTTCAAAGTGTCTGAAAGCCGCCACCCATTCATTCCAGTGTGTCTTTTTCACACTGGGGCGGTGCGCTTGCAGGACAGGTACAAAAGTCCTGCAAGCAGCACCTTTCGGGCGGGTTGGGAGCGCAGTATACAGCACTCCCGGAAAACACTCTGCCCATTAGAATGAATGGGCAGCACTTTCAAAGCACCACAAAACGGGAGTTTTTAACCCCTTTTTTGAGGTTGAAAAGCGTAGCAAAAGCGCTGCTTAAACGGCAGTAAAGTGCCGCTAAAACAAGCGGTGCTCTACTGCGAATGGGTGGCCCCAGTGTGAAAGGGGTCTTGGTGCACATGGGAGGGAAAAGTCCAGCTTCCACACCCCCCCCCCCCCCCCCCCC
>BLSH010192023.1:297202-308287 GCA_018402905.1 Glandirana rugosa
TGTCGCAGTTACAATTATACGACATTTTTCGTGAGAGGTTATATGTCAACACGAGTATTCAAATGTATGGGACCGTCTTAAATACTAAAGAACCGGTAAAAAGTCTCTTATACTTACGATTGTGTTTTTGTAAAGACAGTGAGTACCAATCACAAACCGATTTCGGTTTATAATAGTTAGTTGTCACAAATGAGAAAAATTTAGTATTACTGTTTTCTTTGATGGGTTTACTGGGACTAGTTTTCAAATGTATGGGACCACTAAAACCGAACTATTGTACGTGTTTTCAACTGTGTTTCCCCAAACTTGCCGTTAATTTCGATTGGTAGGAGTGGACACTAGACAAACGAACATTAATCACACACACACACACACACACACACACTGACCTTTTATATATATATACACACACACACACACACACACACACACACACACACACACACACACACACACTAATTACAAGCAAACAGATCACAGGTGAGGATGGTTAGCTTTAATTGCCGTTCAAACCCCTTTGTGTCAACTTTTGTGCATGTTATCAAGCCAAAATCACCAGGGTATGTAAACTTTTGATCAGGGTCATTTGGGTAGTTTCTTTTGTCATTATGATTTAAAAAGAGTAAACACTGTTGATTGATAATATTTGGCTTTAGCCAAACACTAACCATGAGTGACAGAAATGTTTTTGTGTTAGCATTCATATTCTCTGAAAAATGGCCAAGAAATCATAAATTCTGCCAGGGTATGTAAACTTATGAGCACAACTGTATATTGGAGAGTGCTTTTTACAGCATATTAACATTGACGCTGTATGCTTGTTGCCATTCCTTTTTAATAGCATCCTAATATGCATAGATAGAGTAAACAGATGCATCTAACTCTCAGCGCAATGCACATTATAAGGAATACGTATGTTGCTTTGTGGTGCTCTGCAAAAGTATTGGCAGATATGTTTTTGGTTCCTGGATGTGTCGAAGACCCATTAGAAATAAATGGGTAATGCACTGAAATGCTTGTCAATACAAGCAAAAATTCACATTGCATGTAGGTGAATGGCCCGAAGGACTCATTCTCACCATTTGGGTCTGATGCAGTGGGCTAAAGTCATGGGCATTAACACATGCTGTGAGGCAGCCTATTTATTAAGATCAGTTGCAGAGTTCACCACAACGGACCAAAAGTTGTGCGCACACCATTTCCGCAGCACAGATCAATGCATGGTAGTGCATTACCATATGTTGTAGTGTGCTGCAAGTCTGGTACATTGAGAAGTTGCTTTAGGGTGCCATTCACAATGTGTTACCCCAGGTTGTTAATAATTGCATTACCTTTTCATTTATTGCTTTATTATGAGTACAGCTAAGTCTAATCTGGCTAGCTAATCAATATGGTAACTTGTGCATTCCTGTCATGACGATGAGGCAGCATTCACACTAGTCCGACAAACGGACCGACATTAGGAGCACAAGTCGCATTACATCACCAAATCAATGATTCCCTATGAGAGCCGTCTTAACTGGTCCGACACAAGTCGGACTGACTTTAAAAAGGGGTTCCTGTACTACTTTTGTCCAACTTTGATCCTACTTCAGCCCATTGAAAAACATTGAGGTCGGATCATTGTCTTAACTGATCCGACTTTGGCATGCGACTTGTGCTCTCAGGATCTTGAAGAGGAACTCCACCTGGTATGGGTTCCCCTTCCAAGAGCATACCAGGCCCTTCAGTTCGGGGAAAAAAAACGGCATGGGGTCCCCCTGAAAATCCATACCAGACTATTATCCGAGCATGCAGCCCGGCAGGTCAGGAAAGGAGGTGGGGACCAGTGAGCCCCCCCCCCTTCCTGAACCATACTAGGCCACATGCCCTCAGCATGGGGTGGAGGGGGGGTGGCACCTTGTTCCCATGTTGATGACGACAAGTCGGACCATTGTAGGACACATGTCGCAGAGCAAAGTAGGATCAAAGTCTGATCATTGTCGTGTCGGACTAGTGTGAACTCAGCCTTAACAAATACAGTGCTGCCTGCTTGGTAGGATACAAAAGAGCCAGAAATGTGCAGTAACCCATAGCAGCTAATCAAGGTTCAGCTTTTATTAGATCTGTGCAGCTAGGACAAAGAAATAATTCTGGCAAATGCCTACATTCTGCACACCACTCTTCTGCATTGTTATAATGTAGGTAAATATTTTGCTTGTTGTGTATACATATAATGGTTCACGTTTGAAGTGAACAATGTGGTTTGCAAAATTTAGACATACATGCACATGGGCATTTTAAGATTTCATTTCCGCTAGCTCTTTCTTTTAGGAGAAGGCAAAAAAAAAATCCACTGTACAAAATGCTTGGTCTGGGTCCATGAGGCTATTATCACTAGTATGCTACAGTTTCTTTAGTGTTCAGGCTTCATCATTTATTTGAGGCACATTAAATCACTGTAGTTGTAAAACATGCTCATTATCCTTCTAGGGTGGAACACTTTTTAAACCTAAAGTCAAATTAAAATCTTATGTGTTAAAGCACACATGTGTTTTTTAACCACGTTTTGACAAATTTTACATGTATCTTGGCAAGTGTTGTGTGTTTATGCATGTGTGTGTGTTTTTTTTTTTTTTTTTTTTTTTACCTTTTTAACCTTTTTATTTAGGGATAAGTATAGGAAATGACAAATGCTGTGCAGTTTAAAGTAAATAGTACATTTCAGCAGTCAGGCAGAGAACATGTGTTTGGTTTGCAATGTTTATTGAAAGGTAATTCTCATAAATATACATTGTATTGCTGAGAAGCCTATCCCATATGTTTTACTGAAAACAATGATATCCTTTGTTAAAATCTCTCGAGATAGGAAAACATTAGTGAATTGAATACATTAGTGGCAACTGTGGATTGGAAAGTGTTACGTGTGTCATTCGTGTTGGTGGTTGGGGTGTCTTATGATATTTACTTTTTCTGATTTCACAAATTGTATTAAAGCGGTAGTAAACCCCTAAGTACGATTTTTACCTACAGGTAAGCCTATAATAAGGCTTACCTGTAGGTAAAATTAATATTTTCTAAACCTACATGGTTTAGGAGATATTGGCCCTGCATGCAGCTGCTGATGTAATCGACGCATGCACTCTGATGATCCGGCGTAGGCGGCCAGAAAATCAGAGCTGGCTGCCGGAATGAAGAGCTCCCGCATGGGAGTGACGGCCACTCACAGCGCTGGAGCCGCGTACCTGGAAGAAAGAAGAGGACCATCATGTCAGCTCCCTCAGCACTGACCGTGTCGGGCATTGGGGGCCCGTTCTAAGGTATTTCATAATGCTATTGTCTTGTAGTATTTTTATTTTTTGTTTTAGGCAGGTTTACTATCGCTTTTTAAGCCCCATTATGTCCCCCACCCCATGGAAGAATAGGGACTTTATTGACCTTTTTTGCAAGCTTGATGTAAACCAAGGGTGTCCAACCTATTGACCTTCCTGGGCCACCTAGGAAGAAACGGAATTGTCTTGGGCCACAAGTAACATTCACTAACAGGATAGCTGATGATCAGAAAAAGTAATCATCCCAAGTAAGCGATCACTGATACAGATAATGTACCGATCTGAGAAATTTCATTTTTTTTTATTATAAAAATAAAAGAGGGCAACCTAAAAATAGAGTGATATTTGACACTGTTTTTGATCAAATAATGCATCAATATCTGGTTCAATAGATGTAGTAGCAATTCGCAATCAATTCTTAAGATGCTCATCAGAAATATTCCCCTCAAAAAATCCAACTTTTTAAGTAAGTTTATGGTTATGTGGTTGGCCGCATTCATAGCCTTCTTGGGCCGTAGGTTGAACACCCCTGATGTAAACAATACTGTCTTCTTAGATCCCTTTTACAAAGATGCTATCCAGGCTAATCTGCAGATCCCCACTGCATTGGAGCAGTATGAGGGTAAGGTGTAAAGCTGAATGCATTTGACCCTGTCAGAGAGATTCCAAGAGACTTTGGTTTATTGAAATATAAAATATGGCTACAGTGTGATATATATATATATATATATATATATATATATATATATATATATATATATATAATTTTTTTTTCCCCCTCTAGAGACTCCTTTTATAATTGCTTAAAATATCAATCTTATAAAATTAAGCTCCAGGTTGTATGTACTATGGAAAATAGTGTCCATCATTCTCCTATATAAGGATTGTGGAGAAGTTATTCTCTTTACAAAGGTGGTTCCCTGTCTTGTGTCTGTTATTCTCTTCTCAAATCTGTGGAGGTGAGGTAAATTAATCATTGTATTGTGAGGTGGTCCAACACTTTCTTTTGCAATGTTTATATATTTTGTGATCTGCAGAGTACAGTATCACATGTGCCAGGTAGGCAGGAACAGATTAGGAATGTATGGCAAAATTTCTGTAATGAGTACGCAAGTCATTTAGGATTCCAAAGGGTTGACCAGTCCAGCTGACTCCATCTGCAATTAATTATAAATTTGAGTTTACTCACCCAAAAATAAATATAATGAAAAATTACCCTACCTGGGTGTCCACCTTTTCTCAGCCTATGACTTGCTCTACCAGGCGATACCCCATCTATCCAGATCTAATCTCTCTGTGACCTTTGTTTATCCCTCTGTGGTCTTGGTTTATCCTTTCTGCAACACTACTACTACGTGGCTCAACTGACACAGCTAGCGCATTGTCAAGCCCTTAAAGGGGTTCTGCTGTCAACAATCTCCTACCATTATCCCACAAAGAAAGGGGGCCAGTGTCTTGCCTTGGCACCAGGCACTCTTTAAAGATCTGGGATGATTTGAAAGTTCATCAAAAACTGATCTCTCCCCATACTCCCTTTCTCTCCATATTAGGGAATCTTGTCTATCCCCAGGACTTGCCTATCCCTCTGCATTCCATAAATGGCTTAATTGCTGTTTATATCCAGTCACTCATATTTATTTTTTACATGACCTGGGTTTTTGTTCCTTTCAAAATCCTCAAAGATAGATTTAAGCTTGACTGAAGAACAGTTTTTTTTTCCAATACCTTTAGGCTTCATGCACACAGGACTTTAAAAAAACAGCCCAAAAATGTCTAGCTTATCACGGATGTTTTCAGCTTATACCAGCGTTATATTACCGCCATTTTTTCATGTTTTTAAAGGGCCAGCATTTTTTTTTTTTTTTTTTTCCAATTGGTCTAAAACGTCCAAAAATGTTGGGGATTGACTTTTTTGAGCATTTGAACATTTTTTACAGCTGAAAAATGTCCAAAACAACCCTCAGCTCTTGGGTTTTTTTTTACAGCTCAAAAACATCACTGCTAAAAACAGCTGATAACTGCCTATGTGTGCATGAACACATAGGATAACATGATGGAGGGTTTATTGACTGTAGAAAAAAACTCTGCAGCTGAAAACAGCTGCTGAAAAACAGTCAAACGTCCTGTGTGCATGAGGCCTTAAAATCAAACATTTTTTGCAAATGCAAACTCAACATGCTTCTGACCTATCCTCTCTGACCCTTTTTGATGGCGCCTTCCTAAATATATCAATTGTAATATTGAACTATTCTTTACGTCAGCAGCAACTGCCCTCCCTTCCTGTGTGGTCAGATGGGATGATGAGCTGGCAAACCACACTTTGAAGAAAAGGCTGGGCTAGGATGTGGCTGAATGTGACTATAAGCTCTTCCAACATGCTGTCTGTGGAAGCACTGCACTGGTACCTTGTTCCCTTGAGGATTTCACACGCAATTCTGACTTGCTCTGCAGCATGCTTTTGAGGTAGTCGAACAGACGGATCCTTAAGGTTCACAAAAGCTGTACACAGTTATGGGTAAATCCTTTTGGAACAGCCCTTATGAAGCCCTCTTGCATTGACTGCCTAAGGGATGCTCTAATACTCAATTTATGCCTAGCACACATGGGCCGAATGTCTGTCGGATCAACAGGAACCAGACAACATTTGGCCTGTGTGTATGGCAGCCGGGCCAGCTTCTGTTGAGAGCTCATGATCGAAAAAGGTTTGGCGATTCAGCTCCTGGTTAGCGCCAATGGCTGAGAGCGCTAACCGGAGTGTTTGGGGGGAGGGGGGCTGGGGCTGTCCCCCCTGTCAGAACACAATAACTCAGCAGGGGAGATCACTGTACTAACATCAATTCTGAGCTGTCAGACTAACGGTGTGTACAAGGCTTTAGGCTAGTTACGCCCATCTTCATGTCAGCAAAGAGTGTCCTAGCACACACCTAGAAGACACCCCACTTTTTTTTTTCTTCACTCTCGTTGGATGTGAGGGGTGGTCTCCATATACCATTAGGAATGGGATACTCTGGATCTTTGCTACTGGTCCCAGTTCTACAACGCGCCCTCCTCCTTCCTTCCTAATTTTTTTTTTTCTCATGTTGCCTCCCAGAACACACACTTCTTACCTGTGAAATTTTTTCCCTTACATTACATTCTATATTAATAAATAAAGATATTTTGTTCTTATTGAAAAAATTGTAAAGAAAAGGTGCAACAACCAAATGGTTTGAATACTAAAACCATACACAATATATTCTCTGTATAGGTGCTTTACCAATAAATTTTTCATCCAGTGCAAAAATGTTCAGCATATAAACCATCAATAAATTTACTTTACTACATGTGCAAACAGTAAAACATGCAAAAATAAACTCAGTGTACAGTGCATCAATTAATCCAATATGCATACACCTGAAGATGCTGATGGTGGCGACCATGACGGACGGGGGCCTATCCGTTGATGTCACGTATGCCGAGATCAGGCTCTCTGGGTTTGTATTGCTATGCAGTCTTGTCTCTGCTGATTTTGTAAGTGCCTGTCTGTCTGTTTTAATCTAAAGCAAATTTTATTGTATAACACTATTGCGGCTCCCTTGGCTTCTCTTTTGAAAGATACTGAAAAGTTGAGGCTGTGAGAGAAAAAAGTTCACTTCTTGCGTGGTGTGTCATGGCTGTGAGAGGTCAGATGGCTGATGACAACATGGCCAGCGTTATTTAACAGCACGCATACAAGCACATATTGAACTCTGGGTTGAGATCAATTGATCTGATAAGTGGCTGAATATTGGTGGTGAAGGAATCACTGGGTTTGTGCAGAGTGGCTTTTTTACAGGGTTCATTTGGAGGTACAGTATCTCACAAAAGTGAGTACACCCCTCACATTTTTTGTAAATATTTTATTATATCTTTTCATGTGACAACACTGAAGAAATTACACTTTGCTACAATTTAAAGTAGTGAATGTACAGCTTGTATAACAGTGTAAATTTGCTGTCCCTCAAAATAACTCAACACACAGCCATTAATGTCTTAACTGCTGGCAACAAAAGTGAGTACACCCCTAAGTGAAAATGTCCAAAATTGGGCCCAAAGTGTCATTATTTTGTGTGGCCACCATTATTTTCCAGCACTGCCTTAACCCTCTTGGGCATGGAGTTCACCAGAGCTTCACAGGTTGCCACTGGAGTTCTCTTCCACTCCTCCATGATGACATCACGGAGCTGGTGGATATTAGAGACCTTGCGTGCCTCCTCCTTCCATTTTGAGGATGCCCCACAGATGCTCAATAGGGTTTAGGTCTGGAGACATGCTTGGCCAGTCCATCACCTTTTACCCTCAGCTTCTTTAGCAAGGCAGTGGTCGTCTTGGAGGTGTTTGGGGTCATTATCATGTTGGAATACTGCGGCCCAGTCTCCGAAGGGAGGGAATCATGCTCTGCTTCAGTAATTCACAGTTGGCATTCATGGTTCCCTCAGTGAACTGTAGCTCCCAAACTCCGGCAGCACTCATGCAGCCCCAGACCATGACCCTCCCACCGCCATGCTTAAATGTAGGCAAGACACAGTCTTAGTACTCCTTAGCTGGTTGCCGCCACACACGCTTGACACCATCTGAACCAAATAATTTTATCTTGGTCTCATCAGACCACAGGAATCCATGTCCTTAGTCTGCATGTCTTTAGCAAACTGTGGGCTTTCTTGTGCATCATCTTTAGAAGAGGTTTCCTTCTGGGACGACAGCCATGCAGACCAATTTGATGCAGTGTGCTGCGTATGGTCTGAGCACTGACAGGCTGACCCTCACCCCTTCAAACTCTGCAGCAATGCTGGCAGCACTCATACATCTACTTCCCAAAGACAACCTCTGAATATGACGCTAAATGTGCATTCAACTGTTTTGGTCGACCATGGCGTGGCCTGTTCTGAGTGAAACCTATCCTGTTAAACTGCTGTATGGTCTTGGCTACCATGCTGCAGCTCAGTTTCAGGATCTTGGCAATCTTCTTATAGCCTAGGCCATCTTTATGTAGAGCACCAATTCTTTTTTTCATATCCTCAGTGAGTTCTTTGCCATGAGGTGCCATGTTGAACTTCCAGTGACCAGTATGAGAGAGTGAGAGCGATGACACCAAATTTAACACACCTGCTCCCCATTCACACCTGAGACCTTGCAACACGAACGAGTTGCATTACACCGGGGAGGGAAAATGGCTAATTGGGCCCAATTTGGACATTTTCACTTAGGGGTGTACTCACTTTTGTTGCCAGTGGTTTAGACAGTAATGGATGTGTGTTGAGTTAGTTTGAGGGGACAGCAAATTTACACTGTTATACAGGCTGTACACTCACTACTTTACATTGTAGAAAAGTTTCATTTCTTCAGCATTAACACAAAATCATAAAACAATCAGCGCTGCCTTAATACAAAAATCCTATCAGCTGCAAGCTGAACATCAGGGTAGTCACAAAACCCAAAGAACACATAAAAACAAGTATAGATGCAGTGCAGCAAAGACATGTAAAGGAATAATCCTAAAGGTCCATGTATAAAGTGCATAAAAAAGCATTCAAATGGTGCATAAGATTATCCAAGAAGTCCATAAATAAGGTGCATGCAAAGATGACCGAAGGGGGGCTGTAATCCACGCAGACTATGAGCTATCCCTCCACCAACTATCCTATGCGTTCACCTCAAATTTAGACCCCAGTTCTATTAGAGGGTCATTTGCACATTCCCATATAGGGAGTAAATCATAGGTAGTCCGACTGTCACAGAGTAAACTTTGTTTAATCTCAGACCCAGCACTCCTCCAATCTCATCACCGTAACTCTGAAAGGCATTCAGTGGGATGGTATGGGTGATCATGAAAAAGAGGCATAGTCTAAGTGCAGACTTATGCTCTGCTGTCCCTCCTTCATATAGTATGTCAGTGGAACAAAATTGACATCCACAGCATCCTTCCCTCAAATAAGACTTTCCTTCAGATGTTGTATCCTGACAGACATATTAAATCCAAGTTCCAAAGGAGCAGCTAAACACGGAGTGGAAATACATTGATTTCACCGGTGGTCACCTTTCTTGATGTAGCAGGCCTCCAGACATCACTATTGGGCTGCCCACAAATTCAGCAAATGTATTGCTGCTCAGAAAACCCACCACTGCTGAGTTATGGATGATGGCCTCAGCAGTGGTGGGTTTTCTGAGCAAATTCTCCTTACCAGATATAAATAAGAAGTGAGCATGTACAAATATCTTCCTACGGCCAGGGCTCAGAGACTCCTCAATCCAGCACTTTTAGCGAATCACCACATACAGGAGCACCAGATTATGATACTTGAGCATTTTCCCCTAATACTCCATCACATCATATCATAGAGGATAAAAGAAAGATTCCCATAGTGAATAGTGACACTTTGGGCCCAATTTGGACATTTACACTTAGGGGTGAACTCACTTTTGTTGCCAGCAGTTTAGACATTAACGGCTGTATGTTGAGTTATTTTGAGGGGACAGCAAATTTACACTGTTATACAAGCTGTACAAGCTGTACACTCACTACTTTACATTGTAGCAAAGTGTAATTTCTTCAGTGTTGTCACATGAAAAGATATAATAAAATATTTATACTAAAATGTGAGGGGTGTACTCACTTTTGTGAGATACTGTACGTCTGTTAACGCCTCCAAATTTCTGATCACACTGGTTAGGCCCTGCCCACAAGGGGGTCTAACATATGTAGGTAAGATTGGTATATTGGATAGATGAGGAAACAATAAGTGTGGATCAACACCTATGACTTCTCAAATCCTCCTTCCTTTTCCATGCACAGAGGGTAGAGTAAACAGGTTGAATTCTAAAGCAGAAGCAAAGGCATATCATCTTTTTCAAGAATTTTAGCTGAAACAATCTCCCTTGTAAATACAGACTTGAGCTTGGCAGTGATGGTGTAAGACATTGATTGGTATTTCAAATATTTATACATGTTTCGACACTAAAGAGATTTTTTTTTTCAAAACATTCAAACATCGCTTATGCCATGGTATCTCAGGTATGTTATGGGATTGCAAAGCCTGTTTTTTTGGTTAACCGATCTGTTTTCTTGACAGACGTTACACTTTCAAAGAATCAGGCCATTCTCATTCTTACTTTGAAAGACTGAACTCCTTAACGGGCTCTTTTTAGCATTGTGTGTCGTTTTTCCTTTTGAGATGATAGCCCCATCCCCAGAAATAAGTACATAGAAGGAATAAATGAAGCAGTTGCCTAAATTCTTCTAAGTTGAAAGGGACTTGTTTTACTGAGTAGGCCATCCTTTCTTGTTCAGCTCCTTAACTGCTGCCAAATGACATCCTTCCAAGTTTCTGGTTTAAGATCTGTAACAGTTCAGAGCTTATTAGTTATCTTGACTGCATTGAATACATTGCAGTACTTTCATCAGAAAGTTACTTTCTATCATCCATGGTTTTTGTTTTATCTGCCATGGAGTGTGTTTGCCATGACCATCAGTTTCCAGCTGTATACTGTGTGTTATGAAGCCATGTGATCATGATTCTTGAATTGTATGATTCTCTAAAGATACACACATCACTGAAAAGTCCACTTTTCATTTCCAATAGAAGCATCTATGGTGGTGGATCTAAATGCCTTTCTTACAGTATACTCTTGTGTGAGAATATAGCGCATAAAGTAATAAATAGGTTAATACGAAAATAATACACTAGCAATGCTGGGATAGAAAGCCAAAGGAAAGAATAGAATTAAGATTCATTGATGATTTCAAGTAATTGTATAT
>BLSH010192023.1:315955-329841 GCA_018402905.1 Glandirana rugosa
ATAGCGGTAGTATAGAGGAGAGTTCGTAGAGAAGAGGTCTCTCGTATGTAAATTACGAACGGAAGCAAGGAGTTTACAAGAAGACCTAAATAAAATAATAGTCTGGGTAACTACATGGCAAATGAGATTTATTGTTGAAAAATGTAAAGTAATGCATTTGGGTGCTAAAAATATGTACATTACTTTAGGGGGGAACCACTGGTGGAATCCAGGTTAAAAAAAGATCTGGGTGTCCTAGTAGATGACGGGCTCAGCATGAGATAACAATAATTCTGAAACTCTACAGCAAACTGGTCCACGCCCTATCTTGAGTATGCCATCCAGTTCTGGACACCAGTCCTCAAGAAGGATGTGCTGGAACTGGAGAACCTCCAGAGAAGAGCAAAAAAGCTAATAAAGAGACTGGGGGACCTCCGCTATGAGGAACGAAGGCAAGCATTAAATGTATGCTCTCTGGAGAAGAGATGCTTGAGAGGAGATATGATGGCGATATACAAATTCATTATTGGTGAACTTAACATGGGGAAAAAAAACTTTTCAGTGAGAGGGAGGTTAAAAAGACACACGACCATGCATTGAAACTGGAATAGAAGCTGTTTAACCTTAAACTGTGTAGAGGGTTCTTTATTGTCAGAGCGGTAAGGATGTGGAATTCCTTTCCACAAGCAGTGGTATCATCAGGGAGCATCTATGGTTTCACAAAACTATTAGATGGGCACCTTAACGATCACAGCATACAGGGATATGGGAATTACTATTGACATAAACGTGTGTGTGTGTGCGTGTGCATATATATATATGTATGTATGTATGTATGTGTGTGTGTGTGTGTGTGTGTGTATATATATATGTGTGTGTATGTATGTATGTATGTATGTATGTATGTATGTATGTATGTATGTATGTATGTATGTGTGTGTATATATATATATATATATATATATATATAACACACACACACACACTTGTGCTCATAAGTTTACATACCCTGGCAGAATTTCATTTCTCGGCCATTTCAGAAAATATGAATGATAACACAAAAACTTTTTTACCACTCATGGTTAGTGTTTGGCTGAAACCATTTATTATCAATCAACTGTGTTTACTCTTTTTAAATCGTAATGACAACAGAAACTATAAGGATTTATTTTCTCTTTTGTTTTATTTGATTTACCTGCAACCTTTTAAATAAACCTGGCTACAAGTCTGATTTTAAGAAAACCTGCCATATGGACTAACTTTTTCCCAGGGAAGGTGATCCCAATTGAGCTAACCCCCACACATGGTGGAGGATGCAGACATTTTCCTAGACAAGTGGAAAGATGGAGAAGTGTTAAAAGCCCTGCTGCAGACCACTGCAACCTAACAGGAAACAAAGGTTGCATAGGCCACTGCAGCACAGCAGGAGGTGAATCACCAGGCCATTGCAGCCCAGCAGGGAACCTATTGCCAAGTCACAGAGGCCACGGCAGCCCAGCTGGAGGCAATTCACCAGGCCATTGCAGCTCAGCAGGAGATGAATTGCCAGTTTGTGGAGGCCCTGGTTGAAGAAGGGGTCCGCAGGTCCTTTGCCAGTGGAACAGAAAATGGTGCGTGTCAGCTATTACATGCAGAAGATGACACCTGCAGATGATGTGGAAGCTTACCTAGCAATGTTTGAAAGGGTTGCTGAGCAAGAAGGATGGCAAAAAGAGCAATGGGCAGTACTGCTAGCGCCCTTTCTGACTGGAGAACCCCAAAGGGCCTATTATGACCTGGACGCAGATGCTGCCCAGGATTATGAGACACCCCACCAAGAAGTGGCTGCAGCCAGGGACTTTGCCAGACCCTAAGATTGTGGAGTGTGTGGTCATGGACTGTTATTTATGTGCACTCCCTGCCACTTTGAAGAAGTGGGTCAGCCCTGGGGACCCAAAGATGGCAAACCAGCCAGTGGACCTGATGGAGAGATGTACTGCGGCCGAGAAATTTCATTTGTATGCGTTAAAAAATAAGACAACAGTAAAGTTAGCCTAATATTTTTTGTATATTGTGAAAGAGGATCTTTTGCCGAGTAAATAGATACCATACATTTTATGATTGAAAATTGCGCACACTTGCGGAATGGCGACAAATTCCGGTAGTTAAAAATCTCCATAGGCGACGCTTCAAAAAATTTTAACGGTTACCAAGTTAGAGATGCAGAGGAGGTCTTTTGCTAGAATTATTGCTCACACTCTGGTGATCGTGGCGATACCTCACATGTGTGGTTTGAACACCGTTATCATATTCGGGCGCGACTTGCGTATGCGTTTTTCTTTGCTTCTTTTTTAAATGTATTTATTTAACACTGTTCTTTACACTTCACAGTATTCAGATCACCAAAAACGGCAATTCTGAATACTGTCATTTTTTTTAAAACCGGTGCCATTAGCCGCCAAATAAACCAGAAGTGACGACGTAACGTCTCTTTCGGAATTTGATGAAGGAGACCCGGTCGGAGCCGATTCCAGCTTCCTTCAGAACTCCGGTCTCCCGGTGGGACGGGAGGCCAGAGAAGAGCAGCAGGAGGGGGAGGGATGTCCCCTCCTGCTCCCTGGGATAACGACCGAGCAGGTCCCGAGCCGGATCGGCCGTTATCTTCTGCTCTAAAGAGCAGGCTATATCCCGATACCTCCACTTAAAGCAGCCGCCGCTTATATATGACGATTCGTGTTAAGTGGTTAAAAAAAAAAACACATGTCTCTTTTTGCACAAGTGTCGTTTACTGCAACATGTCAGGAACTCATGGAAAAACAAATGTGTGTAATCTCAGCTGATGGAAAGCCAGTCGCTGCTCTGCTAGATTCTGGTAGTGTGGTTACCTTAGTCAAAGGTCATTGTGTAAATCCTGTAAAGTTATACCCTAGCACTATTGGGGTTATTTGCACACATGGTGACACAAGTGACTACCACACTGCTGTAGTTGAGATTGATACCCCTTGGGGCATAGTGACACATTCAGTGGGGGTGGTACCCTCACTGCTTCATGAAGCCCTAGTAGGGAGAGATTTTCCCCACTTTTGGAGTCGGGAGGACAGGGCTCCCCCTGCTGAGGAAAAATGGGAACTCACCCCAGACCTTTTTGATTACAAAATTGAAAGGAAAACTGTTGGCATGTCCGATGAAGGAAAAGATTATTATTATTATTATTATTATTCCTTTTACTGTAATGGCTGGGGAGCAAGAGGAGCTGGAATCCAGCCCCCAGCTGAAGGTTAATGAACAAGAAATAATTTCTGAATCTAATAGTGAGAGTGGACAGAATGTGGTGCCTGACTTAGAGGCCGGAAAAGATGATTTTTCTATGGAACAACTAAGATGCCACACTCAATAGAGCCAGAGAAAACATTAAAATAAAAGATGGGGAACCTGTTGAATCTAATATAGGGGTGTCTTTTCCCTACATGGCTCTTAAACATAACTTGCTGTATCAGGTGGTAAAGCAAGGGGAGGAGGAGGTAGAGCAGCTAGTGGTTACCAAACCCTATCACTGTTTGGTATTAGATTTAGCCCATGGTCATATAATGGGGGGGGGGGCATCTGGGTATAGAGAAGATGAAGGAGAGAATAACCCAGAGATTCTTTTGGCCCAGGTTATATGCAGATGTCAAAGAATATTGTGAGTCATGTCAGTATTCTGTGCCATCGCCCCATTTTTGCAGTCCGCTGGTACCATTGCCAATCATTGAAGTGTCTTTTGAAAGAATTGGCATGGATCTGGTGGGACCAGTGGTAAAGTCTGCCCAGGGCCATCAGCACATACTGGTAATACTGGACTATGCCATGCGATATCCTGAAGCCATTCCCTTGCGTAATACTTCAGCTAAAGTTATTGCCAAAGAAAACACCCCGCCCACACTCTACCAGCAAGCTACAAAATTATTCAGGACCATACGCATAGTTTACTTCCTACATTTACTAGGAATTGGTCCAGTGAGCTGGGGACTGAGATATCTGAGGAAGACTGGTACAAATCGTTTTTATTCTCACAAGTTTTCTATTTTGGGCTATACCCAGGAAAATGATCATAAGCTGCTATCCAGATGGTATAGAGTCCCATCTATTGTCAAACAGATCTTTCCCTCGACCTCTGACATGCTGCAGATGCCACTTGGAGAGAGGTACCTATCTCCATATCTGGTGGGACTGCGACCTCATCCATCTGTTTTGGTCACAGATCTCCCAGATCTACATGGAAATGTATGATGAACCTTTAACTTTGTCCCCCTCTATAGCCCTATTGTCCATACTCCCAGGCTCAATTAAATCCCAGAAGTCCAGTCTGTTGAGATTCTTTCTTTCCGCGGGCAGACCTTTGATTTCCAGATTCTGGAAAAATTCCTCCCCTCCATCTTTTAACATGTGGGTACATGACCTGAATGACATTATGCTCATCATGGAGGAGATGCAGGCTATGGCGGTGGACAAATGGGAGAAATTCATCAACACGTGAACGATTTCATTACTCTGCCTCAGAGAAAATGAAGAGTAGGTTGTGATACTATTCCCTTCCCTTAGTACTTTACTCTTTCCCTACACTCCCCTAGGAGAAACTCCACTGATAGTGTGAAAAAAACCCCAAAAACGCTGCTTTTCCTTCCCTCCTCCACCCTTCATCCCTGTTTTTTCTCTTTTCTACCCCCTTTTTTTCCTCTATCCCCTTTAGGTTCTTCCTTCCTCCATGTTTCCTCACTCTCTATTTATTTGTTTATCTTTAGCACCTAGCTTTACCCATCTAGGCTTTATTTCTTTAGGTAACCCAAGAGTTGTGGGGTACCACTATAAATGACTGAATCCCATGCTGCAGCCTAGCTTGGCACCAATTGTTACTGTTTACCTATGCTGTTCACCAATGATCTACTTGTTATGCGTCCTGATGTTTGATTGTCAGATTGACATACTGTCACATTGCCCTTGTTGGAATTTTGTTTCCATGTTACTCTTACATTCTGAGATTCCCATTGTATGTATAAAAACACATTCAACCATAAAACTATTGCCAAAGATCTTGTCTAGGTATTTAGTCATGTGGGTATTCCAGAAGAAATATTGACGGATCAAGGCCCCCCATTTATGTCCCGAGTCACTAAAGAACTGTGTAAGTTGTTCAAAATCTCCCATCTCCGTACCTCTGTCTACCACCCACAAACGGATGGTCTTGTGGAGAGATTTAACAAAACGCTCAAAAGCATGTTAAAAAAGGTGGTGGACAAAGATGGGAGAAATTGTGATTATTTTTTTTTTTTTTTTGCTGCAATACCTCATGTTTGCCATACGGGGGAGATACCTTGGGCATCTACAGGTTACTCCCCTTTTGAACTACTGTATGGGAGACATCCCAGGGGATTGCTAGATGTTGCAAAAGAATCATGAGAGGGAGTGACCATGCCTTATAGAAGTGTCATTGAGCATATCTCACTGATGCAAGATAGAATCGCTGCTGTCATGCCGCTTGTATGGGAACATATGGAGCAAGCCCAGTAGGCCCAGAGAAGGGTTTATAATCGGGGTGCCAAGATCCGGATCTTCAACCCTGGTGATAGAGTGCTGGTACTAGTCCTCACCGTTGAGAGTAAAATTATTAGCAACGTGGCAAGGCCCCCTTGAACTTATGGAAAGAGTAGGGGAGGTAAACTACGAAGTTTACCAGCCAGGGAAAAGGAAACCCGAGCAAATATATCACGTTAATCTCTTGAAACCTTGGAAGGACAGGGAGACTTCACTGGCAATGCCAACCCTCTAAAAGGACATGGACCCCGTGACACCTGAAGTACCCATAACTGAAACCCTGTCAGTGGCCCAACATAAGGACATTAAAGAATTTGTGATTAAGAATGGAGACTTTTTCTCTCACCTACTCGGACTGACCACATTTATACAGCATGACACAATTACGGAACTAGGTGTCCACGTAAATGTAAAGCCCTAGGTGTGAAGCAGTTGCAAATTTAAATAAAGAACATGTTCAAGCTGGACGTGATAGAGGAGTCCCATAGTGTTGGTCCCAAAACCAACAGGGGTGTACTCACTTTTGTGAAATACTGAATGTGCATGTGTATGTATTTATATATTATATCTTTTCAGAAGAAATGGCACTTTGCTACAATGTAAAGTAGTGAGTGTGCAGCTTGTATACTGTAACAGTGTAAATTTGCTGTCCCCTCAAAATAACTCAACACACAGCCATTAGTGTCTAAACCGCTGGCAACAAAAGTGAGTACACCCCTAAGTGAAAATGTCCAAATTGGGTCCAATTAGCCATATTTCTTCCCCGGTGTCATGTGACTTGTTTAGTGCTACAATGTCTCAAGCGTGAATGGGGAGCAGTTGTGTTCAATTTGATATAGCTCTCTCTCTCTCATACTGGTAGTTCAACATGGCACCTCATGGCAAAGAACTCTCTGAGGATCTGAAAAAAATAATTGTTTCTCTACATAAAGATAGCCTAGGCTATAAGAAGATTGTCAAGACCCTGAAACTGAGCTGCAGCATGGTGGCCAGGACCATACAGCGGTTTAACAGGACAGGTTCCACTCAGAACAAGCCTCGCCATGGTCAACCAAAGAAGTTGAGTGCACATGCTCAGCGTCATATCCAGAGGTTGTCTTTGCGAAATAGACGTATGAGTGCTTCCAGCATTGCTGCAAAGGTTGAAGGGGTGGGGGGTCAGCCTATCAGTGCTCAGACCATATGCCACACACTGCATCAAATTGGTCTGCATGACTGTCGTCCCAGAAGGAAGCCTATTCTAAAGATGATGCACAAGGAGCCCCCCAGTTTGCTGATGACAAGCAGACTAAGGACATGGTTTACTGGAACCATGTCCTGTGGTCTGATGAGACCAAGATAAACTTATTTGGTTAAGATGGTGTCAAGCGTGTATAGCAGCAACCAGGTGAGGGGTACAAAGACAAGTGTGTCTTGCCTACAGTCAAGCATGGTGGTGGGAGTGGCATGGTCCGGGGCTGCATGAATGCTGCCGCCACTGGGGAGCAGTTCATTGAGGGACCCATGAACGCTAACATGTACTGTGACATACTGAAGCAGAGCATGATCCCCTCCTTTCGGAGACTGGGTCACAGGGCAGTATTCCAACATAATGACCCCAAGCACACCTCCAAGACGACCACTGCCTTGCTAAAGAAGCTGAGGGTAAAGGCGATGGACTGGCCAAGCATGTTTCCAGACCTTAACCCTATTGAGCATCTGTGGGGCATCCTCAAACGGAAGGTGGAGGAGCCCAAGGTCTCTAACATCCACCAGTTCCGTGATGTCGTCATGGAGGAGTGGAAGAGGACTCCAATGGAAGCCTGTGAAGCTCTGGTGAACTCCATGCTCAATGGATTGAGGCAGTGCTGGAAAATAATGGTGGCCACACAATATTGACATTTTGGGCCCAATTTGGACATTTTCACTATTGTTGCTAGCAGTTCAGACAATGATGGCTGTGTGTTATTTTGAGGGGACAGAAAATGTACACTTTTATACAAGCTGTACACTCACTACTTACATTGTAGCAAAGTGTAATTTCTTCAGTGTTGTCGAATGAAAAGATGTAATAAGATGTAAAAGTAAAAATAGTTCTCAACCACAAAAATTGTTAGTTCTTTTCAGGTGTGCCATGAAAGTTTTTTTTTTTTTAGATCTTTTTGGTGCGTTGCAAGACAAAGTTTGAGAAACACTGCCTTAAAACGTTTGCCCAGCCTAATTGAACTAAAACTATTAAGACAAAAACATTTTGGCCAGACAAACCCTTTCATCTCTGGGATCTTATTAGTCTTATGAACACATTGTAGTGGACAGCGGTCTACTTTTGTTTGACCTATTTTATACCAACTATTTAGTACAAGCAGCTCTCTACAACTTGATTGTCTTCAAGGACTAACATTCTGACCGAGTAGGTAACATGAGCTTGCAAGAGTTGCTTTGGTTAGAAATACAGATTTTATAGGATAACCATGATTAAACAAATGGGCTAGACATTTTTCTATGGAATAGAATATAGAACATTCCCTGTACTGAAAACAAAAATAAATTCATTATAAGTAGCGACACTGAATCTGATTTATCGTAGATTTCTAATCAACACTTTAACCCCTTCCCGTCCGCGCTATAGCCAAAAGACCGCTACAGTACGGGCCTGAGTTGCCGGGAGGGCATCCATGGATGTCCTCCCGAGCATGCGCTGTCAGCGCGTTTCTTGCGATCAACGAGCCTTTGAGACTTGGCTGATCACAAATCGGAGTAAGGGGCTGATCACGTGATGTAAACAGAATATCGTTGAGGGGAAAAAAAGCCGATGACTGGCTTCTGTCAGAGGGACATCGGTCCCTCACACAGAGAGCCGTGGCTGCTCCCCTGTGCCCACCAGTGCCATCTGCCAGTGCCACCTATCAGTACTCACCAGTGCCACCTACCACTACCCAGAGTACCACCTACCTTTTGCCCACCAGTACCACCTATCAATGCCCATCAGTGCCTCATCATTAGTGCCATCGATTAGTGCTGCCTATCGGTGTCAACTGTCAGTGCCGCCTCATCAGCGCACATCAATGAAGGAGAAAAATTATCTGTTTTCAAAATTTTACTATGAACAAACTATGAAACAGGTTTTTCATTTATTTATTTTTTTCAAAATTTTCAGTTTTTTTTTCATTTTAGCAAAAAATAAAAACCCCAGTGGTGATTAAATTTCACCAAAATAAAGCTCTATTTGTGTGAAAAAAATGATAAAAATTTCATATGGCTGCAGTGTTGCATGACTGCGCAATTGTCATTCAAAAAGTGACAGCACTGAAAGATAAACATTGGACTGGGCAGGAAGGAGGTTTAAATGCCCAGTTAAAGAGCAACTCCAGTAGGAGCAAGTCAGCGGATTCAGGTGGAACATTCTGAAGTGGAGACATACAGAGCTGTATTTTGACATCTTGCTGATCTAGGAACACCTTTTGATGACATCCTTTTATACAGGCTCTGCCCTTGTGCCAAGTAGTTTTTTTTTTTTTTAGTGAAAAACCTCCTGCTTAAATGCTCTATTGGAGGCAACACGCTGTCCATTTTATATGCATTACATTTTAACTGTAAGGACCACCAAAGAGAAATGAGAAAGATTTATTGTTTCCTGAACAATAAAGAACACTTTGACGACTCTGTGGTGCACAGAATGGAAATTTTGGTGCCAAAACTGAAAATGCACGAAGCCGAAAACCGCAACCAAAAATGACAGTTTTTAAAAAATATTTATATTTTTATATACAATTCATATGCAGCCTGCCTGGGCACTGACAGGCGGCACTGATTGGCACTGATAGGTGGCACAGACAGGTGGCACTGGCAGCACTGGTGACACTGGCAGGTGGCACTGACAGGTGGCACTGGATGGTATTGGCAGGTGGCACTGGTTGGCACTGACAGGCGGCACTGGGTGGTACTGGCTGGCACTGGCAGAAGAGATGAGTAGATTCACAATGCACAGAGCGTGCTGCTTGTACGAGCCGCTCTGTGCATGAAACTGTGAGTTAATTATACTGGAATGCAGAGAGAGCTGTCAGATTTTCACTGAGATCAGAGGTGGGCGGGACTGAACAGCTAACACCCGCCCAGCCCGTCCCATTGGCTGGAGTTTGATAGCTGTTCCATCCCGCCCACCTCCTGACATCAACTTGAAGATCTGACAGCTCTCTGCATTCCCTGCATTCCAGTGTAATCCAGAGTAAACAAAGCAATCATACTCCTCTAGGTGGATGCATCAACAATCCAAAGCTGCATCTGTCCCCCATCAGCTCTGCAGTGAGAGCTGAGTGATCAAACACCGCTCTTCACAAAGTTTTTCCCACTCTTCTGAGCAAAGAGCTGTGACTGTCAGTCAGCAGCTCTCGGCTCTCCCCTCCAGCACTCATTGGAGCATTGACTATGAAAGGGGCAGGAGGGGCTGGCTCAGGGTCTCAGTGAATTGCTGAGAGGCTGAGCCAGGTGCCGGTCCAGACATCTGGTTGGATACCAACCATATGATTGGTATCTTTCCCGAGCCTAGACCCGCTGAGTGACGCCAGTCAACTTTAGCATGCTGTCGGCTGAACAAACAAACTGCACTCCTGCAATATACCATAGCTTTGGCCATACTTCTCCTTTTAATGAAGCATCTCAAAGATGCCAGAACAGAAGCAGCTGGATCAAAATCGCATCAAAGAGAAACACTAACACTCTCGGTGGCAGTGTATTGCGTTATTTCAAAACAGGGCAATCAGTTAGTCACCAAGGCTTATTTTAAGCCAACAGATGGCAATAGTTATCTCCCTAGGAATTTTAATCCTGACTCTGATTTTCTGGCACAGTCCTTTAAAAATAGGTTTGTATAGAAAAGGGTATAGAGCTGATCATTTGGATGAAATATTTTATATTATTTTAAAAATATTGGAGAATGTTGGGCATGGATAACGTGCTCAAGAAGTCCCTTTCTAGTGAGCCCATTTTTATTTATAGAAAGGCGCCCTCTTTTGGAGTCAGGGTTGTTAAAGTATTAGACCCACCAGTAAGACCCCAAATGTTCTGGGATAAAGCAGGCTTTTATGCCTGTAGGAAATGCAAAGCTTGTCAACGGGTTAACACACACATCAGGGGATTAACTAGGTTTAGATTAAAAGCCAATGGTAGGGAATTTGACATTAGAGTTTATTTGCCACTCTGTGCAAAACTGCTGCACACTCCAACAACCATGCTTGACTGTAGGCAAGACACACTTATCTTTGTACTCCTCACCTGGTTGCAGCCACACACGCTTGATACCATCTGAACCAAATAAGTTTATCTTGGTCTCATCAGACCACAGGACATGGTTCCAGTAATCCATGTCCTTAGTCTGCTTGTCTTCAGTAAACTGTTGCTGGCTTTCTTGTGCATCATCTGTAGAAGAGGCTTCCTTCTGGGATGACAGCCATGCAGTGTGCAGCGTATGGTCTGACAGGCTGACCTCTGCCCCCCATCCCTTCAACCTCTGCAGCAATGCTGGCAGCAGTCATACGTCCATTTCCCAAAGACAACCTCTGGATATGACACTCAGGACGTGCACTCAATTTCTTTGGTCGTCCATGGCAAGCCCTGTTCTGAGTGGAACCTGTCCTTTTAAACCACTGTATGGTCTTGGCCACCGTGCTGCAGCTCAGTTTCAGGGTCTTCTTATAGCTTAGGCCAGTGGTTCTCAACTCCGATCCTCAGGACCCACCAACAGACCAGATATTACCTTGGTGAGATGCAGACTAGAATACTACAATCACTGAGCAGCAAATGATATCACCTGTGATGCATTTCAGTTATCCTGCAAACCTGGCCTGTTAGTGGGTCCCGAGGACTGGAGTTGAGAACCACTTGCTTAGGTCATCTTTATGCAGAGCAATTCTTTTTTTTCAGATCCTCAGTTTGCCATGAGGTGCCGTGTTAAACCTCCAGTGACCAGTATGCGAGACTGAGAGTGATTACACCAAATTTAAAACACCTGCTCCCCATTCACACCTGAGACCTCATAACAAGAATGAGTCATATGACACCAGGGAGGGGAAAATGGCTAATTGGGCCCAATTTGGACATTTTCACTTTTGTTGCCAGCGTCTTAGACATTAATGGCTGTGGGCTGAGTTATTTTGAGGGGACAGAAAATTTACACTGTTATACAAGGCATACACTCACTACTTTACATTGTAGCAAAGTGTCATTAATTCAGTGTTGTCACATGAAAAGATATAGAATAAAATATTTACAAAAATGTGAGGAGTATACTCACATTTATTAGATATTGTGGGTGGGTATATATATATATATATATATATATATATATATATATATATATATATATATATGACCCTGATGAAAAGTTTACATACCATTGGTGATTTTGGCCTGATAACATGCACACACGTTGACACAAAGGGGTTTGAATGGCTATTAAAGGTAACTATCCTCACCTGTGATCTGTTTCCTTGTAATCAGTGTGTGTGTGTGTGTGTATAAAAGGTCAATGAGTTTCTGGACTCCTGCCAGACCCTTGCATCTTTCATCCAGTGCTGCACTGATGTTTCTGGATTCTGAGTCATGGGGAAAGCAAAAGAATTGTCAAACGATCTGTGGGAAAAGGTAGTAGAAATGTATAAAACAGGAAATGGATATAAAAAGATATCCAATGAATTGAGACTGCCAATCAGCAGGGTTCAAACTGTAATCAAGATGTGGAAAATAGGGGTTCTGTTGAAACCAAACCACGGTCAGGTAGACCAACTATTTCAGCCACAACTGCCAGGAAAATTGTTCGGGATGCAAAGAAAAACCCACAAATAACTTCAGGACTCTCTGAAAACATGTGGTGTGGCTGTTTCAAGATGCACAATAAGGAGGCACTTGAAGAAAGATGGGCTGCATGGTCGAGTCTCCAGAAGAAAGCCATTACTACGCAAATGCCACAAAGTATCCAGCTTACAATATGCCAAACAGCACAGAGACCAGCCTCAAACCTTCTGGCACAAAATCATTTGGAGTGATGAGACCAAAATTGAGTATTTTGGCCACAACCATAAACCCTACATATGGAGAGGAGTCAACAAGGCCTGTGAAACACGGAGGTGGATCGCTGATGTTTTGGGGATGTGTGAGCTACAAAGGCACAGGAAATTTGGTCAAAATTGATGGCAAGATGAATGCAGTATGTTATCAAAAAATACTGGAGGAACATTTGCATTCATCTGCCAGGAAGCTGTGCATGGGACGTACTTGGACATTCCAACGTGACAATGATAAAAAACATAAGGCCAAGTCGACCTGTCATTGGCTACAGCAGAATAAAGTGAAGGTTCTGGAGTGGCCGTCTCAGTCTCCTGACCTCAATATCATTGAGCCACTCTGGGGAGATTTCAAACGTGCAGTTCATGCAAGGCAGCCCAAGAATTTCCAGGAACTGGAGGATTTTTGCCTAGAGGAATGGGCAGCTTTACCATCTGAGAAGATAAAGAGCCTCATCCACAAATATCACAAAAGACTTCAAGCAGTCATTGATGTTAAAGGGGGCAATACGCAGTATTAAGAACTAGGGTATTTAAACTTTTGATCAGGGTCATTTGGGTAGTTTCTGTTATGATGTAAAAAGAGTAAACAGTTGATTGATAATATATGGCTTCAGCCAAACACTAACCATGAGTGAAAGAAATATTTTTATGTTATCATTCATATTCTCTGAAAAATAGCCAAGAAATCATAAATTCTGCCAGGGTATGTAAACTTATGAGCACAACTGTATGTATGTATATATGTGTGTGTGTATGTATATGTGTATATATATATATATATATATATATATATATATACATACATAGTTGTTCGCAAAAGTTTAGGAACCCCTGACAATTTCCATGATTGTGATTTATAAATATTTGGGTGTTTGGATCAGCAATTTAATTTTGATTAGTGTTGAGCGAACCCGGACTGTAACGTTCGGGTCCGTACCGAACTTTCGGGTGTCCGTGGCACGGACCCGGACCCGGACATTTCAAAAATCGTTCGGGTTCGGTCCGGGGTTCTGCTATTTTACTCCACGTGTTGAGAAGCTGCAGGGCAGCCAATCAACAAGTGTTTCACTGGTTTGCCCTTAGAAGCCATCACAGCCATGCCTACTAATGGCATGGCTGTGATTGGCCGGTGCATCATGTGACCCAGCCTCTTTATAAGCTGGAGTCACAGTGCTGCAGTCACATGCTCCTTGGGTTAGTGTAGGGAAAGGTAGCTGACTGCGTGAGGGACAGATTTGAGACATTTTAAGACCTGATCCTGCATCCTGAGATAGATTACTTTACTACTGCTGTCTGTGCTGTTGCTCTGAGGACAGA
>BLSH010192023.1:339387-376590 GCA_018402905.1 Glandirana rugosa
TCTCTTTGGGCCCTGGTGTTCACCCATTGCTCTCACCTACTTCTGCTTACTGCCTTTTCCTCTGTTCTGTCTGGCTTTCCCTGCACACTATGCTTGTTTGCTGATGGCAGTATTCCTGCCCTATTATATGTTAAGGTGGACTGTGTCCACGTGTAAGTGTGGCTACAGTATGGTTTCTGAATGTTCTATACTCCTTTTTAAAGAGACACCAGTCTCATTGTAACGTTCAGATTTCTCTGTGTGATCTTTAATTTCTTATTTTCTTGGCATTTTCTCTTGTCTGTCTCCAGGCTCCTCTCTGTTCTCACTCCACCTAACTCTGTTAGCTTAATTTTCCTGATATTCCTGATCCTGTTGACTACTCCCTCTGGCAATTTCGACTTTTTTTTTGGATCCGTTTGCTTGATTGACCTACCTTTGTTAGAGCGCTTCCTGTCTTGACCTTGACTGTGTCATTAATTTAGCCATTGCTCAGCCATTTTACATGGACCAGGGGTCTACAAACGTTTCATTACAAGGGCCACATCGTATGTTCGAAAAAAATTTGCAGTCTGCAAAACATCCCCGTCAGTATTCCCTCTTGCTTTATGGGTTGCCTCTTTGCATCAGGGTCCCCTGTTACATGGGGAAGGGGGGGGGGGGGAAAGCAGAGACAGTAAACCTTTTTTCTATCCTCAAACCGTGCACATTAAGAATATGCCATTGACCCTAGCTGTGGGTCGGATAAAATCTCATAGCAGGCCAGATTTGGCCTGCAGTCTGTAGTTTGGAGACCCTTGACATAAACACATGGCTCGTGTAAAAACAACTCAACCTCTGGATACTCGCCTTGAAATCTCCACAGGTCTTAGCTTGGCCTTCACTAGGGAATGGCCTCATGTTAAAAGCAGATAATCTGGCTCTTATGTTCTTCTGGGGTATCCGAGTGCCAGTGCACACCAAAAAAAGTATCCTTTAAGTGGGGCTGCTTTATTGAAGTGAATTGCAGTAATATTCATCAGATCCTAGCACAGACCCAATGCTTATAGGATTGTTTCAGAATAGAATTACAGAGGGTACTTCTTATTTACTGGCCTGTTTATAAAGGTGTATTGTCTGGGGTTGTCTTTAAAGTGTTACTAAACCCAGTAATATTAAAATAGGTAATCTGCACCCCCCCCCCCCCACAGTACCCACAGCTTATAAATCTTCTTTTTACACTAAAATACTGCCACTATATACCTTTTTGGATGATTTGTATACCACGGTTACATGATAACCTGCAGAGCTTCTCCTGTGCTGAGAGTTCAGGTAGGAGGAAATTTCCACTCTAGCCTGCATACACGCCCACATGTGTGATGACAATATCATGTGACCTGGCTATCTCTGAGAACAAGTAAATATTCTCACCAGCATAAAAGACGCAACTGAGCATGTGCATCCCTATCAGGTGAATATGGCAGATGCCAGCTTTGGGGCTAACATTCTCATGCGGAAGTGTAATTTAGTCACACTACCTCTTTAGGAGTTCCATTGACATGTTTTACTCCCTTTTGTTGTCTGTTTGCCTCTGTGTGCTTCAATGGAAGAAATTGGGATACTTTTTTTTTTGTCGCTGTTAAAACCCAATGCCCCAGAAGTTTCACAGAAAGTTTTCATCCCTTTTCCTGTTAAATGCTTGGCACTCCCGAAATGAGTGTATATGCAGGGGCTGTGCCCTTCTTTGAATTGCATAGTGTGAACGTTTCCTGTAGGAGGCATCTGTATCTATACGGTGAAAGATAGTCCTTTGGGGGTTTTTTTCTCATTGAAGCCTTCTTAAAGGAAGATGCATGTACTGAAAGCATAACAGCCATATGTCAAAAGCTCTTTCTGATTATATTATTGTTGAATAACTTGAAAAGCCTGGAGTCCTTATTTAAATGCCTAAAATTTTTGTCTGAACTGGAAAGAAACTGGCGACATTGTAAGCATTAAAGCTTTTTGTTTACAAGAATCCATGAGACTTGTTTTCATGCATAACAGATCTCTTAAGTTAAATTGGTGTGAAAGAGTTTTGTCCTAGAAAACCCTGTGTAACCTTTTCTTCACCCTGTATTGTTGTAGGGAATCCTTGTAGGACTGTGATAAACATAAAATGTGATTTGGCTTCATTAATACATCATGACTGTGTGAAAGGGTGTTACATAGTCTCAATTAATATTTTAATGCTTGTGAGGGTGAAATGCTGTACTGGACTCTCAACTCCTTTTGTGTTCAGTGAAAGGAAACATGGCACATCAAAAGGCAACTTTAAATGGATTTTGTGTATTTGTATTATTCATTTTGTGTTCATTTGTCTATAATTATTGTGACCTTTAACTATTTTTAGTAGGTTGTGGTCATATTTGCCATGGTAATGATTCATATATCAAAGTGGACTTCTAGCGTTTTTTTTTTCTCTTATGAATAACCCCCGTGACATGCTCCGCTCGTGCTTTGCAAACTGCCAATTTTCAAGAGTGTGTTTTTTGTGCAGCGTAGATTACTTACTCTACTCTAATAATGTACAACACGGCCATCCTGACTGGGCATCTGAAGTCCGCTGGGATTCTCTTCCGGGATTCAGTGCATGCTGTCCACCCAGCATGCACCTCCCAATCTTGTGCATGCGCAGTTCCTGCCGCTGCCACTCGCTACTGGTACAGACAAAAGTCCAAATTAAAAATGGCGCCTATCTCCTCCTTTCTGGTTGTGAAATACGCAATGCTAGAAGCGGGGGTGGATGCCCATTGACTTCTGGGATTGATGACACAGCTATCCCAGGAAGCCAGCAGTACAACCACGGAAATTACGTACCTCGCCGTGGCGAGGTTGGACGGAAGTACTGCCTTTGGACTACAAAAAAGATAATGGTTTAAAAAAAAAAAAGTTTCCGAAAATGCATGTTGGTAAGGTGATCTATGATTGCAGCCATAGTTTTCATATAGGCTGCAACTCAACTTTAAATTGTCTGTTAGAGGGCCACCTACCTAATAAGTGTAACTACTGCAGGGCGATTGTTTAAACTCCAGTCTGAATGGGCAAGTGTCAGTCCAAAATGGCTCTTCTAGAGTGGCCTGTGTGTGTGTGCAGGCCACTGTAACAGGCTACTTTTCATGTTGCTGTGCAAACTTTTGTGGCCATGCCATTTTGAATACTTGTACAGTGTGACTTGAGTTGGAGGTTGTGCAGTGCAATGTTTTTACTACGCTGACTCGCCCCCAGGGTCAATACTGGGGGAGGGCAATGAAGCTGGACCTGGGGGACACCAGGCGCAATCTTGTGCGTTACTTGCTCCTGACCCCACCTCTGTGTGTTACTTCAATCCTTACCCCTGAACTCTGCGCTTTATTCAATCCTGACCACTGAAATCTGCGCTTTATTCAATCCTGACCACTGAATGCTTTGCATTACTTAATCCTGAGCCCTGCACTCTGGGAATCTTGTATTCCTGACCCCTGCACTTTGGACGTTACGTAATCTTTACTCCTGGACTCTCTGGGGTTGATTTACTAAAACTGGAGAGCGCAAAATGTTGTATAGCTGTGCATGGTAGCCAATCAGCTTCTAATTTTAGCTGGTTCAATTAAGCTGGGACCAAAAAGAAATTGAAGCTGATTGGTTTCTATGCAGAGCTTCACCAGAATTTACACTCTCCAATTTTAGTAAATGAACCCCTTTGTGTTAAATGATTCTGTCCCCTGAAACATGTGCATTGCTTAATCCTGACCCCTGAGATATGTGTTACCCCTGACCTTATTGTTATAGCAATTTGGCCACACCCACAATTCCCCTTCTCGTGTTGCCCAAGGTATTTTATCTTTATACCTTCAATGTCTGCCTCTTGTTCCAAAAGTCTGTGACCAGTATTTTAAGGCCATGTTAAAAATTGGAGCATTATTTTGTAGGTGTAGGTAAAAATGAAGGGGTGGTTAAAAATAGGCATGGCCAGTAGGGTGTCCCTCAAATTCATTTTGAAAATATGGGCACAAATGACGTTATCACAATTGTAGAGCAATGATGGTTTATTACTGCACCGTGACATTGCATACCAATTCCCAGTATCCCCATCACAGAAGTAAATTGTGGATGACATTGCATCAATCCGTGATGACTTAGGCATGGCCGCTATCCAGCCTTGTTGATCACTGGCAGCAGCCCAGCCTTGAGTTCCCACTGATTGGCTCCAGACAGGAGTTACATCATGGCTGGTTTCTACTTTTAAGTCAAACACAATTGACTGAGCTGAGCATAGAATTGAATGTGTAATAAGCAGTAACACCTCATTTGTGCTGTTAATTTTTCTCTGTTGCACAGCATGCATATCTGAAGTAAATTTTTTTTTTTTGAAGAGGAAAATAACTATCCTCTTTAATACAACAACAGACATCATAAGGATTTTAGGAGAAGACCTTATCTTATTCTTACTAGCTTCAGATCTGTAGATTAACCCTTTTCGCTTTCAAGGATGTGTCCTACATCCCATCACATTAGAAGGGTTAAAACGTAATGCGCTTGTTTAAAAAATGTACATCCAACTCCTAGCTTTAAAGCAGAAGTGATCTGGGCGGTTATAAACCGACCCCATAATTTTTACACCCCCCCCCCCCCTTCCCTTGAAGATATCTGCTGTTTCCAAGAGTAGCTCTCTTGACATTCTTATACTATCACATACATTAACATGCCCCACTCCAGGATACGTTTTTATGCTGTTTTAAGGGCATTTTAAGTAGTCCTTCAACAAATTGCTTGGGGGTTGAGCACTGTCCTGGGGGACATGTACTAAAGCAAAAAAAAAAAACTTTTTAAAAAAAGCTTAATTTGGCAAGGAGCAGGGTGTTTAGTAATGCTGAAAGGGGTTGTAAATGCAGAAGGTTTTTTATTATTTTTAATGCATTCTATGAATTAAAATAAAAAAAAAATTCTGTGTGCAGAAGCCCCCCCCCTCAGCCCCCCCAATACTTACCTGAGCCCATCATTATCCAGCGATTTGTTGCAGGAGTGTCTCGGCTTCCCGGGACTAATCCCCCCCCCCCCCATTGGCTGAGACAGCAGCGTGGCGCAATTTGCTCCTGCTGTTGTCAATCAAAGTCAGTCAGCCAATCAGGAGAGAGAGGCGGTGGGGCTGGCTCATGGCTATGTGTCTGAATGGACAGTGAGCTGTGAATTGACTCGGGTGCCCCCATAGCAAGCTGCTTGCTGTGGGGGCACTCAACAGGAGGGAGGGGCCAGAAGCACAGAAGAGGGACCCGAGAAGAGTATGATCTGGGTCACTCTGTGTAAAAACCAACTGCACAGAGCAGGTAAGTATAACATGTTTGTTATTTTTCTTTTTTTAAAAACAGACTTTACAATCACTTTAACCACTTGCCGACCACGCCATGGTCAAAAGACGTCCACAGCGCGGTCGGCTTATTCTGGGAAGGGCGTCCATGGACATCCTCCCAGAATCGCGCACCCGGCAATGTCCTTGACCGTCGGGTCTCCCAGACCCAGCGTGTCACGGATCGGAGTAAAGGGCCAATTACAGCAGCCCTTTACCAGGTGATCACTCCATTCTTCAATGGACGAAGTGATCACTTGTAAACAGACCGGAGCGCATGTCCGGATCAGCTCCTCCCCTCTGCTTGCACCAATCACACAGCGTGTGAAGAGAGGAGGGAGCGGGTGCAGCAGCACTGTGGGCTGGATGTGAAGTGCCCACAATGCTGATCTGTGCCCACCCCTAGCTCACCAATACATCCCTGGCTCATTATCCCTGGCTCATCCATCCATGCATCCCTGGCTCATCCATGCATCCGTGGTTCATCCATGCATCTTTGGCTCATCCATACATCCCTGGCTCATTTATCCTTCCCTGGCTCATTCATCCATCCCTGATCCATACCTGCATCCCTGGCTGATCCATGCATACATCCCTGGCTGATCCATGCATACATCCCTGGCTGATCCATGCATCCCTGGCTCATCCATCCCTGGGTCACCCATATCTGGCTCATCCATCCATCCCTGGCTCACCCATACCTGGCTCATCCATCCCTGACGTACCCGTCCCTGGCTCACCCATTCCCTGGCTCACCCCTCCATGGGTCACCCAGTGCCTGGCTCACCCCTCCCTGGGTCACCCAGTCCCTGGCTCACCCGTCCCTGGCTCATCCATCTGTGGCTCACCCATCCCTGGCTTATCCATGCTCCATCCCTTGCTCATTCAGCCATCCCTGGCTCATCTATGTGCCATCCCTGGCTCATCTATGTGCCATCCCTGGCTCATCCATCCATCCATCCCTGACGTACCCGTCCCTGGCTCACCCCTCCATGGGTCACCCAGTCCCTGGCTCACCCCTCCATGGGTCACCCTGTCCCTGGCTCACCCTGTCCCTGGCTCACCCTGTCCCTGGCTCACCCTGTCCCTGGCTCACCTGTCCCTGGCTCACCCGTCCCTGCCTCATCCATCCGTGGCTCACCCTTCCCTGGCTCATCTATGTCCCATCCCTGGCTCATCTATGTGCCATCCCTGGCTCATCCATCCAGATCCATGTTCCATCCCTGGCTCATCCGTCCACATCCATGTCCTTCCGTGGCTCATCCGCCCACATCCATGTTCCATCCGTAGCTCATCCGCCCACATCCATGTTCCATCCGTGGCTCATCCGTCCACATCCATGTTCCATCCGTGGCTCATCCGTCCACATCCATGTTCCATCCGTGGCTCATCCGTCCACATCCATGTTCCATCCGTGGCTCATCCGTCCACATCCATGTACCATCCCTGGCTCATCCGTCCACATCAATACCACTACAGAGCCCATCAGTGCCTCACAAAAGTGTGACAGGTAGTCAAATTAGATTTAAAATGTGTGTTCCTGTAATGCCTGATGGTGCTCCCTGCATGTTGGGCCTCTGTATGTGGCCAGGCTGTGGAAAAACCTCACACATGTGGTATTGCCATACTCGGGACAAGTAGCAGAATATATTTTGGGATGTAATTCTTGCTATGTACATGCTATGTGTTAGACATATTGTATAAATGGACAACTTTGTGTAAGAAAAATACGTTTTCATTTTCTTTACACATTTTCCAAAAACTTGTGGAAAAATATGACCTGTTCCTAAAACTCATTACGCCTCATAGTATATACGTTGGGCAGTGGTGGCTTGTGAAATTTTAGGATGGGGGGGCGCCAGACCCCGCCCTTCTTTTGACCCCTCCCACTACTCATAAGCCTCACCCCTTATAGTTTCCACCCCTTGTGTCAGGAGTATATAGCCCAGCATCACCAGATAGGGGTATACAGAGCCCCAGATAGCGGTATACAGAATCACCATATATCAGTATACAGGGTCCCAGGTAGCAGTATACAGGGGTCACAGATAGCAGTATACAGGGGTCCCAGATAGGGTATACAGAGCCCCAGGTAGCAGTATACAGGGGTCCCAGGTAGCAGTATACAGGGGTCCCAGATAGCAGTATACAGGGGTCCCAGATAGCAGTATACAGGGGTCCCAGATAGCAGTATACAGGGGTCACAGATAGTATACAGAGCCCCAGGTAGCAGTATACAGGGTGCCAGGTAGGGTATACAGGGGTCCCAGGTAGCAGTATACAGAGCCCCAGGTAGCAGTATACAGGGTGCCAGGTAGCAGTATACAGGTTGCAAGGTAGGGTATACAGAGCCCCAGGTAGCAGTATACAGGGTGCCAGGTAGGGTATACAGGGTGCCAGCTAGCTGTATATAGGGGGCCAGATAGCAGTATACAGGGTACCAGGTAGGGTATACAGTGTACCAGGTAGCAGTATACAGGGTGCCAGGTAGCAGTATACAGGGTGCCAGGTAGCAGTATACAGGGTGCCAGGTAGGGTATAGAGGGTGCCAGGTAGCAGTATAGAGGGTGCCAGGTAGCAGTATAGAGGGTGCCAGGTAGGGTATACAGGGTGCCAGGTGGCAGTATACAGGGCCCCAGGTAGGGTATACAGTCACCAGCCTCAACAGCCACCCCCCCCTGAGGTCGGGACAAGTTCCGCACTTACCCCATCTAATAGGCAGGCTCAGGCTGGCACTGGCAGTGTTGCAGAGATCGGCATACAGAAAAGCGGGCTGAGAGATGCAGAGGCAGCACTAGCGGAGAGCATGCTGGCAGTCTGCACGGGGTCCCGGGGAGTGCTGTGCCTGCATGAGTAATCACACAGGCAGCACGTCCACCGTAGTCCCGCCCCCACCAACAGCAGCCAATGCCAGAGAGTCATTGGCTCTGATGGCTCAGGAGGGAGCCAAGCAGCCTATGTGTGTGCGCTTGTTCAGCGCACACAGATAGACTTTAATGGATGACCGATCGGCTCACTACTTTGCTGTCAGCTGACAGCAAGGAGCCGAGGAAAAAAAAAGAAAAGTCAATGTACCGGTGCCTCCTGCAGGGTGGCCGGGCTGACTTTTTTTTTTTTTTTCCTTCTCAGCAGCAGGGAGGCGGCGCCCAAGCGCCCCATATGCACCAGCTGCCGCTGACTGGGTGTTTACGTAACAAAATGGGGTAATTTTTTGGGTGTTTCTATTGTCCTGGTGCTCCAGGGCCTTCAAAAGTGTGATAGGTAGTCAAGATATTTTATGCGTAATTTGTGCTCCTAGATCACCTGATGGTGCTCCCTGCATGTTGGACCTCTGTATGTGGCCAGGCTGTGAAAAAGTCTCACATGTGGTATTGCCATTCTCAGGAGTAGCAGAATGTGTTTTGGGGTGTAATTTGTGGTATGCGTATGCTGTGTGTGAGAAATAGCCTGTTGTTATGACAATTTTATGAAAAAAAAAAAATAAATAAAAAAATAAGCTTCTTTTGCAAAGAATTGTGGGGAAAAAAATACATCTTCAAAAAACTCACCATGCCTCTTACTAAGTACTTTGGACTGTCTACTTTCTAAAAAGGGGTCATTTGGGGGGTTTTTGTGCTTTACTGGCTTGTTGGGGTCTCAAGAAATGAGATAGACCTTCAGTACATCAGGTGTGATCATTTTTCAGTGATTGCCACCATAGCTTGTAGACTATAACTTTCACAAAGACCAAATAATATACACTAATTTGGGTTATGTTTACCAAAGATAAGTAGCAATATAAAGTTGTTCAAAATTTATGAAGAAAAATTACTAATTTGCAAAATTTTATAACCGAAACTTAGAAAAATGCAATTGTTTATACATTTTCGGTCTTTTTTCATTTATAGCACAAAAAACAAAAAACCCAGCGGTGATTAACTACCACCAAAAGAAAGCACTATTTGAGTGAAAAAAGGACAAAAAAATGAATGAGTACAGTGTAGTATGACTGAGTAATTGTCATTCAAAATGAGAGAGCGCTGAAAGATGAAAATTGGTCTGGTTAGGAAGGGGGTTTAAGTGCCCAGTGGTCAAGTGGTTAACCAGTTCCCGCCCGGCAGATGACATCATATGAAGTCCTCCCAGTCACGCTACTTGTGCGCGCCCCCAGGGGCGCACATCATGCTGTTTGATGGTGAGCTGTGTCCCTTGGACACAGCGTATCACAGATCAGGGTAAAGAGCCAATGATATTGGCTCTTTACCATGTGATCTGTTGTGTCCAATCACAGCTGATCCCATGTAAACAAATGTCGTTTATCGATATTTCCTTTCCTCAGCGCTGTCAGTGTGTGAGGAAAGGAAAGACGTTGATAACCAGCTTTACTGTGACAGGGGACAATTGCATTAATAATCAGGGCACTGTTCACCAGTGCAACATATCTGTGCCCACGAGTGCTGCTTCATAAGTGGCTATCATGGCTGACTCATCAGTGCAGCCTCATCAGCGCACATCACTTAGGCTGGGTTCACACCGCAACACACTTACAGCAAGGTTCCGGTGCATCCTCGTTCACCCTTTCAGGTCCGATTTCAGCCCGAAGTTTGGGCTGCATTCAAACCTGAAAAGGACCTGTGTAAATTTCCATCGGAGCCACTGCGGAGATGTGTGAATCGCATCCAATTCGCACTAGAGTGAACCCAGCCTGAAGGAGGACAATTACTTATTTGCGAGATTTTATAACAGAAACACAGTTTTTATTTATTTATTTTTTTTGGTCTATTTGGTCTTTTTCATTTAGCAAAAAATAACACCCAGTGGTAATTATTTCATATGGGTGCAGTGCTGCATGACTGCACAGTTGTTTTTCAGAGAGTGACTGCACTGAATGCTGAAAACTGGCATGCGCAGGAAGGGGGTGTAAGTGCCTAGTAGGCAAATGAAACCTTAAAATGCTAATTTCCTTTAGGTAACATACCTGAGGGATAGCATCTCCCCACCTAATTCATACCAGGAAGTACCCCTCAAATTCTGCATTAGACCCTTTGGGTCTGGCATGGATTTTAAAGGGGAACTCAATGCCAAATTCAAATGAAGAAAAGCAAAAAAAAGTGAGGTCCTACCAAAAAATCTGCACTAGACCCTTATCTGAGCGTGTATGCTGGCAGGCTGGGAAAGGAAGGGAGGGGAGATGAATATGGGATCTATGTCACTGCTTGTTAGGGACTGCACCCGCAGGCAGGATGCTGCTATCGCTGTAGTAATACTGTGATTTATATATGATGATCCGCTCCCTCCAAACTGATAAATGTTTGGGCGTTCATACCAAACCTTAATCTCATCCCTAGTCCTGAATTTTGCAGAGAACAGTGCCATACAATGACAATGTGACACAGCTTTACCATTATGTTGATGACATTAACTATTCAAAATTATTTTAAATGTTTTATTATTATTATTTCAGAAAACTTGCTTTTTTCAGGTGCCAGACAGGAGTTGGTTGTTGTCCATTTATATTTATCCCCTCTAATTAGCCTGTTTCTAAATTCCACAACTAAAGCATTTTTTTGTACTTTAAGATGTCTGGGGAAGATTTCTTTTGTTTGGATGTGCAGAATGGAATCCAGAAATTGGAGATTGCCGTCTGAGGCGGATCAAATTTTTGTGTGCTGGGGAGGATGATGAGATAATGAAGACACTTCACAATTACATACAATTATGGCAGCGGCTTTGTAGTCTGCTGTGTTAGCACCACACGCACCCTGGTGTCTGAAGAGCCAGCAACAGGCACAGGTGCTGCTAAGGATTCACTGACATACAGAGAGATCAGTTTTTCTATTTTTTTTTTTTCTTTGGTCCCAGCAAACACAATCTGCACTCTATATAATGTTATTAATAAGACTGCCTCCAAATGATACTCTTGTGGCTTTCTGTTAATGCTCAGAGTAAAGAATATTGGCACCAGTGTGTGTCTGACCTTTAGTTCTTTATATTTTCTGAACACTGATCAGTCCCATAGTGCCATGAATATTGCTGACCTAGTACACTCATTGGTATAATATGATCTTTATTCATATGTGTTTTTTTTAAATTGCTTAAAGCATTTCATAGGAGGGTGAAGTGTTTGGTTGATCTAGCATCATTTCATTTTTTAAATAATATCAATTTTAAGGGACCAACGAAAAAGTAGAAAATTGGTTGTGCAATACACCCTTTACAAACAAAAATTAAAGAGGAATTCCAGGTGTCATATTTTTACATAGCTGCGTTGGTCCAGATTGGAACAATGTAACTATGTACAGTATATACTATACATGGCTGATGTTACAGGAAGCTTCTGAACTCATTCAAAGTGTTCTCTGATTGGATTAGGTGAAGAGCATGATGTCACTGCCCCGCCTCTCTACCTCATCTAATCATAAAAAGCTTTGTGCCCATTCAGAACATGCAAAGCATTCTTAGAATGGCACTTGCACTGAGAGGCTGACCTCCTGTATTCACAATGCATCAGGCTGGCCGCTCAGCATGGGACCTGGAATCAAGTGGGGATCACTGAAGTAGCGGTGTCATCTTCAGTGATTTTCAGCTTCCAGGGGCATTGGCCATTCTCCATTATGTGAGGGGGGACATGACAGATCTACTGATCCCTGTCATCAGGATCAGTGAGATCTCTTATGTCCCTGCCAGACCAACCCCCATACAGTTAGAACACATACAGGGAACACAGTTAACCCCTTGATTGCCCTCTTAGTGTTATCCCCTTACCTGCCAGTGACATTTATACAGTAATCAGTGGCTATTTACATTTCTGATCACTGTATAAATGTCAATGGTCCCAAAAAAGTGTCAAAAATGTCCAAGATATCCGCTGCAATGTCATAGTCCCAATAAAAATCGCAGCTTGCTGTCATTACTAGTGAAAAAAAGAAATAAAAAACGGCAAAAAAAGTCAATTCCCATAGTTTTGTAGACGCGATAACTTTTGCGCAAACCAATCAATATATGCCGATTGCAATTTTTTTTTACCAAAATATGTAATGTAATGAAGAATATATATCGGCCAAAACTGAATTATATATATATATATATATATATATATATATATATATATATATATATATATATATATATATATATATATATTAATTATAATATAATATAATTTTTTATTTTTTTTTTTGGATATTTATTATAGCAAAAAGCAAAAAATATTGTTTTTTTTTTTTTAAAATTGTTGCTTTTTTTTATATCACAAAACATAAAAACCACAGCGGTGATCAAATGCCACCAAAAGAAAGATCTACTTGTGGGAAAAAAATGATAAAAGTTTTGTTTGGGTACAACGTTGCAGGACTGCAATTGTAAATCAAAACGCGACATCTCTGAAAGCCGAAAATCGGTCTGGGCAGGATGGGGGATTAAGTCCCCCAGTAAACAAGTGGTTAAGGCTTCATGCTTGCAGGAAGGCATACAGCATGCATGAAGTGCATGGCCAGTGTATGTAAATACAGGTGCAGCGTACAGCCTTCCATTGCTATGAATGCCTATACACTAAAACAGAGTAGTGGCTAGGGCCCTACCATACAGTTGGACTGTATGGTAGGGCCCTATCCCCTACTCTGTTTTAGTGTGTTGAGTGCACCAGTCCTCAATTGGTGAACCCCACCTATGAACTAGGGTGAATCAGTGATATTCTTGAATTCAAACCTATATACGGGTTTTGAGATCCGTGTCGCCCCTCCATGTCCCTTGTCCCTATTAGTACTATGAATGCCTATACACTGCTACATAAGGGTTTTTTCGGGCATATATCATTGTAACTACCATACTATCTGAAATCTCTCATTTGGATCTCTGGCAATTTTTTGCATTTCAGAGGGCAGTTGATAGCAGCTGGAAGGTGTTCTGTCACCATCCATCCAGTTTTTACCCTGAAAAGCCTGCACCACTGTGCTGTTGCAGGGTGGTTGTACCGTGTTCCCATTTAATTGAATGGGTAGTGTTTGTTGGCAATACTGCACACAAATTTAAAAGGGGGTTATAATTTTCTGCCATGTGTATAAGCCTCTCTAACTGCTGTTAGATTAAGGGGGCAGTAGAGCTACCACTCAACCTATTTTTACAGTTCTGGCCTCATGTGTGAACAAGCCTTTTTCTTCAATTTCCAACTCTAAAATGTAACATTTTATTAGCTGTGGGCGATTAGCTTGTGGGGATCACTTTTTAGAGGAAAAGATTCAGGATGGATGTCAGTTTCTTTAAAATCTGGCGACTTGCCAGGTTTATTATTACAGGTTTGCAAGCTCAAAACACATAAAAATAACAGAAAACAAAACCTTGCCATCCGGCGCTTAAACTAAACAATCAGGTTCCTCTCTATACAGTGTGGGGCTGTCCCCAACACCTACAAAACATACCCACAAAACATAAGCCCGGTGCAAACCCTTGTCTTTGAGTCCAATATTGGCACACAGAGCTCACCCAGCTTTCTCCCTCTGAGATCCAAGATAGAGCTCACCTCTGCTCTCTTCCTGGTCATTAAATGCAGGTGGAGAGGGGTTTGAGTGGACCAGAAAGTCTGGGCCAGAACCAGCTCTGCCACAGTGGCTGGCAGGACCTGGGTCGCCTCAAAACGATCGCATGCGAGGCGACAAGTATCGCCGGTCCATTGTGGTGCCTCGCATAAAGTCACATAGCCTAATGAGATTTCATTGACAATAGGAATATGCATACTAGTTCTTTACTAGCGCTACATTCATATATACGGATTAAGATTTAGGATTTGTTTGTTTGTGTGACCAGAGGCAGAAACTATTACAGTGTCAGAATAAATATCCAGGAGTCTGAACAAGAAATAATAGCAGACTATACATGTCTCGTGGGAGAACAGGTTGGCACAAAGTTGAAGAATATTCTGCACTTTCAAAGAAGCAGCTGATGATTTTAGATTCAAACAAAGCAGAGAACTTTACTTGCTGAATCTGTCTTTGTGGCCAAGAGTGGTCTTTGACTCTTCCAGAAATCACATGGGTGCTGGAAACTGATGAGAAATAATGAAATGATTCTTAAAAGCTCCATTCTAACATTTCCTGTGAAAAGGAAATAACCAACATAAAATGTCACCAGACAACTTTTTATTAAGATGGTAAAACATCACTTAAACATAATTTGTATATGAACTTTAAAGGGTAATTCCACCATCTTGGGAGAAAAAAATGAACAAACAAAGAATAATATAGCGTTTACAATTGTAACACAAGTTGTATTGTAATTGGAAGTTATTAAAAATTACCTTTCCTTTACAATCTGCAGCACTGTAATGTTCTGTACAATTCAATATAGTTACCTGGAGGTGTTCTGTACACAGATGTTGTACAGAACGCCCCCCAGATATGTAATTTCCTGCTTATGTGATAGATTACTGATTTTCCCCTGAAGTCTGCACTAAGATACCAATTTGATTTTTAGCATCTTCTGCAAATAAAATTTCATTTTTTGGTGGGATACTGCCAAAAGGAAATTAACATTTAAAGATCCTGCATTTTTCCTTATTGGAGCCCTGCAGGTGCAGCAGTTGATTGGTAATTATAAAACCCCTACCATACAGGTTCACATTCCACATGGATATAGACAAATGGCTATTTCTTCAGAATAGCAAAAAGTAGGAATCTGCAACAAATACAACACATATTTCCTGCACTCAAAGTTGGGCCCCACAATGGTTTCACTCCTATGCTCTGTGTCTTGGTATATTCAGATAAATGCCACCTTGCTGCCCTCATTAGACTGAGGATGTCCAGGTGCACCAAGATAAAAGATAAACAGAGGTCGCACCAGCCTAGTGCATTATCCTCAATAAAAAACTAAAAAAGGGGAAGATTGGTACTCCCAAACACACGCTTGATTACAGCTTGTCAGACATTTATACAGCTCAACGTCCATAGTATCTCATAGCAGATGAACGTCCCACAATCAGACTGACTTGCGCATTTCGAGGTAGCACCTCTTCCTCAGAGCCACAAACATAGTTTGTTAAAATCCCTGCAATGTACATAGATCACTTAGAGGGGATTTTTATTTTCTCAACAAGTTACTCTTTAAAAGTGGAACTACACTCTCCCAATCAACATTGATTATTTGTAATCCTCATGCTGCTTGCATTATTAAACAGATTGGAAAGTATATCATATTTACTTGTTTTAAACGTGTTCTATATATATTATTCAGTTAGTTACTTCCTGGTTTCTTGCCTATGCAATTGGCATATATCCCAGGAGTCTTCAGGAGAGGAGGAGGAGGGGTTTTCTCAGCTAAGCACACTCTCCTGCCTACATGCTTGAGCTAATGGCAGATTTCGGGAAGTAAATGCTACATGAATCATTTGCTCTTAGTGAAGATGGCCATGACCAGAAATGCTGGGAGGGTGTTTTTCAAAGTGAAGCATAGAGATATGGGTGGATGGGGGAGTTGGTTTTGAATATTAAGTAGCATTTTTGGCTTTTGGGGCCCAAACGCAGTGATCCACAATTTAAAGATCTGCTTTAAATTGTTACCTGCAGTCTGAGAGATTCTCCTTTTTGTACCACCTTTTTGTGTTCTCTATAACGTACTTTGGCTAACACAATATTTTAAAACAACATTTTTAAGATGCAAAATCTTTTTTTTTTCCATTTTGGATAGAGTGGAGGGATTATGTTAGAAATTCTGTATTTAGCCCACAGAACAGACAGTGCACAGTCCACATGGACTTTATTGTTTTAACTGCAAATAGAAAACCGGAACATTATCGTGGAGGAAATTATAATACGCAGTGTGCATTATATGTCGCTTGCGCTAATAAGCGCACTTTTCAGCTCTTTTGCATAATGCATTTGAGTGCCCTCATGTTAAAGCAAGTTAAACAGACACAATAGCTGTTCTCACATTGCAAGCTCGCCCATCAGTCCTGACTAGCCATGCTTGCTGGTTTAATTTATAGGGTTGAATCAGAGATAACAAAGGGACTTGATGGCTTCACAATCAGCCAATCGGCCTCCAAGGCACAGTCACATGACATGAGCCCCAACCAATGACACACTTGTTTATATTCAAACTATACAATAGAAGGGGCGTGCATACATGTGGTAAGGCTGGGCAGGCTGTATGAGTCCCAGCCGTTGGGTGGGCGGAGATGCACACACCGCAGATAACAATGAAAGCCACATAGAAGCATGTCTCCCATTGAAACCAACATGTTACCTCACAGAGGCTGTCCCAACAAAACCCCATGCATGCAAAGCCAAATCTACCATTACAATGAATCCTATGTAATATAGTTCATAGAACTATATTTAATAGTAATTATACTAATGTTCCCTTAAAGGGTAAGTTGTGCACAAAGGAAAATAGCTGTGGGTTTCTGTCATGTGGATCAAACACGACAGAAAGCTTACAGACCATTATCCTTACATAAAAGGCAATACTTGATTCCATACTGCAAGTACATCCCCATCAGGCGGATCAATCTGCATATAATACAGGGGCCCCCGGTTGACGGTAATATATCTGCGCCACGGAACGCGCATCGCACCTCAAAGATCTGGACGAGCGTCCGCTCCAGCATTAACCGCTCAGAGTGACTGCCGGCTGGGATGATCAGGCTGGTAGTGTATGGTTACCAATTAATGGAAGGTTTCCATTGTAAGTGGTCTTTACTCAATATTGGTTAAAGCCATATTCGCTATACACAGCAAATACCGGTAAACCGACACTGTGACAATACATTATCAACACATCCTAATAAAAATTTCTGCAACATTATTACCAAGAAAAGACTAACCATAGAGCAGCTACAAACTTCTAAACACTGCCATTTACTGGTTGAAGAATATATATCCTTTTTTTTTTGTAATACTGATGTACAATACTTGTTGCACAAAATACAATACTTTATTACAAGACCCCCATTCAAGAACTGCTCCTTGTATTCATCCCATTTCAGATCTCAGTTCTGTAAATCTGTTTCTTTTAAGCAATTTTGTCAAAGCTTATCATCCACTTTTGTTTCTCATGTTGGAAGTTTTTTCATCTCATCCCATGAATCCCATGAATCAGGCTCTGCTTTTAAAGGATAAGTTCACCTTTGAGAACATGTTACATGTTCCATCCATTTTTAGTGTGGAACATGTAACATGTTCCCAATTCTGCAGCCGCTGCCCCCTTCCCTGTGGTAGCAGTACAGGAAGAAGTTTCCGATACTAGCTGTCACTTTTTAAAATCAGTGCAGCCGTGTGGTGCTCTGCCCACATGGCCAAGTCATTCATTCACACAGCTCTGTGTGTGAACTACAAGCCCCGACATCCTTTGCGATTGTCGGCTTGTAGTTCTTAATGAATTACCATGGCGCTGTAGCATGCGGTCATAATTTCTTCCTCCCAGTATGTTCGCATATCAGCATCAAACAGCATGGTTCTTCCACTCTCACATAGGGTATGGCTCATTCTTTCTGCAACCCTGTTTTGCTCTGTATGGTACGGTTGTTTGAAATATTATTATTTCTGAGAATCGCCTGTGTGTTATCACCTGCATTTTCATTGTCTGTGTACAATGCATTCTGCATTTCGCCAAATGTGTTGCTTACTTGAGCCAAATGCTGTTCAAATTTCTCTGGTACTTCACTTTTGTTGTGTAACAGATATAGGGGTTTATTTACTAAAGCTAGAGAGGACAATATTTGTCACAATTCTGCATAGCAACATCCAGAAAACTGAGACATACGGACTCTGAAGCAGCTTCCCATTGGTCCTCCATCATGGTACCTGCATCAGCTTGCCAGTTCTCCACTGCCTTGCATTGATGATCTTCCAAATAGGTGGTAAGAAGCATGGCATAACAGTGCAAGACACATTCCTTTGTTGTAGTAGTATGTTGCATAAGGTTAAAAATAAGAGTGGGTGGAAGCTTGGTAGGGAACTTTTGGACCAGTACTGCACACTTGAGTTGCATGTAGTAAAAATACATATCTTAACAGGTGGTGTCAGAATAAAAAATACTCTGGAAATTAGATAATATGTTTAATTAGATTAAGACGTAAATGTAGTTGGGCTTATGGCAAATTTAGAGGGACATAGGTTAGAAAAATAGGGAAAAAGTTGTTTTTCCAGGAGTGTTTTGTTGGGAGGGGGTGAGAGTTGTTTAACTGCAGAATTGCACCTTGGTTCCCCCCCCCCCCAATAGTACAGATGCCTCCAGTAGAAGTTGCGTACTGTTTGGTGTGGCAGCCTGGGGCTTCTACATTGTTGTGCCCAGGTTGGCCTTAAGCGTTTAGGTAATGCTGTGTGTGAAAAGTGTACACGCCCATTGGAAGCATTGGTGCTCGTGGGTAAGTTGAGGTGCCCAGGCACATAGGGACTTAAGTCAAAAATAGAGTAAATTAGGAATCACCTTTCCACATACCTGGATATCGTGTGAATGGTAAGTGTTTCTGTAAATTGTATTTGATAGGAATATGTTATAATGTGAGTTTGATAACCACCATAAGGTTGAAGGCATGGAATGTTATTAAGGTGGGAGAAGTAAGGGTTTGTGGGTTTGCAGAGGGGATGTCTAGAGAGTAGGTGTGACGAGGAGCAGGTGTTTTTTTTTTATTTTTTTTATGAAAATACCCTAAATTGTAGCCTGGTTAACCACTTTCTTACTGAGCACTTAAACCCCCCTCCTGCCCGAACCAATTTTCAGTTTTCAGCGCTGTCGCTCTTTGAATGACAATTGCGCGGTCTTGTGACGTTGTACCCGAACAAAATTGGTGTCCTTTTTTTCCCACAAATAGAGCTTTCTTTTGGTGGTATTTGATCACCTCTGCATCATTTCTGATCGCCGCTATAAACAAAAAAAGAGCGACCGTTTTGAAAAAAGAACAATATTTTTTACTTTTTGCTATAATAAACATCCAAAAAAAACAAAAAAAAAAACAAATTTATTCATCAGTTTAGTCCGATATATATTCTTCTGCATATTTTTGGTAAAAAAAAATCGCAATGGGCGTTTATTGATTGGGTTGCGCAAAAGTTATAGCGACTACAAACTATGGACATTGATTTATGGCGTTTTTATTATTTTTTTTTTACTGGTAATGGCGACGATCTGCGATTTTTATCGGGACTGCGATATTGGGGTGGACATGTTGGATGTTTTTGACACTTTTTTGGGACCAATGACATTTATACGAAAATCAGAAATTTAAATACCCACTGATTACTGTATAAATGTCATTGGCAGTGAAGGGGTTAACCTGCAGGGGGCAGTGAAGGGGTTAAGTGTTCCCTGGGTGTGTTCTAACTGTGGGGGGGGGGGGTGGGGTTGGCAGGGGCATGACAGATCGAACTGATCCCAGTGACAGGGATCAGTAGATCTGGCATGCCCCCCCTCACAGAATGGGGAACCGCCGTGTTTACTTCGGCGGTTCCCCGTTCCTACTCTCTGTAAGGAGATCGGGGGTCTCCGGCGGACATCGGGTACGCCGGACCCGCGGGCACGCGCCGGCGCGAGCTGAATGGGAGGACGTCTATTGACGGCCTCCCGGCATTTTAGGGCTGCGCTGTAGCCGTCATTCCGCTATGGCGCAGTCGGGAGGTGGTTAAAATAAGTTATTTAGAGAAGAGACATTCTTCATAAAGGTGGTACAGTAAAGTGTTTAGAGGGATTCTAGAATGATGTAAGGTTACGGTGCATCTTGTTTCAGTTTTCTCTTTTTTTTTTTTTTTTTTTTTTTTTTCCAGGCTATAATCTGGCACATGTAGTATTTGTCTGGCTAGGCCATTTTTTTGTCACTATTACTGTGTCAATCATGTCTGTCTCTTTAGCTGAGAATGTCAGAGGCTGTTTTTGAAGAACTTCTGGAAGATAGTGGTAGTTATGGGAAAAGTGATGAAAAGATAGTTGTAAATGGAGAAGGTACCCTTGTTCCCACCCAGTGCAGATCTGGGATAAACATAGTGTATACTAAAGTAGTGTATTGGAGATGGGGGAGGAAGAAAAGGAAAATAAATTCAATATGTTCATATATACAGTATCTCACAAAAAATGAGTACACCCCCTCACATTTTTGTAAATATTTTATTAACGTATATACTCGAGTATAAGCTCACCCGAATATAAGCCAAGGCACCTAATTTTACCACAGAAAACTGGGAAAACTTATTGACTTGAGTATAAGCCTAGGGTGGGAAATGCCCACTCCATCCCCTGTATTCCACATATTGTGTCAGGAGTATACAGCTCAGCATCATAGGTGGGGTATATTGCAGCCAGTAACACAGTATGCAGCCAGTACACAGGTATTGTGGCCATTAAACAGATATTGTAGCTAGAGCACAGGCATAGTAGCCCGAATACAGGTACGATATAGCAAGAACACAGGTATTGTAGCCAGAACCATTACACAGACCATCGCCATTACATTACACTGACAATCGGCATTACTGGTACATTGCAGAGGACATTACATTACATTACACTGACAATCGGCATTACTGGTATATTGCAGGGGATATTACATTACACTGACAATTGGCATTACTGGTACATTTCAGGGGACATTACCGTATCTCTTCTCTTCAGCCTGCATGTTCCGGCTCTCCGAGCCGCGCTTCCGGCTCCGGACCCGCCCCCCCGCCCACAGCACAGTGACAAGCCAATCACTGGCAGTCAATGTGCACTGCAGCCAACAAGCCTATGTATGTGCGCTATTCATCGCACATACATAGAGCTTTCAGACCAGACGCTGACTCTAGTATAAGCTGAGGGGGGCATTTTTCAGAACAAAAAATGTGCTGAAAAACTCGGCTTATATTCGAGTATATACGGTATATCTTTTCATGTGACAACACTGAAAAAAATGACACTTTGCTACAATGGAAAGTAGTGCGTGTACAGCTTGTATAACAGTGTAAATTTGCTGTCCCCTCTAAATAACTCAACACACAGCCATTAATGTCTAAACCGCTGGCAACAAAAAATCATGTGACTTGCTAGTGTTACAAGGTCTCAGGTATGAATGGGGAGCAGGTGTGAAATTTGGTGTTATCGCTCTCACTCTCTCATTCTGGTCACTGGAAGTTTAACATGGCGCCTCAAGGCAAAGAACTCTCTGAGGATCTGAAAAAAGATTGCCAAGACCCTAAAACTGAGCTGCAGCACAGTGGCCAAGATCATACAGCCATTTAACAGGACAGGTTCCACTCAGAACAGGCCTCTCCATGGTTGACCAGAGAAGTTGAGTGCACGTTCTCAGCGTCATATCCAGAGGTTGTCTTTGGGAGATAGCCATATGAGTGCTGTCAGCATTGCTGTAGAGGTTGAAGGGGTGGGGGGTCAGCCTGTCAGTGATGAGACCAAATGCCGCACACTGAATCAAATTGGTCTGCATCGCTGTCGTCCCAGAAGGAAGCCATTTCTAAAGATTATACACAAGAAAGTCCGCAAACAGTTTACTGAAGACAAGCAGACTAAGGACATGGATTACTGGAACCATGTCCTGTGGTCTGATGACAAGTGTGTCTTGTCTACAGTCAAGCATGGTGGTGGGAGTGTCATGGTCTGGGGCTGCATGAGTGCTGCCGGCACTAGGGAGCTACAGTTCATTGAGGGAACCATGAATGCCAACATGTACTGTGACATACTGAAGCAGAGCATAATCCCCTCCCTTCGGAGACTGGGATGCTGGGCAGTATTCCAACATGATAATGACCCCAAACACACCCCCAAGATGATTACTGCCTTGCTAAAGAAGCTGAGGGTAAAGGTGATGGACTGGCCAAGTATTTTCTCCAAACCTAAACCCTATTGAGTATCTGTGGGGCATCCTCAAATGGAAGGTGGAGGAGCGTAAGGTCTTTAACATCCACCAGCTCCGTGATGTCATCATGGAGGAGTAGAAGAGGACTCCAGTGGCAACCTGTGAAGCTCTGCTGAACTCTATGCCCAAGAGGTTTGAGGCAGTGCTGGGAAATAATGGTGGTCACATAAAATATTGACACTTTGAATGCGATTTGGACATTTTCACTTAGGGTGTACTGACTTTTGTTGCCAGCAGTTTAGACATTAATGGCTGTGTGTTGAGTTATTTTGAGGGGACAGCAAATTTACACTGTTATACAAGCTGTACACTCACTACTTTACATTGTAGCAAAGTGTCATTTCATCAGCGTTGTCACATGAAAAGATAGAATAAAATATTTACAAAAAATGTGAGGGGTGTACTCACTTTTATGAGATACTGTACCTACAAATGAACCCTGTAAAAAAGCCACTCTGCATAAACCCAGTGATTCCTTCACCACCAATATTCAGCCACTTACCAGATCAATTGATCTCAACCCAGAGTTCAATATGTGCTTGTATGCATGCTGTTAAATAACGCTAGCCATGTTGTCATCAGCCATCTGACCCCTCACAGCCATGCCACACCACGCAAGAAGTGAACTTTTTTTCTCTCACAGCCTCAACTTTTCAGTATCTTTCAAAAGAGAAGCCAAGGGAGCCGCAATAGTGTACAATAAAATTAGCTTTTTATTAGAACAGACAGGCATTTACAAGATCAGCAGAGACAAGACTGCACAGCAATACAAACGCAGAGAGCCTGATCTCAGCATACGTGACGTCACCGGCTAGGCCCTGTCCAACATGGTCGCCACCATCTGCATCTTTAGGTGTATGCATATAGGATTAATTGATGCACTGTACACAGTGTTTATTTCTGTTTGCACATGTAGTAAAGTAAATTTATTGATCAGTAAATATAGATTAATTCTTCCTATAAAAAAAAGGGGGAAATGGATATTCCAGGCGATCTGCCAAAGAGGTGGTTGAGAAAAAAGGGAAGTAACTTAATGGAGACATTGTGTAAGCCATGTATTCATTAACAAAATATGTTTTTAATAATATGGATTTGTTATATATGTGTATCGGAATATGGAGAAACAAGGAATGCCAGCAATAAGGTAAATGTAATATGATAATAAGGTGATAGGACTAGAAGTAATAAGTAATAGGTAGATCCTAACAATCAGGAAGTCCAGATTGGGATTGCAATATGGAAAAAGACCAAAATATCACCTCTAAAGATATGACACGTGGGTAATTCTATATGTCTGCTGTTTAATGGCATATTGAAGCTTGGCTAATTTGTCAGAAGTGTTATTCTTCCAAATAGGGCTATAAGAAGTGTAGCCAGTCACCTGGTGATTGGCTAGTAACACACTTCCTGTCTTACAGTGGCTACATTCACTCTTACACTGCATCTATAGAGGAGCAATGTAGCCACACGTGGAGCGCAGCATTGTCAATCAGTGGAGGGGTGGTGTTAGACTGACAATTAAAAACCCAACTCCAGCTAACACTTTTTAAGCAGTTACAGCAACTTTCTTTTTTTCCATTTTGGGGAAGGTTTTACATAAATTAAAGTGGTGATAAAGGTAAAGTTTTTTATTTATTTTTTATTTTTTTATTTCTTACCCTAGAGCATTCTCTACATTAAGTTGAAAAAAGAACTTTCAGAAGCTGCTCCCCCGACAGTCCCCCTTAAATGTTTACCGGAGACGAATATCGATCCAGCGTTGTGCCTGTCTGCAGCAGCTCCTCTCCACACTCTCTCTTCTCACTTCTCACAGGAGACTCTGTGGCAGAAGCGGAGCCATTGGCTCATGCTTCTGTTAGATCAATCATGTGAGGAGGAGCGGGGATGAGTTGCGCTGTGTGTGTGTCTATAGACGCTAGGGTTGCACCAATACTGATACTAGTATCGGTATCCATTACTGAGCATTTGCCCGCTGACAGCTGCTTCTCCTCCTCTTCCCTCCCGCAGTTTCCAGCTGCATTATTGAAATCTATACAGGGAGATCGGTGCTTGTAACTCCCTCCACCGCCACACTGATCACCCCCGACTGTCTCCTGTGTCGTCGTCTGCGTCCTCAGGCCCCCCCTCTGTGTGCTGCTCTGGTCCCCCTCTGTGCCATCCTCCATGCTCTGTGCTCCTTCTCCAGTCCCCCTCTGATCCTCCTCTGGTCCCACTGCATGTGCTCCTCATCCATCCCCCTCCGTGTCCTTTGGTCCTGCTCTGTGTGCTCCTCTGCCCCCCTCTGTCCTGGATCTGTCAGGATGGAGAGCGGAGGAAGGAGCCAGTAAATCTGTCATTTACCTGCTCCTTCCTTTTTCTGAATGAACAGTCAGTCTGTCCATTCATAACTGAGCAGAGTAAACTGTGTTTACGATGCTTCAGTTTATGAATGGAGAGGAGCCACTGTCTCCTGTCCATTCATCTGCAATGCTGAGTAAGGCTACTTTCACACTGGAGCGGGACCCACGGTCGTGGTAAAACCCCGCTAGATTTAGCGGAGTTTTACCAGCGATAGGGCTCCGCTATGCGGACGGGAGCGCCGTGCTTTTAACCCCCCCACAAGGGGTTAAAAAGGGGTTAAGAGTGCCGGCGCTCAGCGCTACAGAGGCGGTGTGCAGCCGCTTCGGCAGCGCTTGCCATGCATTTCAATGGCAGGGGCGGTAGAGGAGCGGTATATTACCGCTCCCCTCACCGCCCCAAAGATGCTGCATGCAGGACTTTTTGTAACGTCCTGCTAGCGCACCTCCCCAGTGTGAAAGCACTCAAGGCTTTCACATTGGGGTGGATTGGGGGGGACTTTTGAGGCGCTTTACAGACGCTATTTTTAGCTAAATAGCGTCTGTAAAATGCTCCAGTGTGAAAGCAGCCTAAGGGACTGGGGAAACTTAGACCCCTGATAGCTCACCAAAGACCAACAGGGCTGATAAAAAAAAAAAAGAATTGTAATAAATATTTAAAAGTTTAAAATTGTAAAAGAAAATAAAATAGAAAAAAAAACACGGACCCCATCCACCCCACCAAAAAAGAATTGTATAAAAAACAAATATAAATTGTAAGAAAAAATGAAATTGCAAAAAAAAAACTACTGACATTCCACGCGTCATCGGTGCCCATCAGTGCTGCCTATTAGTGCCACTGTCACATGACCTTAAAGTATCGGTAATCAGTATCGGTGAGTACTTGGGGGGGGCGGGAGGGGAAGTATCGGTACGTGTACTCAGTCTTGAAAAAGTGGTATCGGTGCAACCCTAAAAGGCGCACCCTGCCCGACCCAGGATCAAGCCCGCACAAGTGCCCCCAAAGCAAGCAGCTTACTATGGGGGCACTTGGAGAAGAGGAGAAGCCAAGTTTGCTGGTGGTGGACCCCAGAAGAAGAGGTTCAGGGCTGCTCTGTGCAAAACCATTGTACTCAGAAGTTGAGTATGACGTGCTTTGTTTAAAATAAATGAATAATTAATAAAATAAATCCTTAGTCATTTTAATAAAAGTTGACCAATATAAGCACCGCTGTCACTGTTAAATTGGTTCTTTCAACCCTCTAACTGCCACTTTTCCGCTGGACAGCTTGGATCTTGTCCTTAATTCATGATAGATTGAATATGAATATGAATATATATGTGTGTGTGTGTGTGTGTGTGTGTGTATGTATATACAGTATCTCACAACAGTGAGTACACCCCTCATGTCCTGTGGTCTGATGAGACCAAGATAAACTTATTTGGTTCAGATGGTATCAAGCGTGTGCTTAGCGTCATATCCAGAGGTTGTCTTTGGAAATAGACGTATGAGTGCTGCCAGCATCGCTGCAGAGGTTGAAGCAGTGGGGGGACAGCCTGTCAGTGCTCAGAACATACGCACACTGCATCAATTTGGTCTGCTTGGCTGTTGTCCCTGAAGGCAGCCTCTTCTAAAGATGATGCACAAGAAAGCCCGCAAACAGTTTGCTGAAGACAAGCAGACTAAGGAGATGGATTACTGGAACCATGTCCTGTGGTCTGATGAGACCAAGATAAACTCATTTGGTTCAGATGGTGTCAAGCGTGTGTGGTGGCAACCAGCTGAGGAATACAAAGACAGACAATTGTGTCATGCCTACAGTCAAGCATGGTGGTGGGAGTGTCATGGTCTGGGGCTGCATGAGTGCTGCCGAAACTGGGGAGCTTCAGTTCATTGAGGGAAACATGAATGCCAGCCTGTACTGTGACATAATGAAGCAGAGCTTGATCCCCTCCCTTTGGTGACTGGGTCACAGGGCACTATTCCAACATAAAACCCCCAAACACACCTTCAAGACAACCACTACCTTGCTAAGGAAGCTGAGGGTAAAGGTGATGGACTATCCAAGCATTTTTTCCAGACCTACACCCTATTGAGCATCTGTGGGACATCCTCCAAAAAGAAGGTGGAGGAACGCAAGATCTCTAACATCCACCAGCTCCGTGATGTCATCATGGAGTGGAAATGGACTCCAGAAGCTCTGGTGCATTCCATGCCCAAGAGGGTTAAGGCAGTGCTGGAAAATGATGGTGGGCACACAAAATATTGACACTTTGGGACCAATTTTGGACATTTTCACTTAAGAGTGTACTCACTTTTGTTGCCAGAGGTTTAGACATTAATGGCTGTGTGTCAAGTTATTTTGAGGAGACCACAAATTTACACTGTTATACACACTACTTTACATTGTAGCAAAGTGTAATTTCTTCAGTGTTGTCACATGAAAAGATAGAATAAAATATTTACAGAAAATATGAGGGGTGTACTCACTTTTGTGAGATACTGTATCAAATATTATGGCCTTGGGAGCAAGCAGTTAAACCAGGATCATGGCTGCAGCTCTCTGCAAAGGTCACCCAGTTGGCTTGCTTTCCTCATTCCTCCTTCTCCATGTTTATGCTTTCTGAGTTCCGTAGGTCAGACTAAGTATGGCTGCTTACACAGCCAAATCACTCTTCCAATCTAAAGTAAGCCGTAGAAGGTGACAGGCAATCATAGGCAGTGGAGACATTCCCTGTCCTGTAGCCTCACGTATACACACCCCTTGCATATTGCTGCCGTCTTTGACAATTTCCTGGCGGGATTGCTCAGCTCATCCCTATTCACCACCAATTAATGTTTGATGAAAGTCACTTTCACTGCTTTTTAAATCTGCCCCTTAGAGTGTGAGATACTTAGGTTTTGATCAGTATTTCATTGCATTGTATTCAGTCCATTAACGTTTCAATTTAAGCACTCTTTCGTGCACATGTCCTTATGGATTTTTACTAATGAACTTTCTTATATTTGTCATAAAGGTGTAAATGTATTTCAAGGTTTCTAGCGACCTGTCATTTGAGCACCTTTTCAATCTAATTTTACCAAAAAGCTCCAGTGAATAGGTGCAAACTATAAAGACATTTAGCTGAAGGCACAGAAGTAATCTCTCACAGTGCTAAGATCCTATTATCGGAATACTAATGCCTGCCCTCTATTATTTTAAAGGGAGCTTCACAAATTGTTCCATTTTAGCTGATTACATTTTTAACATATTTTTAATTTAATAGGTTATACTTGGCCACCTCCATGGGTCCCTGCGGAAGAATGTACACAGAAATGACATGATAAATGAAATTCACAGCTTAGTTCCTAAAGTTGCTTTTCTAAATGATGTGGTCCTTTCTGTCACCTCAGATAGGTCCCAACAGATTATTTCACTTTTAACAAGTACAGCATGTTTAATATCTTTTTTTTAATTTAAGTTTTCTAGCCCTTGTATCCCAAATTTTCCAGCAGGTTTGTTAGAAGAACATTGCTATGCAAATCCAGCAAGCAAGGATTAATAGAATGAGAAAGCACAGTGTGTAGGTTACACTCCTCTTTGTAAGATAATTCTCAAATTGCATCTGCATCAAAGTCTAGACCATAGTGACTGCTAGGACCCGTCCAGTCATTTGCTCCCTGGATCGGTCCTATAGAGGTAAATAAGACCCATAGAGGTGATGCCTTTGACAGCTGGGAAATTCAAGAGCAAGCGGTCGGTAAAAAAAAGTTTAGTGGAAAGTCGTTCACTTTAACCACTTGCCTACAGGGCACTTTCACCACCTTCCTGCCCAGGCCAATTTTCAGCTTTCAGTGCTGTTGCACTTTCAATGACAATTGTGCGGTCATGCAACACTGTACCCATATGAATCTTTTATCTCCTTTTTTTTTTTTTTTTTTTTTAAGCTTTCTTTTGATGGTGTTTATTCGTCACTGTTTTTTTTAATCTTTTGCTGAACATACAAAAAAAAAAATAAAGAAAATTTGAAAAAAATGTTTTTCTTAGTTTCTGTTTTAAAAATTTCTAAAGAAGTAATTTCTCTCCTTCACTGATGTGCACTAATGAGGCTGCACTGATGAGGTGGCATTGATGGGCACTAATAGGCGGTATTGATGAGCACTGATAGGTGGCATTGATTGGCTGCATTTTTAGGCACTGTTGGGGCTGCACTGATAATCCTCAGTGCTCTGAATATAAGTGTAGCTGCCCCTGTGTGAATTTGCTAGTTTTTGGCTGTCAATGTGAGGCGAGGATTGCCGATAATTGGCAAATAGAGTTTACACTGATCAGCTATGAAAGGACACAGCTATCCACATGGTAAAAAGCCACTGTGATTGGCTCTTTATTCCAATCTGTAATCGTTTGTGTCCTAAGGACACAGCGACCACATTTTCCTGCCGATAAGAGCCACAGGGGGCTCCCGGGCAGGGCGATCATGGGAGGGCATCCATAGACTCCCTCCTGGCAATGTGAGCCCACGCTGTAGCTGTCTTTTTTGGCTATAGCGTGGGTGGGAAGAGGTTAATTTGATCTTTGAAGACATGGGGCATCTCCTGAGACTGCAAGAAAAGAGGTTTAGCCTCCACTTGTGCAAAGGGGTTCTTCTCTGTAACAACTGTGAACCATGCAATAGTCTTCCCCAGCACAAAGTCCTAGCAGATTTAGCAGATTTAGCAGACTGAGGCTGGCGATACACTATACAACCTGCTTGTACAATTTCCTTTACAATTAACAAAACTATGTAATATGAGGATGCCCCTAAGTAATCTTTTCAATAGGTAGCAAATCAGGCAGGCACCTGTAAAACCTAGTTGATGGTAGATCTAAAAGTGATTGTACAATCAGATTGAATAGCATATAGTCAGCCTTAGATTGTAGTTATAACAAAGTACAGGCGGTCCCCGGGTTACAAACAAGATAGGGACTGTAGGTTTGTTCATAAGTCGAATTTGTTTGTAAGTCAGAACAGGTACATTTTTTAAGTGTAGCTTCAGCCAAAACAAATATTTTTAAGCTTTTTGGATAGCATAGGGAAGGGTTAACACCCCTGTGATGTTTGTTTTGCTGTCTATGTTTCTGTTCAGAAGATTTCATATCACTTCCTGTCCTAATGATAATTGGATTTTGAAAATTTTGAGGTGTTGTGGAAACAAACCTTGGTGATAAAGCATCAATGGAGACCCCCTTTTCACATAATAACTCTTACAGGAGTGAATTTCCCTTCCTAGGGGGAGATTTCCTCTCACTTCCTGTTGTCTCCCTCCGTTTGTAAGTAGGAGTTGTTCATAAGTCGGATGTTCATAACTAGGGGACCGCCTGTATATAGTAGAAAATTGGTCCAGGGCGTTAACTGATTGCCTTTTGGACTCCGGGAGAAATATCTTCTCTGTTTAAAGGAGAAGTTTGGGGTTATAGAAAAAAACATACGTATTCCCCTCTGTGCTGCAACCTCTGTCTGATGCTGCAGCAGGTCTTGTTCTTCTAGGGGCAGAGAGCAATGACTGTCACTCACTGCTGTCCCCTCTGCACCTCCAGTGCTCACTAGAGTGCCGGGCTGGAGAGGGGTGGGCGAAGCTGGCCCCGGCTCAGAGGGTGAATCTCCCTAACAGGCATAGGCAGCGATACAAAAGGGGTGTTTTAATCCCTCTCCAGTCTCCACTCTGTCCAAAACTGGAAAAAATAATGTTTTGCCTTCAAGGGCTGTGGAGATGCAGGTTTTTTTTTTTTTTTTTATATTTGGATTTGATGGATATGTGGCTTTTCTTTCCTTAATAAAACACTCAGACTGCTCGGGTGGTGATGATGAAGATAGATTCTCCAGCTTAGCATTACGTTTGCTAAATGTTTTGGCAAGGTCTCTTTGAATGTCTTCAAGAGGAACGATTCTTCATTAAAATTTGCTCTAAATGGTTTAATGTTGTTTGCCTGACATGTTGGTCTTCCCTTTAAAGAGACAGAATCATCTTGATCATAGTGTGTAATGTGCACATAAATTTTGCAAACGTATGCAAATGCAACCTCCGTTTTAATACTGCTTTTAACACTGACAGTACTGTGTAAATTGTTTGCCAAAAAATTTTTGTAATGCAGGAATGCTTTGAAAAAAAATGTTTTATTTATTTTTTTGGACAAAGCATTATGACACTAAAGTTAAAAGACCATAAAGCAAAATCTTTAAGGCTTATGCTGTATCAAAAAATTGGTTTAATGTTCAAATGTTTTCGTGTATGTCCTGCTCACCTGTCCCATACTCACCTGTCCCCTCTGTGTGGCTGCTGACTTCTAAGTTCCATTGGTGCTATAGCCAATCACAGAGGGGAAACTGTCCTTAAAGTGCTAGCATGCACGTTGCTCAGCGTTCGAACAGTGTGTCAATACGCTAGCAGCTGGACCCCCTGTGATCTCCAATGATCTCTCCTGTGATCCCCAGTACCTCCTAGGTGTCCTAGTGTTACCCCAGTATATGACATCCTATCAGGCCCGGACTGGGACAAAAAATAGGCCCGGGCATTTTAGACTGGGCAGCCCGATCGGGGGTGGCGGTAAGACAGTCGTTTGCATAGGTGGTCGGTGACAGGATATTCTGAGAAACCTCCAAGTCCAGCTAAGAGACATCCCCATTTAGCACAGGAGAGGCATCCCCAGTCCAGCAAAGAGACAGCCCCAGACCTGCAAAGAGACAGCCCCAGACCTGCAAAGAGACAGCCCCAGACCTGCAAAGAGACAGCCCCAGACCTGCAAAGAGACAGCCTCAGTCCAGCAAAGAGACAGCCCCAGTCCAGCAAAGAGACAGCCCCAGTCCAGCAAAGAGACAGCCCCAGTCCAGCAAAGAGACAGCCCCGGACCGGCAAAGAGACAGCCCCGGACCGGCAAAGAGACAGCCCCGGACCGGCAAAGAGACAGCCCCGGACCGGCAAAGAGACAGCCCCGGACCGGCAAAGAGACAGCCCCGGACCTGCAAAGAGACAGCCCCGGACCTGCAAAGAGACAGCCCCGGACCTGCAAAGAGACAGCCCCGGACCTGCAAAGAGACAGCCCCGGACCTGCAAAGAGACAGCCCCAGGCAGCTTCACAGAGGGTGGCGGCCATGAGATGAAAAGAGCCCGCTCTATTCAGTGAATGAAATTTAGATGAGGAGCGGCTGCAGCCCGTGTGCTGCTTGTAGGATCGCCTCCTCTCAGTATCATTCACTGGATAGAGCGGCTCTTCTCATCTCATGGCCGCCGCCCTCCGGGAAGCTGTTAAATAGGAATAGTCGGGAGGGCGGCCAAAATGACATGCGGACTAGCGGCCCCGGCCCACCGGGCATATGCCCAGTGTGCCCTATGGCCAGTCCGGCCCTGCATCCTATATATTTTTGTCTTGTGTTCCAGTGTGTCCTCAGTGTATTCCAGTCTGTATACAGCATCCTCTGTTCCAGTGCACTGCTGCCAGTATCTTGCTTTAGTGACTCTGTGCCTTATCCTGCTTCAGTTGCCTCACTCCAGTCTGTACCCAGCTCCTTTGACCCTGTGCACTCCAGTATATACCCAGCTCCAGTGACCCTGTGCACTCCAGTATATACCCAGCTCCCGTTATCCTGTGCACTCCAGTATGTAACCAGCTCCTGTGATCCTGTGCACGTCAGTATATACCCATCTCTAGTAATTATGTGCGCTGTTGCCCCGATCAACCCTGCCTGCTATAGTGTGTACTATTCCATTCTCTTATTGCTGGCATCTCAGTGCATCAAGAAACATGTCTGTATGCCTTTACCTAATTTCCAGAAGCTGCCTGCTTGGGTGAGTCAGAGGGCCCATAACCCAGGAGTCAGTCAGCAAAACCCATCGTTCCTTGCAGGGTGTTCTGGCGAAGATCAGGCAGTTCCTTGGTCCTTATAAGGGCTCTCACCTTCACTGAACAGGCAGGCACACTGTCTCTTCTCTGTGAGTGTCACCTAGTATCCGTATCCTTTGCTCTTTTGTGGTAAGCATTCTGTGTTTCTGCTGTGGCCTACAGCAACTCCCCACCTCAATTGCTGCTGCTAAGTCCTGGTCTGTCAGTCTATCCCGGTGTGAAAAGATTCCCCACATGTGGCAGTGTATTTTTGTGTACGGTCATATAAAAAACCTTTTTATTTTTTCACTTTTTTTTTTTTATGAGGCTAATGAGGGGCCAGTTTTGGCACAAGAACAGGTCCAGAATAGTTGGAGAGAGCTTCAGCAACCCTCAGGAGCCATGTTATTGCACCCTTAAAAATATACAAAACCCACCTTTTTATGTCATTATGTATCCCCTGTTAACTAAAATGCATTACTTCAAAATTGCAAAATATGACCATATCTGATTTTTGGGCAAAGTCTCCATTCTGTACATTACTAGTGCTTTTCGGTCATTATCATGCTGCAGAATAAAGTTTGGACTGATCAAACTCATTCCTGATGGTTATGGATGATGTCAAACAATCTACATGTACTTTTAAGCAGTGAGGGTGGCATCATTGTTGACCAAATTACCAACTCTATTTGCAGAAATACAGCCCAAACCTACAGGAAATCAAAGTTAAATGTTACTGGTCCTGCAGACAACGTACCTTTCACCAGCTCTTAGCCTTTCAATTTTGACTCCTCTATAGAGAACCTGTGCTTTTCTTCTACACTCTAGTTGTTTTTTTGAGTGTTGATGAGTTTTTTTGGATTTGTTACCACCTTGGAGAAAGGGTTTTACCATGGTCCCAGTGGTTTCTGCCTGTTCTAAGCTGCTAATGGTTCTGTGCATTGCCTGGTTTCAAAAAGAAGTAAACTTGCATGATTGTGTGCTGCACCCTGTTTCAATGGCCATCCAACAACTTGTCATGGTGTGAGATTTAAAGGTTAAACCGGTCTCTCCTTTTTAGTTGGTCTGTCCCTTGCCCTTGTTTCTTCCCTCTACACAGCTGTTTCTGTTACAGTTACAGGATCAACCAACATGTGATCATTAGCACCTGTTGGTTATACTTGCTTAATTAAACACGTGACAAATCTGTCACGGTTTGTCCCTTTTAAAATGGCAGACTGAAAATGTACATCGTGACCAGTTCCCATTTTGTAAACATTAACTGTATATTACATCCCATTGTCACTACCCACCAATATATGTGTGTGTGTGTGTGTGTGTGTATATATATATATATATATATATATATATATATATATATATATATATACACACAGTATCTCACAAAAGTGAGTACACCCCTCACATTTTTGCATTTTTGTAAATATTTTATATCTTTTCATGTGCCGGTAGTGAAAAAATTATACTTTGCTACAATGTAAAGTAGTGAGTGTACAGCTTGTATAACAGTGTATATTTGCTGTCCCCTCAAAATAACTCAACACACAGCCATTAATGTCTAAACCGCTGGCAACAAAAGTAAGTACACCCCTAAGTGTAAAGGTCCAAATTGGGCCCAAAGTGTCAAAATTTTGTGTGGCCACCATTATCTTCCAGCACTGCCTTAACCCTCTTGGACATGGAGTTCACCAGAGCTTCACAGGTTGCCACTGGAGTCCTCTTCCACTCCTCCATGACAACATCACGGAGCTGGTGGATGTTAGAGATCTTGTGCTCCTCCACCCTCTGTTTGAGGATTCCCCCATAGATGCTCAATAGGGTTTAGATCTGGAGACATGCTTAGCCAGTCCATCACCTTTACCCTCAGCTTCTTTAGCAATGCATTGGTCATGTTGAAGATGTGTTTGGGGTCGTTATCATGTTGGAATACTGCGCTGCGGCCCAGTCTCCGAAGGGAGGGGATCATTCTCTGCTTCAGTATGTCACAGTGCATGTTGGCATTCATGGTTCCCTCAATGAACTGTAGCTCCCCAGTGCTGGCAGCACTCATGCGGCCCCAGACTATGACACTCCCACCACCATGCTTGACTGTAGGCAAGACACACTTGTCTTTGAACTCTTCCCCTGGTTGCCGCCACACACGCTTGACAGTATCTGAACCAAATAAGTTTATCTTGGTCTCATCAGACCAAAGGACATGGTTCCAGTAATCCATATCCTTAGTCTGCTTGTCTTCAGCAAACTGTTTGCATGCTTTCTTGTGCATCATCTTTAGAAGAGGCTTCCTTTGGGACAACAGCCATGCAGACCAATTTGATGCAGGGTGCGGCATATGGACTGAGCACTGACAGGCTGACCCCCAACCCCTTCAACCTCTGCAGCAATGCTGGCAGCACTCATACGCCTATTTCCCAAAGACAAACTCTGGATATGATGCTGAGCATGTGCACTCAACCTCTTTGGTTGAGCATAGCGAGGCCTGTTCTGAGTGGAACCTGTCCTGTTAAATTGCTTTATGGTCTTGGCCACTGTGCTGCAGCTCAGTTTCAGGGTCTTGCAATCTTCTTATAGCCTAGGTCATCTTTATGTAGAGCAACAATTCCTTTTTTTTAGATCCTCGGAGATCTTTGCCACAAGGTGCCATGTTTAACTTCCAGTGATCAGTATGAGAGAGTGAGCGATAACACCTAATTTAACACACCTTCTCCCCATTCACACCTGAGACCTTGTAACACTAATGAGTCACATGACATTGGGGAGGGAAAATGGCTAATTGGGCCCAGTTTGGACATTTTGACTTAGGGGTGTACTCACTTTTGTTGCCAGCGGTTTAGACCTTAATGGCTGTGTGTTATTTTGAGGGGACAGCAAATTTGCACTGTTATACAAGCTGTACACTCACTACTTTACATTGTAGCAAAATGTCATTTCTTCAGCGTTCATATTAACCACTTCAGCCCCGGAAGAATTTCGCACTTTAGGACCAGAGCACTTTTTGCGATTCGGCGCTGCGTCGCTTTAACTGACAATTGCGCGGTCGTGCGACGTTGTACCAAAACAAAATTTGCGTCCTTTTTTTCCCACAAATAGAGCTTTCTTTTGGTGGTATTTGATCGCCTCTGTGTCATTTCTTATCGCCGCTATAAACAAAAGAAGAGCGACCATTTTGCAAAAAAAAACAAATTTCTTACTTTTTGCTAAAATTCAAATCCAAAAAAAAATATAAAAAAACATTTTTTTTCACCGGTTTTTGGCCGATTTATATAATTCCTCATATTTGCGATAAAAAAATTGCAATCAGCGCTTATTGATTGGTTTGCGCAAAAGTGGCCGCGTTTACGGATGGTGAGAATTCATTTCTGGGGTTTTTATTTATTTATTTATTTTTACTAGTAATGGCGGCGATCTGCGATTTTTAGCGGTAATGCGATATTGGGGGGGACATGTCGGAACATTTTGACACTTTTTTGGGACCAATGACATTTATTCAGCGATCAGAAATTTAAATGTCCACTGATTACTGTATAAATGTCATTGGCAGTGAAGGGGTTAACCTGCAGGGGGAGATCTAGGGGTTAACTGTGTTCCCTGGGTGTGTTCTTACTGTGGGGGGGTTGGGCTAACATGGGCATGAGAGATCTAACTGATCCCAGTGACAGGGATCAGTAGATCTCTCATGCCCCACTGACAGGGTGGGGAACCGCCGTGTTTACATCGGCGGTTCTCCGTTCTTTCCCTGTAGCCACTCATCCCCAGGAGTGCGGCGGGTGCGCGCGCCCCCTGGTGGCCAAATGCGAATCGCCGCTTATTTACGGCGATTCGCGCAGGGCTCCCCGACTGCCGCTGTGAAAAGACGGCGCGCGGTGGGGAACCTGTTATGGCCTCATACACACGGACATTTCTTCAAAAATAAACAAAACGTCGGGCCCGACGTCAAGAAAAAAAACGGTGTTTTTCGGCGTTAGTGAGCGTCGGCGTCAATAGGTGTTTTTTTAAAAAAAGAAAATCATCCCTCTGCTATTTTTCAACCTAAAAACGTCGGTTAACGCCGGTACGGCGTTAGTTGGCGTTAGTGAGCGTTTTGCGGCGTCGGCGTCAAAAAACACCAAAACGTTACAGCCTCAGAACGCGCTCGCCGTGGGTTATAGTTTCAGCTCACTAATGCCGACGCCATCTACAGCTCAAAAACATTGGCGTTTTTATGGGGCCATTGACTAACATGGAGAGCTGCAAAAAACGCCGGCGTCAAAAAACGTCCCCGTGTATGAGGCCTTAAAAGATATAATAAAATCTTTACAAACGTGAAGGGTGTACTCACTTTTGTGAGATACTGTGTGTGTGTGTGTGTGTGTGTATGTGTATATATATGTGTGTGTATATATATGTGTGTGTGTGTATGTGTATATATATGTGTGTGTATATATATATATGTGTGTGTGTGTGTGTGTGTGTATGTATGTGTGTATATAGATATATATATATATATATATATATATATATATATATATATATATATATATATATATATATATAATACTCCTATTGGATAGCACTTTAATTTATTGTAGCCACTAGAATGTATATGTGCACTCATGTATGCCTGTTTGTGCATATCAAACACAAGTTTTGAGAAATATAAAGTATGAAAAATTGCTTTAAAAAGTCATATTTTTCTTGCCTGTGTGCATGAGACCTATTTAGATCACACTGACACTACCTAGATTTTGCAGTGATCTAGGACTTTTGTCATTATTTTTATTATAAGATTTCTTTTTTTTTTTTTTTTGTTTTAAGCCCCATTCACACTATATCGTTTCGTAAACATGTGCAAAAGCATGCTACCCATAGGCATGTTTTTTTTTTTTTTTTGTCACACATGTAGAGCAGCACATTAAAGTGATTGTAAACTTTTCT
>BLSH010192023.1:376600-401139 GCA_018402905.1 Glandirana rugosa
AAATGCTTTGCTATATCACACTTATATATATATAATACTCCTATTGGATAGCACTTTAATTTATTGTAGCCACTAGAATGTATATGTGCACTCATGTATGCCTGTTTGTGCATATCAAACACAAGTTTTGAGAAATATAAAGTATGAAAAATTGCTTTAAAAAGTCATATTTTTCTTGCCTGTGTGCATGAGACCTATTTAGATCACACTGACACTACCTAGATTTTGCAGTGATCTAGGACTTTTGTCATTATTTTTATTATAAGATTTCTTTTTTTTTTTTTTTTGTTTTAAGCCCCATTCACACTATATCGTTTCGTAAACATGTGCAAAAGCATGCTACCCATAGGCATGTTTTTTTTTTTTTTTTGTCACACATGTAGAGCAGCACATTAAAGTGATTGTAAACTTTTCTTTTAAATAATAAACAGGTTAATATCTACCTGCTATGTGCAAAGGAATTGCAGAGTGGCACTGAACCTCCCCTTCTTAGTTCCCTCACTGGCGCCTTTCTGTGCTCTCCTAGAAATCTGATTTCTATGGGGGCACTCGTGCAGGCTCGTTCCCGAGCTTCACTGTCTGTGCACAGCAGTGGGTTTCATGAGGGCTCAGGTCAGTAAAAGGGGGGTGAGGGGGGATACTTATGCCTAAACATTTTTTACTTTCATGCAAGGAGTGCATGAAACATAGAAACATAGAAAAGTGACGGCAGAAAAAGACTGAGTAGTCCATCAAGTCTGCCCCTTTTTATTTATTTATTTTTAATTTTTTTTATATATATTTTTTTTATATATATATATATTTTTTGTCTGACTATAAATGTATGTTTATCCCAAGCATGTTTGAAGCCATTCACTGTTGACTGTCTCACAACCTCTGTTGGTAGTTTATTCCAATCATCAACCACCCTTTCAGTAAAATAATACTTTCTAAGATTGGTTTTGAACTTCCCCCCAGTTAGTTTGAGGTCATGTCCCCGTGTTCTTGATTTTGGTTTCATATTGAAAAGACTGCCCCCCTGAACCTTATTCACCCCCTTGATGTATTCAAAGGTTTCAATCATGTCTCCCCTCTCCCTTCTTTCCTCATGAAGTTAAAAAATGTGTCAAACTAGCTCATTCTCATTTTTGAGCTTTGCACTTCTTTTATTTGTTTGTTTTGTGAAGTGTTTTTTGAGCAAAACTTGTCTGTTTTGTCGCATTTTGGGCACCATTAACAAAGAATGGTACTGCATGTGTGATAAACTTTAATAAAACACGATAGTGTGAATGCTTTAAGCCCTGTTCACACCTGAGTAACGTGAAGCACATTTTTTTTTTGTTGCATAATTTATGTGGTACGTTTTTGGAGCAGTGCCATTCATTTTGAATGGGCCTTCCTCTGCACCAAAGAAGCTCATATACCAAATTTTGGCACTGAACCAGGCGTGGTATGGAGTTGCGCTTTTAGCCATGATTTTTGTGAGTTTTGTCGCATGACAATCACAGCAAAATAGCACTACATTTGGGGTGCCATTAAGAAAATAATGGCACCGCATCCTTCTTTTTCCTGTAATTCTGGAATCGCAGGCAGAATCACGCAATTCTTCCTGCGATTCCAAAATGCTCAGGTGTGAACAGGGCCACAGTGCATCTTTTTATCTATTCAGAGGAGATGGGGAGGATTCTACATCTGTTAAAAGAAGTATGACTAGAGCTTTCTTGGCCTTCCCAAATTGTCAATGGGAAGAAGGTTTACCTTCCAACATGACAATGACCCAAAGCACACAGCAAAAATGACCACACAGTGGTTGAAGGAGCAAAAGGTGAATGTCCTTGCATGGCCTAGTTAGAGCCCAGACTTAAACCCCATTGAAAATCTTGCTCAAGCAAGCAGTCCACAAATGGTCACCATCCAATTTATCTGAACTTGAGCAGTTCTGCAAAGAAGAGTGGGAAAATATTGCAAAGTCTAGATGTGCAAAATTAGTAGACACCTATCCCAACAGACTAAAGGCTCCCTCCTAGATTGTAAACTTGAACAAGCAGGGCCCTCTTATTTCTCCTGAATTTAATTGAATTGTATTGCAATTGTACCGTCTGCCCTAATGCTGTAAAGCGCTGCCCAAACTATCGGCGCTATATAAATCCTGTATAATAATAATAATTAAAGCAAAAGGTGGATCAACAAAGTACTGACACAAGGGGGTGATCTTTTTTGAAATTTCTAAACATTTTTTCTGACATGTTGGTGTTTTTGTCAGGAACCATAAATCAGACAAAGACAGAAAAGCAGTAAAATCACACTTTTTAATAAAAAGGTAAAATGTTATAAACAGAGTAAACGTGGTCAAAACATAGCCAGGGTTTGGTAACCGGAAAGGATAGCCAGTGAAACAGGAGTTCAGAGATCAGCGAGGTCAAACAAATGGAATGCAGGGTCAGGAGCCGGGAGGAGAGTCAACCAAGCAGGGTCTTGAATCCAGGAACCAGAAGGTAACGTCAAACAGGCAAAGTCTTTCACAGGAACATACAGCAGAGATCTCTCCAAAGATGTTGACCAGGTGAAGGCATTGGAGCTCTGATCCAGGCAGTTTATATAGCTAGGAGAGCTGGCTAATGAGCAGAGTGATAGCTGAGACTGGCAATTAACCCTAAGCTGAACAGCTTCCTCTGAGAAGAGAAGGCTGAGCCCAGCTCTAACAGTTCTATCTTTCACTTAGATGTTATAAGTTGCATTGAGTGCAAAGCAACAAAATGTGATTATTTTAAAGGGGGTGATTCTTTTCTATACCCACTGTAGAATAGAAGTTGTAAAGCATTTAAATCTCCTGGGCTCTTTCATAAACAAGGAAGCAACTAGTAGTGATGAAATACTCCACAAAATAGCATTGGTAGCTTTACAATGAAGAGACTCAACAAAGTATTCAAAGGTAAAGAAATTACCCTCAAAACAAAGATCAGACTCATCCATGCACTCATTTTCTCAGTTATTTATGGCTGTGAAACAACAAAAACAGGACAAGTAGAAGATCAGTTCATCTGAGTTTTGGTGCTAGAAAAAGATTTTGTGTGCCGTGGACAGCCTGTAGAACCAACTTATTAATTTTGGAAGAGGTCAAGCTGGCTGTCACTAAATGCCCAAAATTATGACTGTCCTATTTTTGGTCACACTGTCAGAAAAGGGAGATCACTGGAGAAGAAAATAATGTTTGAAAAGATCGAAGGAACCAGGCAAAGAGGGACGCCATCTACTAGAATGGTTGGACACATTGACTATAGCTGTGGGGGATGACACTGGAAGATTTTGCCAGACTAGCACAAAATCAACTTCTCTTTAAATCTCTCATTCATCAAGTCGCTAGGACTCAGACCTGAGTTGATAGCAATTAACTCAATAGAAAACAAACCAGTTCATTGTAAGAGTTTATATACATATTCATTTTACTGAATTGGCTTCTTAAAACAGAAATCATATGCATGTCATTACTTCTATTCCACATGCAAAAGAGTTATAGGATAGTAAATGGCTTATACTTTATTCTTCCCTGTAAACTACTTTACTTGGGTTAGTTCAACTTTATCTGAATAGGCAGTTTTTTTTTTGTTTTTTTTTTGCTAAAGGACCTTTGTAGATGAAAACAAGCTGTGCATCTTTGGCCAAAATTGAATAAAGCCCATGCTTCTAGGTGTAGGCCATGTACATACCTCATGAAGCCTGATTGAAAATTCCTAGGATGTTGCTATGTGAGGCCCAGCTGTTAGTTTACCTTCACCATCACAGGAATGAGCTCTTTCTCTCTGATTCAAGCACCCTCAAATGCGCTTTCTCTCTCCTTGATGTTGTAGCTCTCTAGCTGGGCCCACTAAAACCACTCTTGGTAAAGGTGAACTAACCCTTTAAATTATTGCAATGCCTAGGTTTAATGTAGTTGTGAACATACAATGTTATAGAGTATAGACACTTTGTAATACAGTTATAACTATGCAGGTTCCATAACTGCTTTTTGCTTTGTTTCAGAAATGATTTTTTTTTTTTTTTTTACGATAGTGGGAGGCGGGGTCATTGTATAGCCTGAGGCAAGATGCAGGCAGTGCTTGAGCAAGTGGCGTGTTCAAGAGGCAGTTTGTGATTGCTAGGGGTGTGTGACAGGGAAATACTGTGATCGGGTGGGAGGGTGGCATGGCTGAACAAACTACCCAATACTATGCTGTGTATCTGCACAGTGTCCTGTACCTCTGAATGGTCAACTACAGGACAAAAACTGACCAAGCTAACAGATAAGCTTCTATGCTTTGTGTCATTGGTTTTAGAGCAAGGAAGGAAGGCAGCTGGCAGGATCAAATGGGTATTTTCATGTAAGAAGTGCAAGAAAAAGATAGACTATGATTTATAAAATACACACATATTAACACACACAGACATATAGAAAAAAAGATAAATATTTAAGGTAATATACATTTTAACATCTGCTGCAGTTTTGCAAACTGTGTTTATTATGTGTGTTGTTCCCTGGCTGACTTTTAAAGTATCTATTGTACACATGAGTCTTTATAAATGTCACGAGTCACTGCAGCATTGTCTCACAGCTGTGGTCAGAGCTGCTTTGTAATTAAAATCAAATTGTGAGGCATTTGGAAAATTCAGTGGAGTCCTAAGAAAATGGTAACCGAGAGTCTAAAAAAAATTAAAACCAGTCTGCTTTCAGTGCCACACATTCTGTATCAAAGGCATTTATTTGACCACATGGTCCCTCCCAATAAAGAGGATGGCCTTTCAGATGGAGATACTAAATTGCTGGAAGTCCACCAAGAGCCTTAGATGAGGGCCACATGTCCAATGCCTCAGAACTGTTAATGTAATTTGCTGCCAGAGAGTGACTGATTCCTTGTTGTCCTAGCAAAGGGTTTGCATTTACTATTTTCCTATATGTGCAGCTGGATTGTTTAGACAACTCCAAGATAATGGCTTCCCGTTAGGTCAATTTATACTTTTGTTATTTTGTAGTGGTTTTCTGCCTGCAGTCAGACCACCCTCACAAAGCAAGCAGCAGGCATTTATTAACCAAATATTTCTGTCCATGCTCTGCCACTGTGCCACCATACATCAGTCGTGGTTCCATACACACTCTTATACCTATTCAGATGTGGGCACTTGAAAGGAGTCAGAATCTTGTGCCATACTCCTTATTCTAGCCATGGTGTGAGCAAAGACTAGGAAAGAAAGTCTGTTTGGCTGAAATTGCTTGGTTAGCCTTTGACCTGAATAGAAGCATTTGCTTTGTAGCAGAACTTGGGGTAACCACCTCAGCAGCTGCATGAACTCCTGAAATATTTAACTCAGACCTTGACGTTATTTCCCACAGAGAAGACTGGCTTTTCATTAAATAGGAAAAAAATCAGGCAAATATTATGTTAAATTATTAAGCAGGCCAATTAGACAGTGTAATTCACTACAACTGGGTGTTTTATGATGTCTGGGTGAAGCTGTACCTTTAAACAATCGAAATGATTATGTGAACTTGTGAAGTTACTATGGTGACATAATACTTGAGGCACATTTTTATGATGCTTATCTAATTCCTTTTGTGATCATACTGTGTTTGCAATCTTGAACCTACAGGCAAACTGTGGCCTACTGTTTTATTTATTTATATAGGTACTTGGCAAGTTGGGGGTGTTAAATGAATACCTCAGTGGTGGAACAATTAGCCATGGAAAGCAATTTAATCATCATGTGGTAAAAAATGAATCTTCTCATGGGAAGAGCATTAGACATAAAAAAAAAAGAAATTAACATTTTTCTGTAACTCTTGCTTGAGCAAAGAGTAGTTTATTTAGTGCTGTTGGTTCACGCTTATTACCAAAACTTTTTTTTTTTTTCTTTTTCTTTGCAGAATACCTATTCAGCATACATCCTGGACACTATTAAAGTGGAATTTGCATGAAAATGCAAGGTCCATTAATTAACTCTGAAGTCCACAATTCTAAAAGGGGAAATGAATGCATTGCAAAAATAAAGATGAATGAAATATATAAAAATACCTTGCACCCCAACCTCTGGCGCACTTACCTTGGAGATGGTGATTTTGCTAGGCCCTCTTCTGGAATCCTGGAAAGACGTGGAATCCCAAATTCAGTAAGACTTTATGTTCACGGTGCTGGAGACTCTTCTTACAAGATTTGGGACTCTGAGCTTTCCCACGATCCCATGTTGAGGCCAATGACATAAACATTGTTTACAGAAAGCAGCTGGGGTGTAAGGTTTTTTTTTTTTGTTATTGATATCCATTTGCATGGAAATAGTTGTGTATTGGCCTTGCATTTTCAAGAAAGATTTGCAATAAAGCACAGGCATTTTATAGATAGAACTAATTCTTAATCCAAGCATCTAAAGTGGTCCCCTAGTATAACCTTAATACATTTTTAGGCAAGATCCTTACTGCGATGAAGAAAAAATATATATAGCAAAATTTGAATGGTTACCACCTCACAGAAACAACCCTACGGTCTTTAATCTTAACATAAAGTATGTCTACATTAATGCCCGGTAGCAGGAGAGCTCTCAGCATAGCCAGGGGACTACTAGAAACCAGAACTGCTAAGAGAAGATGAAGGGAAGACAAAGGGAGCAGTGCGGGGAATTGACTTTTAACCTTTATTTTTAGCTACCTACAGTGAGGGAAAAAAATATTTGATCCCCTGCTGATTTTGTATGTTTGCCCACTGTCAAAGAAATGATCAGTCTATAATTTTAATGGTAGGTTTATTTTAACAGTGAGAGACAGAAGAACAACAAAAATATCCAGAAAAACGTATTTGAAAAAAGTTATAAAATGATTTGCATTTTGATTAGTGAAATAAGTATTGGACTCCTTTGCAAATCATGACTTAGTACTTGATGGTAAAACCCTTGTTGGTAATCAGAGGTCAGACGTTTCTTGTAGTTGGCCACCATGTTTGCACACATCTCAGGAGGGATTTTGTCCCACTCCTCTTTGCAGATCCTCTCCAAGTCAAGGTTTCAAGGCTGATGTTTGGTAACTCGAACCTTCAGCTCCCTCAACATATTTTCTATGAGATTAAGGTCTGGAGACTGGCTAGGCCACTCCAGGACCTTAATGTGCTTCTTCTTGAGCCACTCCTTTGTTGCCTTGGCTGTGTGTTTTGGTTCATTGTCATGCTGCAAGACCCATCCATGACCCATTTTCAATGCCCTGGCTGAGGGAAGGAGGTTCTCACCCAAGATTTGATGATACATGGACCCTTTTCATTGTCCCTTTGATGCAGTGAAGTTGTCTTGTCCCCATAGCAGATAAACAACCCCAAAGCATAATGTTTCCACCTCCATGTTTGACTGTGGGGATCTCCTCTGACCACAACACTTTCACCCAGTTCTCACCCGAATCATTCAGATGTTCATTACTTCAGACAGGCCTGTACATGTGCTTTCTTGAGCAGGGAGACCTTGCGGGCGCTGCAGGATTTCAGTCCTTCACGGCGTAGTGTGTTACCAATTGTTTTCTTGGTGATTATGGTCCCAGCTGCCTTGAGATCATTGACAAGATTCTCCTGTGTAGTTCTGGGCTGATTCCTCACTGTTCTCATGATCATTGAAACTCCACAAGGTGAGATCTTGCATGGAGCCCCAGACTGAGGGAGGTTGACAGTTATGTTGTGTTCCTTCCATTTGCGAATAATCGAACCAACTGTTACCCTCTCACCAAGCTGCTTGGCGATAGTCTTGTAGCCCATTGCAGCCTTGTGTAGGTCTACAATCTTGTCCCTGACACCCTTGGACAACTTTTTGGTCTTGGCCATGGTGGAGAGATTGGAATCTGATTGATTGCTTCTGTGGACAGGTGTCTTTTATACAGGTAACAAGCTGAGATTAGGAGCACTCCCTGTAAGAGAGTGCTCCTAATCTTGGCTCATTACCTGTATAGAAGACCCCTGGGAGCCAGAAATCTTGCTGCTAAATACTTAAATACTTATTTCACTCATTAAAATGCAAATCCATTTATAACTTTTTTGAAATGTGTTTTTATGGATTTTTTTTGTTGTTGTTCTGTCTCTCACTGTTAAAATAAACCTACCATTAAAATTATAGACTGATCATTTCTTTGTCAGTGAGCAAACGTATAAAATCTGCAAATACTTTTTTACCTCACTGTACATCTAACAAATGTCTTTTTTTTTATATTGTGGGTTTGTTTTTTGTAGAACTTTTAAATGGCTCTTGTTAGTTTTTAGTAAACACTCTGGTACTTTCACAACATGAGCAAGACTGCATTAGGCATACATGGTCAATTTCAGCACTACTCAGAATTACCAGAAATTCTAAAGCTACACTACAGAACGCTGTACTAACACTTGTGATGTTTGTGCAGTGATCTCCCCTCTGAGCTACTGTGTTCTGACAGATGGACTGCCCCCTCACCACCCCTCCTATCAGAACACACTGATCAGCGCTGGTCAGATGCTGGTTTTCCAGCATGCTCATTCGACAGAAGCTAGTCCTGAGACTGGCTTCTGTTGGACAGGGAGCTGTATACCCGGGGAATGAAAGTCAGCTGGTTCATGCCGAAACAACGGTTTTTGGCATGCATGGTACCCATCCTAAGAGCAATAAATCTTCACTACCAAAGCTGACCATACAATGGTAGACTGAACAATAAAAAAACAAATAGATTTTTCCATCCTTGCTATTGAGCATGGATGAATGACTCTTCCAATGCAGCTATTTTCTAGCAGGCTCCTTTGACAAAAGTTGATCAAATAATGACAGTCTGGCACTCTCTGCATCCTGCCACAATCCCCACAGGTTATTGCTGCGGTCACTGTCAGCCTGTTATTGCGTTGTATGGCTATGCGGCCGCAGCTCTTTGTGCGCACCTGTCATTCCAACCGCAGGAATCTGTGGATTCTTTTAGCTGGAATTTTGTAAAGTGTAAATGTAGCCTTCACTGATTTTTTGTTCTGTGATTTAAAAATAATAAATACTTATTTTTTTTTTATTTTCAACTTCTGATTTTAAAACAATCTCCTGCCCTACTAGCACACATGCTTTCTTCTTTTAGGATGGATTCCAGTCTAAATGTAATTTTGCCTTGTCTTTAGCAGTTTTCATTATGACTCCCACCTCCGTAATGGTGACAGTGTCTTTCTTGATCCACCTATTCCCCACCTTCCCCCCCTTCCCCATAAAGCACCATAAATGTGGCTCTTCGGATGAAGCGACGAGCTAGATTTTTATTTTAAAATAAATGGGTCCGGTGGTAGAAATTAAAGAGACTCCTAATGGGCAAAGTGACAGTCGCTGTAAAGATCAGTGTTGGATGCATCAATTGACTCTAAAATATAAACTAGAGGTAACAAAGAAAACCACCAATTGTTTGCAAATAACTGCAAAATGTACGGTAGTAATCAGGGTGGATAAAAATCAATGATTTTTTTTCTAAAAAATCAGATTTCTTTTTTTTTTATTTAAATTGATTTTTTTTATTTTTAGTAAATTTATTTTAATAAAATGCTTTTGGAGTAAAAATCTATCTAAAGATAGTTTCCTATTTAGGATACATTAATAATTTAGTTTATTCTGCATGAAATGGAGCTTAAGAGGAACTGCATTCTTTGCTATTCTGAAGCTTCCCTCCAACCACTTTGCATATTTTATATATACTGTGATTCTGTACTTGCCAAATATGCTGCAGAATACTCCCTCCACTAAGTTTGGCTGCAGACATTTTAACTGTGGGCAGCTGAAGCCGTTTTCTGTTCCCTACTTGGATTTACATAGACACACACAGGCACACCTCCAGCTCTGCAGCCCTGCAGCTTTCATTGGCCTTCTCATGACTCATCCCCCATCCCTTCCTGGCAAACTCTCTCAAGAGTGAGAGTGAGTTGTGCATGATGTCATAAGCCTAGCCTATGGCCAGACAAGAAAGGGGAAGTGGGCTGTATAAGTTATTTACTGGCAGAAAAAAGTTTTACTATCCAAAGTTGAAACCACAAGGGCAGAAGATTTATTAGATGGGAAGTTGAAAAGATTACCGAAGGTCTGCTTTAGTTATGTAGCATGAGACCGTATATTCTGCAATATTTACATTTTTGGTAAATTCATTCAATGAATCCAAGCTCTGCAAATTGAGATAACATGCACTGAATTGATGCATTCACACAATTTCACAGTAACCATAAGATAAAACAAAGTTCAGGAATATTACTTTATCCCATTGTTGTTTTGCAAATCTATGTACACCACAAACTGTATGATTGAATCGGTTCTGATATTGCGGTTTTACTAACCTGATAGCTTATTATTCTAAATCGGAAACCTTCATTTTGTTTGCAAACATTAAAGATTCTAACTACCAGCAAGAATAAGTCCTTACATTTAAAGAGCACCTGTCATTTCAGATCCATTATGGCAGCGCCTGTTAGCAGGCATCCACTCACCTGCTGCCGCCACGTTCCTCACCTTGTGTCACTGCCGCATCACCAGCCATCCTATTAAAGTGAATGGGACTTCAGTGAGTCAGCAGCGGGTCAGAGGAGGAGCCTCTTTGGGACAGAGGTGTCAGTTGCTCTTTTTACTAGTGATTAAAATCGACTTGATTTAAATCAAATCCACCCTGGTAGTAATTGAGCACCACTGATTTCAAAGTTTCAAGTTAACACTTTTATGTTCTGACATCCCTGAGAGGTTGGATCTGTAATAGTGTTGCGTCAATAATATCTAAAAATAATTAATCCATGACGCTTAGTACAAACTACAGTATACCGTGCAAATTCATGATACATGCAAATTAGCAAAAAAAAAAGAAAAGAAATAATGTAAGTCCCATGAATCAACAACCAAAATAAATAAATATGTAATATGTAATCCTAAGATGAAAAGTCCTGTATACAAAAGCATAAAGTCCATAAATGAAGTCCACAGATGAACTAATGAGCTTCAAAGGTTAATGAACAGGATTCAGAAACACCACACACCGTGTTGTTCAATATATGTGACTGTTCCACCACCAAAGTATATAGATGTGGAGTGGACTTACCGCAGCACCTTGACCTCCTATTACAGGGGGTCAGTGAACACTTGATTCACAGGTGATCTAGAGCTCTAGGTCTGCCCAGGGGAGAATGTTTTAGCAAATGTCCAATTCTCACCATCTCTTCACCCTTAAACTCCATGTCATAGAACGGGACCCATGAGACATAAAGTTACCATAGCTTGAATCCATATGACAAATGGCTTTAATAAAAGTAATCTACTTGCATAAATCCAGACATAAAGGCTCACAAATTAACTCTCATATAGATACATAGATGTAGACCGCAATAGCATGGAGATATTGCCAAAGCCCGACAGGCTTGCTGGTCAAACCTCACTTTTGGAGGGAGTGCATAAGGGTAGTGACGCCCACATCTTGCGTGCGGGCCGTGTAATCCAGGCTGCCTTTCCAATAGAGGACGTGATCCACCCACATGTGTCGACCAGTAGAATAGACCGCTTCCCCATGTCGGTAAAGAGATGGCATCCGCAGTTGTTAAGACTCATCACTACGAATTCATGGATTTAGACCAGGCTGGTCTCAATTAAAGGTGTACCTACAAACAATTCATTATACAATTAAGACAATAAAAAAATAAAAAAACACTCTGGTTATACATTAAAAGCCTAATTTGGCAATTTGGGCTAGGTATATTGATGACATCCTCCTCCTATGGAGAGGTGACTCCTCTTCTTTGGTCCAGTATATGGAAACTCTCAACCTTAATGATAGAGGTATGAAATGAGTCCGAAAGAGATTCATTTTCTGGATCATAATATCAAGGTGGTTGATGGAAAATTGGCTACCTTGACCTACTTTAAACCCAATGATCATATGTCTTACATCTCCAAAGATAGTTGTCACTACTCGCCCTGGTTGGAAGGTATCCCTAAGGGACAGTACCTCAGAATTAGAAGGAATTGCTCTTCAATTGGGGACTATGATGAACAATCTAAAGTTCTGACCGGGCGCTTTTTGGAGAAAGGATATGATCTTGAAACCCTGGAAGAGGTACGTGATCAGGTTAGGGCATAAGACAGAGGACCAAGGACCACTGTTGGAGGAGAAAGCGACGGAGGCCAATGGTGATAGACGTTTCAATTTGGCCTTAGTTACTAATTTTTCTGTCTAACACAAAGCAGTTACACACATTTTTCACAAACATTGGCATATCCTACAAAATTATAGAATATTGGGATCTGTGTTGCCACCTAAACCCTGAGTTATTTACAAAGGAGTTACCTCCTTAGCCACTTTCACACCACGTGCAGTATATTTACTGCAGCAGTGTGGACGTGTCCCGCGAATCGCCGTAAATGAACGGCGATTTGCGGAGTGGCCGCTAGGGCGCGCGCCCGCCGTACTCCGGAGGAGCGTGCCCGCGGCTCGGGAGGACCCGATATCCGCCGGCGAGCCGCGATGAGCGGCCACAGCAAAAGAACAGGGAACCGCCGATGTAAACACGGCGCTTCCCCACTCTGTCAGTGCGGGCATAGGAGATCTACTGATCCCTGTCCCTGGGATCAGTTGGATCTCTTATGCCCATGGTAGCCCAGCCCCCCCCCACAGTTAGAACACGCCTAGGGAACACAGTTAACCCCTACATCTCCCCCTGCAGGTTAACCCCTTCCCTGCCAATGACATTTACACAGTAATCAGTGGACATTTAAATTTGTGATCGCTGTTTAAATGTCATTGGTACCAAAAAAGTGTCAATGTCTGACATGTCCGCCCCAATATCGCAGTACCGCTAAAAATCGCAGATCCCCGCCATTACTATTCTCATCATCCGTAAATGCGGCAACTTTTGCGCAAACCAATCAAACGCTGATTGCGATTTTTTATTTTTTTTATTTTTTTTTAACCAAAAATATGAGCAAGAATATAAATCGGCCAAACCGATGAAAAAAAAAAAAATATATATATATATATATATATATATATATATATATATATATTTTTTTTTTTTTAGTTTAGCAAAAAGTAAGAAAATTTTTTTTTTTTTTTTTCTTTTGCAAAATTGTCACTCTTTTTTTTGTTTATAGCGGTGATCAGAAGTGACGCACAGGGGATCAAATACCACCAAAATAAAGCTCTATTTGTGGGAAAAAAAGGACGCAAATTTCGTTTGGGAACAATGTCGCACGACCGCGTAATTGTCAAGCGACAGAGCCGAATCACAAAAAGTGCTCTGGTCCTAACCTGCAAAATCCTTCCGGGGCTGAAGTAGTTAAAAAACCGAATTGTACACACTATTTTAGATCCTCCTACTAAGTCTCCCCTTTTTTACAATATTTCTGGTTATTTCAGATGTGGGAGATGCCAAGTGTGTAACCTCAATAGCTGCAAAAGGAGAAAAACATTAGAATTTCAGTCCACATTGTCACTCTAACAGGGACATAGTGACAAAACACAGCTCAGAGGTTGTAACTACTACTGTCTCCAAAACTGAAAAAAAAAATACTGTAAAAATTTACCTTCCAGACAGTAATTTTTTACACCTGTTTGTGGTGATATTTTTCAGGATCAGATCTCCAAGTCTGTGTCGCAAAAACATCCAGCTGCTGCTCCAAGAAAATGGAGGACAGATATCAAGTGGCATCCCGTGTAAACATGGAGCAGCTCATCCAGTCAGCTAGTGCCAAGCTGAAGTTCCTGATCATTCAAAATGCGGCCATATTCCAAGGTAAGATAGGATCCAGAAGCATGACCCTAGCATTCACGGAATAGCCGTAAGCAGGATAAGTATACGTTTAATGAGAGAATCAAAATGGCTGGCACACTAACCATTCTGACAGGTGCTAAAATGGTCAGCAGTGGACCAAGATATTTGGGTGATGCACCTAAAATAGAGAAATGGTCATGTGACTACATCTTTGCCCTAATTTAATAAGACCGTGGCCTAACTACAGTTGCCAGTCCAGTAGAGGTTACAGAACAAAAGCATATTGGTGAGTGGTGCAGATTTCTTCGCATATGGCGTTTCAGCTGCCATTGAATCCATATGGATGTGTCTGTCAGCATTTGACCTTTTGATTCTGCTGATTTCTATATCAAGGTTAGTATATGAAATCTTTCATCTTCCTACCCTGCCTCATGTTTCCATCCAGATGGATCACATACTGTTCTTCTTGGCCATCACCAACATGTTCTGACAAAGAGTGATGAAGATTCACACATTGAACCAGTAGCACATGGTGCAGTTGATGCCAGTTTTGTGTTATCAGTTCTGCTGTTTCCAGCGGAGCTATAACTAAAAATCCTGAGTGTCCTGAGGAATCATTTAATGTGTCATTTTCCAAACCTTTGACTGTTCAACCTGTTCAGTGCTAAAATATTACATGAAATTAGTCCAATTTTACATTTTGAGTCCATATATACCAGTTTAATTAATTTTATTAGGCTGTGCTTTTGATATATTACATGCTTTTACATCCCATACCATTCCCTGTGGAAGATGCACTTACTGGAAATAATGCATTGTGCCATATAAGCTTACAAGTATCACACAGCTTAGAAATAGAAGTTAAAAGATCAATATTTTGTACTGCGCAGGATGGAATGTGAGTACACAGCTGATGTTTGAAGTATTTTGAAGAGAACTTCACAATGCACATTAGATGTACACAAGATGCAAATGAAAAGCCCATTAAAAGATGAAATAACATAACCAGGTTGTGCTGCAATATTCTCCTTCAATCTAGAGATTTTCCCTGCAGTACATTTTTCTACCACTAGATGTCACCAATGTGATGGCTAACATGATTCAACCTACTTCTCTGAGCTCAGAACCCTCCCCAACATGTGAATAAGACCGTGACAGAAGAAACCGCACCACGATGAGTTCATCACTATTTTCTCTTATCAGCACCTTAATGCACTGGCTTGTGCTGCTTTATTCCTCTCACACTTAAGCCCTGTTGTAGAGTAACTGCAAGAGGCTGATGCCAGGTCAAATATGTCTAATTTCACTGCTTGCATTTAGAAACCATACATGTAACGAAGTATTAAAGATTACAGAGCTACATTCATTTTTGTCTTTTATTTCTGTGTAGACTAGAGTTCAGCATTAAATCTAATTGTTTTTAATGGAAAATGCCTCTATTCATATATTTTTTTTTATAGACTGCTTCTCCAATGTGTCAGAACCTGCCAATCTCTAATAGCTCTCTACACCTTTACAGTGCATCTGGAAAGTATTGACATTGCTTCACTTTTTCCACGTTCTGTTATGTTACAGCCTTATTCCAAAATGGGTTAAAAGTATTTTTTTCCTCAAAATTCTACAAACACCCAACAAAGACAAGTGAAAGGAGTTTGAAATCGTTGCAAATGATTAAAAATAAAAATCACAGCCTTTGCCATGACACTCAAAATTGAGTTTAGGTGCATCCCGTTTCCACTGATCATCCTTGAGATGTTTCTTCAACTTGATTGGAGTCCAGCTGTGGTAAATTCAGTTGATTAGACATGATTTGGAAAGACATACCTAAGGTCCCACAGTTAACCATGTGTGTCAGAGCACAAACCAAGTCATGAAGTCCAAGAAATTGTCTGTAGACCTCTGAGACATGATTGTATCACGGCACAGATATGGGAAAGGGTGCAGAAAAATTTCTGCAGCAATGAAGGTCCCAATGAGCACAGTGGCCTCCATCATCTGTAAATGGAAGGAGTTTGGAACCACCAGGACTCTTCCTAGAGCTGGCCACCAAGCCAAAGTGAGCAATCAGGGGAGAATGGCCTTGGGCAGGGAGGTGACCAAGAACCCGATGGTCACTCTGACAGAGCTCCAGCGTTTCTCTGTGGAGAGAAGAACCACCATTTCTGCAGCACTCCACCAATCAGGCCTGTATGGTAGAGTGGCCAGACGGAAGACACTCCTCAGTAAAAGGCACATGACAGCCTGCCTGGAGTTTGCCAAAAGGGACCTGAAGGATGAGAAACACAATTGTCTGGTCTGATGACACAAAGATTGAACTCTTTTTGGTCTGAATGGCAAGCTTCATGTCTGGAGTAAACCAGGCACCGCTCATCAGCTGGGCAATACCATCCCTACAGTGAAGCACGAGGGTGGCAGCATCATGCTGTGGGGATGTTTTTCAGTGGTAGGAACTGGGAGACTAGTCCGGATCGAAGTAAAGATGAATGCAGCAATGCACAGAGACATCCTTGATGAAAACATTCTCCAGAGCACTCTGGACCTCAGACTGGGGCAACGGTTTATTTTTCAGCAGGACAATGACCCTAAGCACACAGCCAAGATAACAAAGTAGTGGTTTACGGAACAACTCTGAATGTTTTTGAGTGGCCCAACCAGAGCCCAGACTTGAACCCGATTGAACATCTCTGGAGAGATCTGAAAATGACTGCCCAACGGTCCCCATCCAACCAGATGGAGCTTAACAGGTCCTGCAAAAGAGAATGAGGGAAACTGCCCAAAAATAGGTGTGTTTAAGCTTGCAGCATCACACTCAAAAAGAATTGAGACTGTAATTGGTGCCAAAGGTGCTTAAACAAAGTATTGAGCAAAGGCTGTGAATATTTATGTACGTGTGATTTCGTTTTTTATTTTTAATACATTTTGTAAAGATTTCAAACAAACTTCTTTCACACTGTCATTATGGGGGTATTGTTTGTAGAATTTCACAGAGACTAAAGCAATTTAATCCATTTTGGAATAGGGCTGTAACATAACAAACTGTGGAAAAAGTGAAGCACTGTGAATCCCTTCTGCATGCACTGTATGTAGTTTTTGGAGAAGTCCATACATCATGTGACTCCACAACAAAACGCACGGTGAGACACGAGACAATCCATGCATAAGTTGTGCACCACCAGAACCAGGTGGTCTTTTTTTCATGATTTATACAAATTGGTTTTAGTGGTGCACACAAGGGAAAACCTTTGGCTATTGGTAACTAGGATTATTCCTAGTGTTGAATTCAGAGAGAGTAACTCAGTGGGTGCACAGTTTCTGTCTGGCAGTAAAACCCAATAAAAATGTTATTATGAGCACCCATGCCTTAAAGTGGTAAAGTCAGATCTATTAGTTAATTTGATCCACTCTGCTTTAGGTCCATGTTTAGTACAGTGTGTATTAGAGCTGCACGATTAATCGTATTAAGATCGCGATCTCGATCTACCCCCCCCCCCCCGCAATCTCCATTGGGCATTACCGTGATTTTCAGTGCAGTTAATGGGATCCGACTTGTGGGGCGAATCAGCGCGACTTGACAGTAATAAAAAGTGCCTGAAGCCTTTTGAAGTCGGAGCGACTTGAGTCTCAGGGGAGAGAGCCAAGTCTGAGCAGACAGCCAACTTCTGAGTCATCATTGATAAGAGTTACAAAGTAATTTTACTTCAAAGACGTTGAACTCTGAGTGAACTCCCCTTGTATAGATGTTTGGTTTAACCATTTAAAGACTAAATTTTTCCTGACACTTGCTGTTTACAAATAAAAATCCATTATTTTGTGCTAGAAAATGACTTAGAACCCCCAAACATTATATATATATATATTTTTTTTTAGCAGAGACCCTAGAGAATAAGATGGCGGTTGTTGCAATATTTTATGGCACACGCTGTTTGCGCAGCAGACTTTTAAACGCAATTGTTTTGGAAAAATGACCCCTTTCAAAAACCTAAACAGTGCTCTTAGCCCAATTTTTTTATATATTTAATATATTAAGCCACGAGAATCGTGAGAGAATCGTGATCTTTATTCTAAGCAAAAAAATCGTGATTCTCATTTTGGCCAGAATCATGCAGCTCTAGTGTGTATGTTTTCTTAAAATCATAATGCTAAATACCGTCTTTGCACTGTGCTGCTGTGCAGTCATGTGTCCTCCCTCTGCTTCCCTTCCCGATCTAAGAGAGCACAGTGGAAGAGGCTGAGATTCACTTCTGATGTATGCAAGATGGTAGATGGGGGATACATGACTGCACAGCAGCACTGTGCAAAGAAGGTATTTAGCATTATAATTTTAAGAAAACACACACACTGTGCTAAACAAAGAGAGCAGAGAGGATCAAAGTCAATATTAAATGTTTCTTTACAAGCACTGGAGCAGCTACAGAGAATAGTATTACTCAAGGCAGGAGGGGTGGGGAGGAGATAGGCTCACACACAGACTACGGAAGAGACAGGAAAAGAGGAAGGGGGAAATGCAGAGACACTGAGGAGAGAGCAGGATGATAGAGGCACGTAATCGAAGGGACCAACTGACACTGCAAAATCACTATGCTATATATCATGCCTTAAAGGAGGGGTCAGCAACCTTTTTCCACTTAAGGGCCGAATTTAATGCATGTGAATGCATGGAGGGCCACATTCACCTGCTAATAAATGAAGATAATAATCTGGACCCCTTTACATTACACAGCCCCTCACCTCTGAACCCCTTTACATTACATAGCCCCCAGTTCCTCTGGACAGGACCCCCTTACATTACACAGCCCCCCATTATGCTTTAAAATTGTCCACAATAATAACAAACTTCAGCACTTAAAAATCTCCATAGGCGATGCTTTAAAAATTTCTACTGGTTCCCAGTGTAGAGTTACAGAGGAGGTCTCGCTCGAACGATTGCGGCAATACCTCACATGTGTGGTTTGAAAACTTTACATCTGCGGTCTCGACTTGCGTATGCTTCTGCGAGCATTGAGGGATGGGGCTGTTTCAATTTTTTTTTCTTAATTTTATTTATTTATTTATTTTTGTACACTGTGTCTTTAACCACTTCAGTCCCGGAAGGATTTCCCAGTTTAGGACCAGAGCACTTTTTGCGATTCAGCACTGCGTCGCTTTAACTGACATTGTACCCAAATTAATTTTGCGTCCTTTTTTTCCCCCCACAAATAGAACTTTCTTTTGGTGGTATTTGATCAGCTCTGTGTCATTTATAATCGCCGCTATAAACAAAAAAAGGGCGACAAGTTTGCAAAAAAATCCCCAAAAAAAATAAATAAATAAAAAGTTTTTTTTTCATCGGTTTTGGCCGATTTATAGTCTAACTCATATATTTGGTTAAAAAATCGCAATCGGCGTTTGGCTTGCGCAAAAGTTGCCGCGTTTACGAATGATGAGAATTTATTTTTGTAGGTTTTTAATTTTTTTTATATTTTACTAGTAATTGCGGCGATCTGCAATTTTTAGCGGTACTGCGATATTGCAGCGGACATGTCGGACCATTTTGACACTTTTTTGGGACCATTGGCATTTATACAGCGATCAGTGCTATGAACATGCACTGATTACTGTGCAAATGTCATTGGCAGTGAAGAGGTTAACTTGGAGGGGGCGCTCCAAGGGTTAACTGTGTGCCCTCAGTGTGTTCTAACTGTATGGGGGCTGGGAGGGGGAGGGGAGTGATCACGGCTTCCATATACAGGAAGCCTGTGATCACATCCCTTCCCCCTCTGTCTGAACGGAGATCCATGGTTACATGCACGGACCTCCGTTCTCTCACTGCGGGGTAGCTGCCGGAGATCGAGTCTGCCCTACCCGCTCCCTGGCCCCCCCGGAACACAGTGAGCGCGGCTGGCGTCGGGTGACAGCAGTTTGCAATAACGAACCACTTTGCCACCGTCAAGCCACGGCGGGAGGTCGGCAAGTAGTTAAAAGAAAAAAATGTATCACTTTTGTTGCTTTTAGAAGGAATGTAAATATCCCTTGTAACAGTAATAGGCAGTCTTTATGGAGAGATCTGGGGTCTAGAAGACCCCAAATCCCTCCTTTTCACTTAAAAGCATTCAAAACGCCAAGTTTGGCTGTCTTGAATGCTGTAACTTTTTAAAATTTGGAGTCTTTAAGTCTTCTGTAAAGCGGAAGTGATGTCATGACATTGCTTCCGGGTTACTAGATCCGAGACACAATCAAAGTTGATTCCGGCTTTTTCGTTCGGGTCTCCGGCCAGTGACAGGCGAGCTGCGGAAAGCGGCATGTGGAGGGGGTCGTCCCCTCCTGCTGCAAGGGTCGTCCCCTCCCGCTGCAAGGGATAACAGCTGAGTGGGTTCTTAGCCACATAGGTTGTTCTCCCAAGAAAGATGACCAGGGTTAAAATGTCCGTGGACCGGGTGCACGTGAATTCATCACATGCAATGATGAGCTGGACATTTAGCGCCGGCAGGCCAGGTGTGGCCTGCAGGCCGTAGGTTGCCGACCCCTGCCTTAAATGGACAGCAGCTTTTTTTTTTATAGGGTTACAACCACTTTAAGTATCGCCTAACAATTCTCATCACACTACACTTGACTGGTGCTACTCCTAACCATCTCTCACCTAATCTGTTCGCAACAAGGGAAGCACAGGGTTAAGTGGTTAGCACTTCTGCTTAGCAGCACTAGGGTCATTGGTTTGAATCCCAACCATGGCACTACCTGCCTGGAGTTTGCATCTTCTTCCTGTGCTTGAGTTGGTTTCCTCCGGGTACTCCGGTTTCCTCCCACACTCCAAAGACTTGCTGGTAGGTTATTTGGATCCTGTCTAAATTGGTCCTAGGATGTGTATGCATGAATGGGAATTAGGGACTTTAGATTGTAAGCTCCTTGAGGGAAGAGACTGATGTGAATGTACCATATATATTGTGGCAGTGGGACCCTAGCTATCTGAGAGATTGCTGGAGATACAGGCACGCTGATTGCACAGATGTGTGCTGGGCTATTTAGTTGTGACCTGACTATGGCTCAGGGCCCCACCAAACAGACAGAAGGTCTGTGCATGGGAGTCATGTGGACTCCCATTCCTCTGCAGGACTCAGAGGCTGCATGGGACAGCCAGAGTGTGCGTGTCTGCAGGAGGCAGACATTGTCTGTGACAGAGCAGCAAGGAGCTGATCGTGAGTAAGCTAGGAGTGAGCTTGACTCTAATGAATTCTCCTGGGCTGGAGGCCTGAAACAGCTGTGTGGCAAGAGTGTAAGTCAGGAGGCTAAAGTACTCTGTACAAGTTACATTAATAGTGGAACCCCCTGCGTAGGCTACTGATGTCTTTTGTGAACTTTTCCATCTTGGGCTACCATGCCCTTAAAAATACTGCTTTGGACTGGCACACTCATTGAAAATGCACCTACCGCTTGAGTCTGATCAACCCCAATCTTATATATGGTGGTGGATGTGGGCAGAGACAGAAGAATTCCAGATTCTTGCATACCAAAAACAGTGAGTAGCAAGAGACTGTGTGTTTTGCAGCAATGCTGTGAGGAGCAGCTAATGTGAACACAGTGGAGTCTGCATGTAAAAGCGTGTTGCTTGCAAGTCTTGAAGAGACGGTGCACCAAATTTCAAAAGGAAACCGTGTTAATGTGTTGTGTCCCTGACTGCAAATATGGGCCAGTCAAAATGCAAAAAAAAGCAAGATTTGCTGAGATGGCTGGAAGGGTGGTTACCGACGGAACAAACCCCTGGCGGGTGCAAGATTCTTTGACTGCTATGGAGCAGGGGAAAAAGGAAAGCAAGCCATCATACAGTGCAAGGAGTAAGCAGATGGGTGTGGTTGCCTGTGGCAACAAAGGAGAAATCCGTGCTGTTGACTTCATGCATCTTGTATTGCCTTCTGAACATGTGGAGGACTTTTTGGATGAGTTTGCAATGATTGCTTCCTACAGAGGGTGGCCCAGAGGTCGCTGGGTTGAATCGGTGCAGCCTTTTCTAACAGAGGAGTACCAAGGGGTGTACCGCTGGATGGGTCATAACCGAGATGAAACGACAATTACCTATAAGCAATCCAATTTAGAGAGGGACAGAAAAATTCAGTGGGGAGAAAGAATGTGCTCTCCCATAGCTACCGAAGAAAGTCTGTTTGCAGAAAGGAGGAGCTACAGCAGAGAAGTGCCTCTGCTTTCCCATAAAGACGGGAGTGAAGTTCCATGCCTGGAATGTGGTCAAGTAGGGCACGGTATTTTTACTTGCCCCAGATTCTTGAATACAGCTGAGCACAATGATTTTGAGGAAAACCCTTTACCTGCAATCCCAGGTTCCTGTTCCAAGGTGGTGGCTATTGCTGTTGATAACAGAGAAGCTGTTTTTCCTGCAGGGTTTGCTAGAGCGTCCAATAAGGCTGCAATGTTGCCCCATGTCCATTTGGGGGCATTAGCCTGTGTGTACACAGCCAACAAGGGACTACGTCCTCAATTGAAGGTTTAAACACCTGCTACCTGGAATGGTAAGACTGTTCCTGTTTCATGTGTGAAATTGACTGTGTTTGTGTGTAATTCCGGTGAAGTAGTGGCAAAGCCGGTGAGGGGATACACTACCAAGAGAGACTTGCTGCTTTGCAGGGGGGAAGCACAGGTTAATGCTGAACCCAAAGCAAGACTGAGAACTGATGAAGACTTGTCTTCAGGCAGAGTACTGTGTAGCAGGAAGACAAGTGGTAAAAATGAATATAATGTGTCTCACTAATGAGATTAAAAATACTGATGGTGAAAATGTGGTGTGGCATCCAGATATGTCAGGGGTGGCCACTGTGTGCTATTGCCCCTAGCAACCATGACAGGTGCAATAGAGGTATCCCTGAAGTCCACACAGGAGCTCATGGTGTTTGAGCTTAGGTTTTCCCAGGACAACTGTGTTGCCGCCCAGACTAACAAGTGTGTTTCACATGTAGTGAAAACTAATGTACTAACGCAGCCTATACAAGGCAGGAATGTGGATAATGGTGATGTTGAAAAGTGTATTACTGACAATGTTAAAAGAGTCAGAGTGTGCGTGTCTGCAGGAGGCAGACTTTGTCTGTGACAGAGCAGCAAGGAGCTGATCGTGAGTAAGCTAGGAGTGAGCTTGACTCTAAGGAATTCTCCTGGTCTGAGAAGCAGACCTTGGGCCTAGGCTGGAGGCCTGAAGCAGCCGTGTGGCAAGAGCGTAAGCCAGGAGGCTGAAGTACTCTGTACAAGTTACAATAATCGGGGACCCCCTGCGTGGGCTACTTTTGTGAAATTTTTACATTCTTTTAAAAAAAAGTGGGCTACCATGCCTTTAAAAATACCACTTTGGACTGGCACATTCATTGAAAACGCACCTACTGCTTGAGTCTGATCAACCCCAGTCTTAAATGTAAAGTGCTGTGTAAATTGACAGGGCCATATACGTACCTGTAAAAAAATAAATTAACAAGGAGCCCATTTACACTATTGTGGTGCGTGTTAACATGCATTGCATTAAGGCAGTTTGTTCATTTGAGAGAGCTTCCTAAAGCAAGGAAAATGTGTGCACATTTTTTAGCAACAGTAGTTCATTACTGTGTGTTGTGTTGCACAGGTGCATTAGGGTTCCATGCAGAGAGAATGACACCACAGTGCAAACAGTGCAGATGTTCATTGCTGTATTTTGCAGTAATGTGTGTAATGGTTGTTTATTGCTGATCGTTCCTTTTTAAAATTGCCAGTTGCCTGGACGCCATGCCTACCCTTTTGGTCATTACAAAAGCAGAGGATTGCCCAGTCTTCTCTCTAGTTCTAAGGCAAGCCATAGATTAATCCATTTTCTTTCCTTCACCACGGGTTTCACCACAGGTGGAAGGAAAGAAAATAGCTAGATTTCCCCTCCCACAGCGCTATTGTATTCTGCAATGGGGGGAGAGGGTCACAACGATCCTTCCCAGCCGGCTGCATACAATTATTACTGGTAGTAACTATAGCCACTGGCAGTAATCACATTTAGAAAAATCAGGGTGGCTGAACCCAAGTTGATCAATGGATTGACTTGGGTATGATCAGCCTACCCATACATGGATTGAAATTTGTCAGGTCCCTGCTGAACCTGTTGAATTTCGGTCTATGTAAGGCCAGCTTAACTACTTCAGCCCCGGAAGGATTTCACACTTTAGGACCAGAGCCCTTTTTGCGAGTCGGCACTGCGTCACTTTAACTGACAATTGCGCGGTCATGCGACGTTGTACCAAAACAAAATTTGCGTCCTTTTTTCCCCACAAATAGAGCTTTCTTTTGGTGGTATTTGATCACCGCTGCGTCATTTCTGATCGCCGCTATAAACAAAAGAAGAGCGACAATTTTGCAAAAAAACCCAAATTTCTTACTTTTTGCTAAAATACAAATCCAAAAAAAAATATAAAAAAATTTTTTTCAACAGTTTTGGCCAATTTTGTATTCTTCCTCATATTTGTGATTAAAAAAATCGCAATCGGCGTTTATTGATTGGTTTTGCGCATAAGTTGCCGCGTTTACAGATGATAATTCATTTTTGGGGTTTTTATGTTTTACAAGTAATGGCGGCGATCTGCGATTTTTAGCGGTACTGCGATATTGGGACGGACATGTCGGACCATTTTGACACTTTTTTTGGACCATTGGCATTTATACAGCGATCAGCGCTATAAAAATGCACTGATTACTGTGTAAATGCCATTGGCAGTGAAGGGGTTAACCTGCAGGGGGCGCTCTAAGGGTTAACTGTGTTCCCTGGGCGTGTTCTAACTGTGTGTGGGCTGCCCTAGCTGGGGAAGGGAAGTGATCACAGCTTCCATGTAGAGGAAGGCTGTGATCACAGGC
>BLSH010192023.1:410195-431155 GCA_018402905.1 Glandirana rugosa
CTTCCTTTTCTGAATGGACAGAGTCAGTGATTGGTACCAATTGGTTCATTCATAACTGAAGCATAGTAAACTGTTTTTACTATACTTCCATTTCTGAGTGAATGGGAGGCTCGGTACTCAACTATTCCTGTCCATTCATTCTGTGCAGCTGAGGCTACACAGATGGAGATTGAGGGCTGAGGTTTGTTTAGACCCCTGATATCTCATCAGAGCTCCTAAACAAATTGTAAAAAATAATAAAAATAAAATTGTAAAAAAAAAATAACATTAAAATAAAAATTTAAAAACTACTGACACCAGTGAGGGAACTATCAGGATTGCAAAGGTCGCAATTGTGACCGGGCCCTGGCATTTCACTACCACGGGAAGGCCCGAAGATGACAGAAAGGGGGCCTGCTGCAGTACCGTAATAAAGGGACTCCGTATAGGAGTAAAAGGCCCCAGGATCAGTGGGAAGAGGGAAAGGCCCTGGCCATGGGGATCTTTAGAATTTCTTGCATCGGAGCCCTGAAGGTTCTAGTTATGCCTCTGGGTTTATATTTACTAAAACGATTGCATTTCCATGTTCTTTGTACCGTGGGAGACCAGATATAATGAATGCAGGGTCTTGGGTTTAGTAACACTTACATTTTCTTTCTTTTTGCTGAGTATACAGTATTAAAGTGTTACTAAACCCAGTAATATGAAAAGGATCTGTCCATATAGTGTCAAAGAGCCTTTTTACACAATGCAGAGGTTTAACCCCTTAAGTTCCACAATGAGTATAACAAGCATGCTATGCTGTATATGCCAACAGATTGTACTGTTGTGGGTTTAGTAATACTTTAAGTATCTTTTATCTGTATAGTTGTTGGGGACAAATGATTAGTAGCTTGTTCACTGCCACTGAGAGAGAGAAGTTCTAATTTAATTACATGTTTTAATGGAGACGTAAAGCCAAAGCTTGTTTGGCTGTACTTCTGTGGATCACAGGAGTGCAGTTGGTTTTGCACTGTGACCCGTTTTCAGCAGAGAGCAGGCTGCAGTCTGCCCAGACTGCAGAGCAGAGAGCTACTGACTGATAGCAGCTCTCTGCTCAATTCGAGCAATTGGCGGTGTTCTATCGTTCGGTTCTCAGTGTTAGAGATATGATATTTAAAAAAAACAAAAAACAAACAAAAAAATAAAAAAACACATACATATTTTAACCTTATGTTTTTCACATCAAGAATGGGTAGGCTAGTAGAAACTTTGCTGGCAAGAATTTTATCCTAATTTCAATCCACCCTCCGATCTCTGTGGCCAACTTTAGTTGAATAAAATCCTATAGATATGACCAACTCCCGGATTAATACCGGACCCCCACCCCTTTTTTTTTTTTTTTCTTTCTTTCTCATTTTCTTACTCTGATCACTCTCTATCCTCCTTCCTAACATTCTCTTCACACACTTATCCCTGAGTCTCTTGACCCAGCCAGTTGTTCAGGCCAATGGCCCTGCCGTGTGGCCGTATTGTTCAATTTTTAAAACCTTGTTTATTATACCATCATTTTTGATAATTATTGTTTTACCCCTTTCGTGGGTGACCCCTGCATTATTGTATTCCCTTTTGATTTTCACTAAGATTATTGTACCAGAAAAAAATCCTATAAATGTCAAAATTTGTTTAAGTTAAAACACAATGGAATATGTAATAGGCCCCTTTTCAGATGGAGCGGAATCCATCAAGCAGATCTACCTGCTCAGCGGGGTATCTGTCAGATGATCCCCCCCTGAGCAGCTGGATGACAGACAGGTCTGTGTCCGCTAAGCAGAGCTGACATGGACACAGCTCTCATTGGGATGGTTGGATGGAATCGGACTGCCCGTCCGTTTCCATCCGACCGTCATCCAATCCGCCGGACGGATGGTGAACATATGACTATCCGTCTGCTTTTATCGGATCTGATGCTGATGGGTGTCAGCAGACACGTGTCCGCTAACATCCACCACTGGGTGGTCCGATCAGGTCTGCCTGAAAAATGGACAGGCAAACCGATCGGTCTGCTGGTGTGAAAGGGGCCATAAAAATAAAGATGGTATGGCAAGTTGATTTGTTGCTGTACACAGCTGTCTTTTTGTTTAGTAATCTGGTAGAATACAGGACAATAGCTTGCATTGCAAAGTCCCATAATTAAGTCATTTTAACAACTTGACCTCCAGGCCTTTTCTGGCACTTTTTGTTTACACATAACTATCAGTATTTTTTGCTAGAAAATGTATTAGAACTCCCAGACATTATATATATTTTAAAGCAGAGTCCCTATAAAATAAATTGGTGGGTGTTTTTTTTTTTATGTCACATGGTATTTGCGGAGCAGCTTTTCAAACGCAATTTTTTTGGAAAATATACACTTTTTTTAACTTTAATGCAAAAAAAAACACAGAACACAGCCAAATTTCTGTGAATTATGAAAGACGTTAAGCCGGGTAAATAGGTACAAAACAAGTCAGGCTTTAAAATTACGCACACCCATGCAACAGTAAAAAAAAGCGTACATTTTACTATCCATAGGCAACACTTTCAAAGCCTTTACAGGTTACCACTTTAGATTTACACAGGAGGTCTGGTGCTAGAATTACTGCCCATGATCTGACGTTCGTGGTGATGCACATGTGTGGGACAGGTGGGAAAAGTTTTACATAAATGGATAAAAGCTGACCATTGTAAGCACCCCTGTCGGTGTTAAATGGTTTGTCTCAACCTCTACTACTTCTGCTGGACAACTTGGACTGTTCAAGGAAGAAAATAACGGACTTACTGGCTGGGTCAACAAGTTAAAAATAAATAGATTCGGTTTAATTACCTGTTAAAATGAGTGTTATTAAACTAAATGTATGGGTTTTTTTTTTTCCAAAATCATACATGCCGGTCCAGGCATGTGGGCCGATCCCGACTTCATTGTTACGATCTTGCCCGAGACTGAACCGACCCTTTGACGTCAGCTGACAGCGGGTTTTAGCCTGCTGTTAGCTGAAAATGGGTCACAGGCGTGCAGAACAAACTGCACTACTGTGATCCACAGAAGTACATCCAAACAAGCTTTGGCTGTACTTCTCTTTTAAAAGCCAAGTTAGAGTTAATAATTGCCTCTTGCAACAATATCACACAGAACTATTGCTTTTCCCTTTTTTAAGTGGTCCTCACCATCACTGCAAGCATCTCCTTCCTTTGGGTTTCTTCTGTAGCAAAGAGTAATAAAGAGGAATCCATACGTGAATGCTCTCACCAGGTCTTGTGCTGAGCTGTGTGCCTCCATAGGCGCACACAGTGGCAGCAAGTTATAGCCATAGGCACACTCTGATGACAGCAGGAGTTTATTGCTAAGCTGCCCTCAGTGTTTCCTGTAAAGCAGGAAGTAAAAAGCGTGACACAGAAGCCGGAGACTGTGTTGGAGCAGTAATATGAAGCCAAGTGCGTTTTTAGGGATCGGTTCGGACCAATGCTGCATCCACCTACTGTAGGTGAGTATGCATGCAAGTTATTTTAAAATCAAACTTTTCTCTTTTAAATTAATCATTTCAACTCTTCCTAATAGATTTGGGAAATTCTAGGTCCTACAGTAATGCAGTGTGCACCAATTTGTTACACTGCACTGGGTGTATAGATTTTACAGGACCTAAACCCTGTAGAGTACAGCAGAATATTTAATCTGCACTGAGAAACTCAGAACATGGCTATCACATTACCAGTTTTGTTAATTAGACCCATGCATTAATCACACAGCTGCAGATGCAAAAGAGCAACTGTTTGGAATCTAAAGTGACTGTGACACAGCTGCAAAAGTGACCACAGAGAATAATCCAAATCGGAACAAGTTCAGTTTATCATTGAGATTGCGAATATGAATAGAGAGCACAATGTCCTCTCCAAAATGAATCCTTTCCTTTCCTTTAGAATGTGCTAAAAGCATTGCAAAGAATTGAGGCCATTCTGCTCAGCCTCAAATGCATGTCTGGGATCACGTAGAAAATGAAGAGTCTAGGTTAGAGGCGGGCACATGCTATGGTATACCTTTTCTGTGAAGGGTTAGCAGTAATAATGGATTACTATGGATGATAGGAAGTATCCTGTTGGAAACATTTTTGTCTTGTGCCCTTAGTTATATCTGCTGATTAAACAGAAATGATTAGATGTATCCCACATGTTAAGTACTGTATATAGGATCTCATCATTTGTTTCCAAACTATTAGGTCCCTCCATGTATAGCAAAGTTTAGTAGAAAGCCGAATTAACACCAAACAATACAGTTTAAAAAAGACGTGTCTGGTATGAGACTGTTTACACTTGAAGTGTGGGGTCAGTAAAAACAGGCAGGTAAGACACGTTTTTACCACCCTTCTGAAGTTGAAAAACAGCTGGTCAGGGTCGCGTACTTGCCGCGTCCATGATACTTTGCTGCATGGCAGCTATTCCTTTCTGTGCCTTTATGTATCATTGACAACCACCTACCCCCCATTTCTTGTCCTGGTGTCACAGGAATAGGAAGTGTGCACAAATCTTCCTAATGTGGTCAACAACGGCTCCCCTAAAAAACCTAAAGTATTTGTCTGGTGTTGGGCTTTAAGATATGATGATTATTATACAATTGGGATTATAATAGCACCATAGTAGATTAGCATTTAGCTCTTTGTCCTTGCAACATGGAAGTCCTGGCCTCTGTTCCCGCCAGAGGAATGTTTTTGTTCTCCGGTTGTGAATTTCCTCTCACAGGCCAAAGCTGTACTGACGGAGTGTGACTATGATTGACAGATTGGATTGTAAGTGCCTTTAGGGTGGGAACCAATGTGATGGGTTCACTATGATTTAGTGGAGTAAATTGAAGGCGTACCAAATGACAGCAAATACAGCTGTGTTAATAACTATACCATTCTTCTAAATATGTATTACTTGTACAGTATGTCTAATACAGGGTCCTTTCTGATCATTAATGTTGCACTAGACTAACAACTGACTGTTAGGGCTCAAACATACCAGCAGGCGCATGTTGTGGTGCATTGTGCACATGCACTGTGATGTGCTTTACAACATATCACAGTACTTCTTTTTTTTTTTCTTTTTTAATTATTCAACACTTTTTATTTAACCCTCTGCTCAAAAGCACAGTGTGACACATTGACACATAGTAATGCTTTTTTGGGTGTTGCACTGCATAAAATAGCTTCATGCCTATTTTCCTCAACACACAAGAACAGACTAGCTTTTAAAGAACGAGGTACATGCTGTGTACTTACCTTTTAATGTATAAGATATTAAACCACACTCTCACTATATCAATTAAAAGTGCAAAGTGTTGAAAAGGTGCAAACTAATTAACCACTTAAATGGATTTCTTACGGTGCATAAATGTGCCACTGGGGGCCGCTCATAAATGTGCAATAACACATATAAAGTGCATTCAGTTTGTATGACCATACAAGGTCATGATACATAAAGATGATACATAAAGAGTTTGTATGGAAAATGAGCAAAAATCAATCATGTCCAATTTATAAAGTGCAATCTAGTCTGGACGTTATTGATTTTTGCACATTTTTCTATATGAACTCTTTTTTTTTTAAGCATCATGGCCTTGTATGGTCACACAAACTAAATGCACTTTATATGTGTTGTACATTTATCAGCTGCCCCCAGTGGCCATCTATATGCATAGCTAATTTATGCATTGTAAGAAATCCATTTAAGTGGTTAATTAGTTTGCACCTTTTCAACACTTTGCACTTTTAATTGATATAGTGAGAGCGCGGTTTATTATCTTCTACATCACCAGTAGGACTTCTTGTCTATACAGCGAGCAGCTCCAAAACAGTTATCTATCGCTATTTATTTGCGCAGGTAGAGGAACCCTCTGTGGTCCTCAATGTTTTTTCTTTCCTACTTACCTTTTTAGCCTGTGTTGATTAACTTGGCTCAATGACTCTAAATGAACCCTTAGCCTAGGTTCACATATGTGCAGATCAGGAACACATGCATAAACGTGTGTCACGTACCTGGTGGGCAGGGGCGTTGCTAGGTATCCAAAAGATCTGGGGTAGAGCCCATAGCAGCGAAGTAAAGAAAGTCATATGCTTGAGTGTATGTGTCTATATATATATATATATATATATATGTATATATAAATATTGTTACATATCTGAGTGCGGATCCCCCTTACATCAGGGTCCCCAGAGAGCCCCCCACTTACATCAGGGTCCCCAGAGATCCTCCGCTTTGAATGCTGGGCAGGGAAGAAGTCGTGGCTGTGACGTCACTGGTTGCTAGACAACTCTAGCAACCAGTGACCAGGAGTAGAGTCAGGTGTAGGTGAGGGCGGCGCCAGAGCCAGCGCTACAGCGGCTCAGTCTGCCCCTGCCTCTTGCATTCCGGACTGGGACATACCTGCTAATTGCAGAACTGCACCCACCCGGTAAGAGACTCGGGGCTATGGGCCCCAGACTCGGGGCTATAGCCCCAATAGCCACCCCCTAGCAACGCCCCTGCTGGTGGGCGAGTCTGGCTTATGCAGGGGACAACCTCTCTTGCAGCCCTGGTCCGAGAATCCCTGGTAGTGCAGACAGGGAGTTCTGGAGCACAAGGGGGCACGATGGCTGGACTGGATCACTGGTGGTAGGTAAGGGTCCACTGAAGCTCGTGCTTGGCAGAAGAATGGTGGTGCAATCTGGGTCGGTAACAGGCTGACGGTGCAGTACAGGTGGAGCAGGCAGGTGGGTAGTCGGGTACAAGCAAGGTCGGCAACGTGCGGGCAGCAGAGGTACTAAGGAGCAGGCAAAAGAGTAGTCATAGACATGCCGGGGGTCAGGTCAGGCAGAAAGCAACAAAGTCCAAGTAAAGCCGGGGTCACAGGTACAGGAAAGTCCATTCAGAGTAAATGCAGAGGCTGCAGGTTACAGGAACGCTGTAGAACGGACAGCACCGCTTGCAGGGTGCTGTCAGCTTAAATGGCCGTTTTGGCGCCATTGCTGGAGCATACACACGCGCACATGCTACGTGCGCCCGCGCATAGGTATTCCAATGGCCCCGGATGGTTCCTTACATTGTCCCCCCCCCCCCCCCCAAGGGGCAGCCTCCGGATGCCCAAACAGGCTCTCTTGGCCGGGTGTCTTCTCCAGAAGGCCCTAATTTAACTCTCCAGCATGCAGGTTATCTTCTGGCTCCCAGGAGCTCTATTCGGGCCTGTAGCCCTTCCACTTCACCAGGAATTGGATGATGCCTCCTCTTCTCCTGCAGTTGAGGATGGTTTCCACCTCGAACTCCTCCTCTCTGTTCCCCAAGACTGGTTCTGGTGGGGCTGTACTACGCCCAGGGAAGAGATACTTGACTACTGGCTTTAGCAAATTCACATAGAAGACCAGGTGAATGTGAAGTGAAGGAGGTAGATCCAGCTTGTAAGCCACTCTGTTAATCTTCCTCTTAATTGGAAAGGGCCCGATGTACCTTGGCCCAAGCTTTTTGGAGGGGCAGGTCAAGCTCAGATTTTTTGTGGACAACCAGACCCGCTGACCAGATTGGAGTCCTAGTTCTCGTCTACCCTTGTCAAAATGTCTCTTGTTAATAGTCTGAGTCTGGGAGAGAGTCTCCTGAAGAAGCTTATTGTTTTTTTCCAGGAATTGAGTGATTTCCAGAACAGCAGGTACGGTACTGTCAGTTCAGGTAGAAAAGTAGGATGGTAGTCGAAGTTTGCCAAGAACGGGGATTGTTTGGTGGCAGAATGAACTGAATGATTGTAGGCGAACTTGGTTGGCGGCAGCAGGGAAACCCAGTCATCCTGGGAGTACGAGGAGTAGCACCGGAGGTACTGTTCGAGGGTCTGGTTGGTCCTCTCCGTTTGACCGTTAGACTGCGGATGATATGCTGAGGAGAAGGTCAGGTCAATTCCCAGAGAGGAGCATAGGGATCTCCAGAAAGGGGATGTAAACTGCACCCCCGGTCTGATACTATGTTGAGAGGAATTCCGTGTAGACGGACCACCTCCTTTTATGAACGTTTCTGCAGTTTCAGCTGCCGAGGGGGTGTCCTTCATGGGTATGAAATGGGCCATCTATGTGAGGCAATCCACCTCCACTAGAATAGTGTTGAAGCCTGCAGATAGCGGCAGCGCGACTATAAAGCCCACTGAGATCTGGGACAATGGTCCTTCTGGAATAGGCAGTGGGTTAAGTAGGCCACGTGTCTTGGACTTTTCCGTCTTGTTTTTGGCGGACAGGGCAAGCACTCACATAGTCCCTGCAGTCTTCATTTAAGAGAGGCCACCAGAATGAGCGGGAAAGCAGTTCTGCTGTCTTGTGACCACCAAAGTGCCCATCCAATTTGAGATCATGGCAGAGTCTGAGTGTTAGGCATAGCTCCTGTGGAACGTAAAGTTGGTTACCGAACCACCACAGCCCGTCTTTTAATGTGAGTCTGGGGTCCGGCGGCACAGTAAGGCCAGCAAGGGATGCCTTGATCCAGGTAAGAAGGTCTTCCTGGGTTAGTAAGAAACTGTGAGCAGGTAGGGTTGTGTCTGGAGGGGAGAAGTCTTCCGAGACATGAAGCATTCTGGACAACACATCCGGCGTCACATTCTTCGCCCCGGGCCTGTAGGTTATGTGCAACTGGAAACGTGAGAAAAATAGTGCCCACCTTGCCTGCCGAGGTTTGAGTCTCTTGGCAGTCCACAGATACTCAAGGTTTTTATGGTTCGTAAAGACAAAAATAGGATGTGAAGCTCCCTCCAAGAGGTACCGCCACTCCTCCAGAGCAGACTTAATCGCCAGCAGTTCTCTGTCACCGACATCGTAGTTCTTCTCTGGTGGTGAAAGTTTCCGGGAGAAGAAAGCGATGGGATGGAGCGAGGCCTTTGGACCTCGTCTCTGTGAGAGGACTGCTCCTACTCCCGCCTCCGAAGCATCCACTTCTAAGGTATAGGGCAAGGCAGGATCAGGGTGTTTGAGGACAGGAGCGGAAATGAACAGATTTTTGAGACTTGAGAAGGCCTTTTGGGCCTCAGGAGTCCAGCGGAAGCGTGAGTCCTGTTTGGTAAGCTGGGGTATGGGTGTGATGACTGCCGAGAACCCCTTAATGAATTACTGGTAAAAGTTTGCAAAGCTGACAAAACGCTGCACTCCCTTTTTGTCGACTGGTGCTGGCCAGTCTAGGATGGCCGAGACCTTCTGCGGGTCCATGGTGATTCTAGAGGCAGAGATGTTAAATCCCAGGAAGGAAATGCTGGCGCACTCAAAGGCACATTTTTCCGTTGTGGCATAAAGACCATGTTGTCGGAGGCGGGTAAGCACACTTTTTACGTGCCTGCGGTGCTCTTCCACTGAGGGGGAGAAAATTAGAATGTTGTCCAAATAGACAACTACAAACTAGTCCAGGTAGTCCCGAAAGACATCGACCAAAGGCGGTACCGGTTCTTGACGGTGATCCGATTTAAGATCCCGGTAATCAATGCAGGGCCTAAGGGAATGGTCCTTCAACACAAATAAGATCCCTGCTCCTGCTGGGGAGGTAGATGGTCTGATGAACCCTTTTTTTCAGGTTTTGTCCAGGTATGCCTTGAGGGCTACCAATTCCACCTCGGACAAAGGAAAAATCAGTCGATCAGACAGACGTAGGGCCTGTGCGGTGGGAGGACGTCAGCCCCCTTTTTGCTAAACACGTCCAGGAAATCGTGATAGGGCGCTGGGACGGCCAGGCGGGAGTCCTAGTCATTATCAGTGTCCAGACAGAGCACAGACGAGGGGTTTTCCTGGGGCTGCGGCAGGCAGTGGTGGAGACAGTAGGAAGAACTGAAGCATACTCCAACGGTGGCCCGGTTGATGTGGGGGTGGTGAGTCCGGAGCCATGAGAGGCCCGGGATGACCGGAAATAGTGGGGACGCGATGGCATCCAGTAGCAGAAACGCCAAGTGTCCTCCCTCTGTCTTGGTAAGCACAGGGATGGTTTCCTGAGTGATGGTGCAAGACTTAATGGTTGACCCATCGGCAAGCTGGATCACCATGGGATGATCCTTGGGTTGGAGTTGTATCTGTGCGCTGCGAAGGTGGTGTCAACAAAGCAGCTGTACGCACCTGAGTCAAGGATAGCCTGTACTGGGATATTCCCGCTGGGAAGCTGCAGAAGAATAGAAAGGACAAGATGAGCTTTGTCACTTGGCAAGTACATCAGTCTCTCAGGGTTAGTGGATGTGCACTTACTGGCCTTGGCGGGGCATTTCCTCACCAGGTGCCCGGGACCTCCACCGTACAGGCACAGGTTTTGTGACATACGTCTTTGACGTTCCTCGGCAGTTAGCGATGGGTGAAGAAGCCCGATTTGCATGGGCTCCGAGTGGTCTGGGGGAACGGAGGAGGTAGCTAGACTTGGACCAGGATAGGTGGGAACTCGGGGCACCATCCAGGTAAGGCGTGCGGGCCCTGTGGATCTCTCAGCTCTGTGTTCCCGCAGATGACGATCTATCTGGATGGCCAGATTGATCAGAGTGTCGAGGGTGTGTGGTACCCAAACGTGAGTGGCTCTGAGAGACCCAGCCTGATTTGATAGCAGAGGGCCGCACCAGCGCCGGAACTCGGAAACATATTCTTCTGCCGTGCGGCGGCCTTGCTGTAAGGCATGAAGGGCTGCTTCTGCAGTGGCCGACTGATGGGGATCCTCATACAGATGGGCCATTGCTTGGAAAAACCGGTCTAAGATCTGCAAATAGACAGCTCCAGACCTGCAAATAGACAGCCTCAGACCTGCAAATAGACAGCCCAGACCTGCAATGAGACAGCCCCATACCTGCAAAGAGACAGCCCCAGACCTGCAAATAGACAAAGATCGTCTATTTGCATCTCCTGTACAATGTCTGCAGTGCCTGACCATCTCCTCTAGAATGACCACTACCTATTACTGACCTCTATACATTGCCCTAGCTATTACTGACCTCTATACATTGCCCTACCTATTACTGACCTCTATACATTGCCCTAGCTATTACTGACCTCTATACATCGCCCTACCTATTATTGACCTCTATACACCGCCCTACCTATTACTGACCGCTATACACTACCCTACCTATTATTGACCGCTATACACTACCCTACCTATTATTGACCTCTATACACCGCCCTATCTATTATTGACCTCTATACACCGCCCTATCTATTATTGACCTCTATACACTGCCCTACCTATTACTGACTTCTATACACCGCCATATCTATTACTGACCTTAATTCACCGCCCTACATTCAGGCCTGAAGCTAGTTGCTCACTGAAGTCAGGCTAAGTTTATATTTTTATAATGACATTAGTTTTATTATAAGTTTTCTAAATGTTCCTAGTGTCATCCTTACTATTTACTTGCTAGTTAATTTATTTACCCCCTGGTGATCTTTGATCTTTTATGTTGTTCAAGTAGATCTCCACCTCTCAAAGGTTGCCTACCCCTGCTCTAAATGCTGCATCACCCCCGGTTGTGAGAACTTGCAGCGCAGACCCTTTTATTTAAATGGGTTGCGTTTCATGAGCGGTAGTGCAGGCTTGTGGGGGCCCTAGTGCATTACTTTGCCCAGGGGCCCATGATGCTATTAAGATGGCCCTGGGCAAAGTCACAATGGTGCGTGGGGCAGACTGGCCGGGACTGGCTGGAGCTGACTTGGAGAGCTCCTGAACTCTTCCTTCCAGGCGGGAGTAACCTTCCTGCAAATTCTTCACAGCTTGGGTTAGCCCCGCCAGCTGTGCACATAAATCGTCCATGGGAGAGGTCCCCTGCGCAGACTTGGACATGGCTATCTGTTACTGTCACGTACCTGGTGGACCAGTCTGGCTTATGCAGGGGACAACCTCTCTTTCGGCCCTGGTTCGAGAACCTATGGTAGCGCAGACATGGAGTTCTGGAGCACAAGGGGGCATGAGGGCTGGACTGGATCACTTGGCAGAAGAATGGTAGTGCAATCCGGGTCGGTAACAGGCTGGCGGTGCGGTACAGGTGGAACAGGCAGGTGGATAGTCGGGTACAAGCAAGGTCGGCAGCGTGCGGGCAGCGGAGGTACAAAGGAGCAGGCAAAAGAGTAGTTGTAGACAGGCCGGGAATCAGGGCAGGCAGAAAGCAACAAAGTCCAAGTAAAGCCGGGGTCACGGGTACAGGAAAGTCTCTTCAGAGTAAACGCAGGGGTCGCAGGTTACAGGAAAGCTGTAGAACAGACAGCACCGCTTGCAGGGTGCTGTCAGCTTAAATGTCCGTTTTGGCTCCATTGCCAGCGCAAGCGCGCACACACACACGCTACCTGCGCCCGGGCATAGGCATTCCAATGGCCCTGGATGGTTCCTTACAACGTGGCAGCCCACAGGCAAATCAAGCTGCTCTTTAGCAAATGCACAGGGGTGCCATTTAATTTTAATGGCACCCCACGCATCAGAAAACGTGGAGCCTTTTTTTGTGCAGTTCAGTGCAGTTGCATTTTTTAGAAAAGGTTCGGGGACCATGTTTCTTGCAGGTACAGCAGACCATTCAAATGAGCTGCTGTGTTTGCTCACAGGAGCACACATCACCTACAGAAGTGTGAAACGACTTCTATTCTTCCCTCCATCCCCGTCTTACTATCAAACATAATCATCTGACTGTACCCATTAACATCTTCATTTTTATCTGACCTCAATATTTTCTTTTGTGAAATATTGCAACTCTGTGTTACATGAAAATTTGTAATAGGATGAAAAAACGTTAATTAGAACAAACCGAAATGGATGTTTACAAGATCAATGTACAAAAAAAAATTACTTATGTAACAAAATGAGCAATAGAATCTTAGTACATCTTAATGTTTATTTTAAAGCAGTATTAAACCCAAAAGCAAACTGGTATTATATTGTAGCTTACCAATTCTTAGATGTGATAGCTGCATTTGTTTCCTTTTTTTAAGCTTTCTTTTGTCTATTTTCATCTGGTGATCCAGCCAGCAAGTCTGTATTTCAAAAGCAAAAAATGTATTTGTTTACATGGATTAGACAAACAATTTAACATTGGCAGTAGTGCTTATAATGATCAGCTTTTATTTGTGTAAAAACCTTGAGGCTCCATTCGCACTTGAGTGTTTTTTGTAGCGCATTTCTGCTCAAACAGCAGCTATTTTCCCCTTTTTCAGCAACACTCCACACCTTTTAGTTGAAAAACTGCTGAAAAAACACCTGAAAAAAGCTGCAAAAACATGCAATTTTGCCCCCAAAAAAATGCTCAAAAACGCTCATTCCAAAAGGGGAAAAAAAAGTTTGTTGCAACTGATTATAAACGTGAGCTGGAGCTTGGCTTCAATGTTAGTGTATTTAAATCTGCTAATACATTTAACACTCCCCTCCACACAGACTGACCATGCTGCTGCCTGCTGTTTCTCCTTTGTTGATTCCCGTGTTTAACTTAATACAGGAGGTGGGCTATACTCGCCAGATCACTAGGTGAAAAGAAAACTGATGCAGCGATCACATCTAATGATTGGTAAACTGCAATATAATTCTTTTTGGTTTTGAGTTTAAAATGGTTGTAAAGCCTGAAGTGTTTTTGAATTAAAATAATAAACATGTCATACTTGCCTGTTCTGTGCAGGTTTTGCACAGAGCAGGCTCCGATCCTCCTTCTGGTGTCACCTGCCGACACTCCTGGCTCCCCCACAGATGGGTCAGGGATAAAGTTGTGAAGAACTTTACAGCAGGGTTAGGTTATAAAAAAATATCCCAAGCTCTGAACATCTCACAGAGCACTGTTCAACCCATCATCTGAAAATGGAAAGACAATGGCACAAATGCAAACCTACCAAGACATGGCTGTCCACCTAAACTGACAGACTGGGCAAGGAGAGCATGAAACAGAGAAGCAGCCAAGAGATCAATGGTAACTCTGGGGGAACTGCAGAGATCTACAGCCCAAGTGGGAGAATCTGTCCACGGGACAACTATTAGTTGTGCACTCCACAAATCGGGCCTTTATAGATAGAAGAGTGGCAAGAAGAAAGCCATTGTTGGAAGAAAGCCATTAAAAGCCCTGTTTCCAGTTTGCGAGAAGCCATGTGGGGGGACACAGCAAACATGTAGAAGGTGCTCTGGCCACATGAGACCAAAATTTAATTTTCCCTTCTCACCTTTTAGGACAGCCACCATGATAGACTGGATAGACTCCTCACCTCCACAGGAAACACTGCGTCAGCCATCTTCAAATTTCCAGCTCCCCTGCCGGCCCTTCAGTTGTCAGTGTTAACTCCGGCGGGAAAGGAAACAATCCACTTACAATTCCAGGCTCTTCAATTTGGCCTATCCTCCTCTCCCCGTATTTTTACGAAAGTCATGGCAGAGCCAAATGGCCTTTTAAAATGACTTCCTCCTCTTTGCGGCCTCCGCAGAGCAATTGAATCACGATCTGGAATTCATAAAAGACTTTGAGGGGCCTGAGGTGGCTCTTGAACCTCTAAGTCCAATCTGGTGCCCTCCCTGTGCATCACGTACCTAGGTTATCTCTTGGATTCCAAACAGAGGATATTTCTGCCATAAGAAAAGGTGCAGAAAAAAACAGCGCAGTGAGTTTACTGTAAAGCAATCAGCCGGTGACTTTAAGGAAGACAATGTCGGCGTTGGGCCGGTTGACCTAAGCTCTCCCGGCCGTGCAGTGGGTGGGGCTGCATTTTCGGCCCCTGCAAGGCTTCATACTAAGAGTATGGGATCATACCACCGCAGGTAAAAAGATTTGTTCTGGTGGTGGTCGATGGTGTACCTGTCACAGGGCTGGCTGTGGGTCACTCCGGTTACAAAGATCGTAAACACGGATGCAAGCGGCAGAGGTTGGGGAGCACATCTGGGGCCACGGGTGACCCAGGACACCTGGAAAAGGGCCAAACTCCAAAGGTTGTCTTTAGCACTCAAGGTCTTCCATGCCAAATTGCAGGGCCATTACATACAAATTCAGTCGGACAACTCCTCTGTGGTAGCATATGTAAACAAGCAGGGGGGAATGAGGAGTGGAGTCCTGCTAACCCTGGCATCAGAGATCCTGAGTTGGGCCGAACAGAATGCTCTGTCCATTTCGGCGGTGCACTTAAAAGGGGAGAAAAACAGTTGCAGATTTTCTCAGCAGGAAAACCCTAAAGGAGAGCAACTGGGTTCTGAATCAGGACGTGTTCGAGCTAATAACCAGAAGGTGGGGAGTCCCCGATGTGGACCTTTTTGAGGCAAAGGAGAATACGAAGGTTCCAGTATTCTTCTTGCTAAACGAATCGGAAGGCGCTCTGGCGGTAGATGCCCTAATACAGAGTTGGCACTTTTCCAGATGTTATGCCTTCCCTCGACCGGCGCTGCTGCCCACAGTGCTAAGGAAGTTTCAAAGAGAAAACACAACTCTGATTCTCATGGCACCACACTGGCCCAGAAGACCCTGGTTTGCGGAGCTGAAACAGCGGCAGAGCCTCCCCTAATGCTGCCAGGGCGGGAAGATCTTCTCGCGCAGGGACCGGTACTGTGTCCACAGGGGGAGCATTGGAACCTGGCGGCCTGGTTACTGAGGAGAAACTGCTAAAGGCTTCTCAGACAGGCTAGTATCCACTTTGCTAGATAGCAGGAAAAAGGAGACACACCTGATACCAGAAAACCCGGAAATGCTTCTATGACTGTTGTGGGGATAGGCTCCTTCGAAGTAAAGAGCCCCATTGCGGTGCTGGAGTTCCTACAATGCGGGGCAGACAAGGGGTAAGCTCTAAGCATGTTAAAAAGCCACGTTTCGGCCCTCAGTGCTTTTTTGGCCTCCAATTCGTGGGTGGTTAGGTTCTTCAAGGTGCTGAGTAGACCCAGGGGCCAACTTTCCCTAAATGGGATCTATCGCTGCTGTTGCAGGCCCTGGTAGGGGATCCTTTTGAACCCTTGAAGGAAACCTCCTTAAGGTGTTTAATGTTGAAAACAGTGTTTTTGATGGCAATAACCACCGCTAGGAGGGTCAGTTATTTATTATTTTCCCGGATCTGATTGTCTTCAAGACAGATCCAGCCTTTTTACCTAAAGTGGCTTACAAGTTCCACAGAAGCCAAGAGATAGTTTTACCCTTGTTTTGTTCCAATACCTCAGGAGAAAGGGAAGTTAAGTCTGATTATTTTGTTTTCAGGGGCAAGGAAAATTTTTATATAGACTCCTGACGTACGATTGCTAGGTGGCTTAGGTTAGCCATTGGCGAGGCATATACGTTAGCAATTAAGGAGGTTGCAGTAGGCATCAAGGCACACTCCACTAGAGCTATGGTGGTTTCACAGGCGTAAAGGGCTGGAGCAAGGCCAGGACAAATCTGCAGGGCGGCAACTTGGTCCCGTTTTGCCACCTTCGTAAAGCATTTCAGGGTGGACCTTTTGGCAAAAGAGCAGTGCTGTGGGAGAAAGGTACTGCAGGCCATATTCCCGCCCTAATGATGAGTGCTCGCTTATCCTCTCATGGTGGCTGTCCTGAAAGACGAGAAGGGAAAACTAGAGTTACGCTTACCGGTAATGTCTTTTCCAGTAGTCTTTCATGACAGCAACGGTTACCCATCCGAAGATATGAGGTTCTTGGGGACCTCAACACAGGAACTGTTAAACAGGTTGTTGATGTGATATTAATATGTTCTTGTTTCTCCCTAGCCGGAGATACTCTGAGAAGACTGAAGGGCCAGCAGGGGATCTGGAAATTTGAAGATAGTTGACACAGTGTTTCCTGTGGAGGGGAGGAGCCAGTCTCTCATGGTGGCTGTCCTGAAAGACTACCGGAAAAGACGTTACCAGTAAGCGTAACTCTAGTTTTTTGGCCTAAAGGCAAAACGCTATGTGTGGTGGAAAACTAACTGCACATCACCCTGAACACACCATGACACATGGTGGTGGCACCATCATGTTGTGGGGATGCTTTTCTTCATCAGGGACAGGGAAGCTGGTCCGAGTTGATGGGAAGATGGATGGAGCCAAATACAGGGCAATCTTGGGAGAAAACCTGTTAAGAGTCTGCAAAAGACTTGAGACTGGGGCAGAGGTTCACTTTCCAGCAGGAAAATGACCCTAAACATACAGCCAGAGCTACAATGGAATGGTTTAGATCAAAGCATATTCATGTGTTGGAATGGCCCAGTCAAAGTCCAGACCTAAATCCAATTGAGACTCTGGCAAGACTTGAAAATTGCTGTTCATAGATGCTCTCCATCAAATCTGACAGAGCTTGAGCTATTTTGCAAAGAAGAATGGGCAAAAAATCACTCTCTAGATATGCAAAGCTGGTAGAGACCTACTTAAAAAGACTTGCAGCTGTAATTGCAGCGAAAGGTGGTTCTACAAAGTATTCACTCAACAGGGAGAAGACAGCGGAAAAGACCAGGCAGAAGAGCAGAAGACAGAAGACTCGGCAAAAGAGCATAAGAAAGAAGACCCCTCAGAAGAAAGAAGACCCCGCAAAAGAGCAGAAGGAAGAAGACACCCAGAGGAGGGAGAAGAGCAGGAGAGGGAGAAGACGCCAGAGCTGATTTAATAAAATACTTTAAAAACATGTGTAGTGTGTTTATTTTTGACATTTTCCTTTTAGTTGAATGGATAGGGGTACAATGTACCCCCATACTCATTCACATAGGGTGGGGGGCCGGGATATGGGGGGCCCCCTTGTTAAAGAGGGGCTTCAAGATTCCGATAATCCCCTGCCCGCAGAGCCCGACAACCAACGACCAGGGTTGTTGGGAAGAGGCCCTTGTCCTCATCAACATGAGGACAAGGTGCTTTGGGGTGTGGAGGCGCAGTGCCCCCCTGCCCTAAAGCACCCACCCCTCCATGTTGAGGGCATGCGGACTGGTATGGTCCGGGGGGGGCGCTCGCTCCCCCCCTTTCCTTACCTGCTGGGCTGTGTACTTGGATAAGGGTCTGGTATGGTTTTTGGTTGTTCCCCCTTAAAATCCATGTCAGACCGAAGGGCCTGGTATCTCTGGGTGGGAGGTCATGATCCAACTTCTATTCAAATGGGCTCCCATAGGGACCTAGTGATTTTCAATAGAGGCAGAGAAACGCAGCTGAAAGCTAGCGTGTAAAAACGCGCATTGACATCAATGCATAACGCTGATAAAATCGCGGTTTTAACGCGGCTTTTTTCTTGGCATTGGTACTAGCTTTACAGCTCGTTTTTCATAATGCACGTGTATGTAGCCTTAGTAGGATATGTATCCTTTTTAATATTCGTAAAAGTTACATTTTGCTATTTTACTTTGAAATCAGTGTGCTAAACTGCCTGACAGGTCATACTGTAATTGATGCCGTTACTGTATTTATGCTGAGCGTATCACAATGGAGACTATAAATTGCTTAACAGAATTTGCATTAGTGTTAAAAAGATATCTCACTGTCTAACAGGCTCGTAGCGACCCGGCTGCTTGTAGCGTTTGAAAGCTCAGTATTGACGTCTTAATTGAGTTGACAAACTTAACGTTGCCTGAATGACATGCATATTCAGCATTGTTCGATCATATTATTTTTCGTCTCTGTAGTTGATTATAATAAAAGGTTCTTGCCCTTGGCATTTTCGCCCCGGGTGGCTCCAGCAAGGATCTGTGCTTGCAGAAAATCCATTACTTGGTTTCTAATGTTATAGTACAGGTAATTTGTGCACTCTTCATTATTTTTATATCTTGTATGATTGTTAGGTGTAGTGATCGGGGCTAGAAAATGGAAAATGCCATTGCGTTGTTTGTGTATGAGTGTGTTTGTGTTTTTTTGTTCCAAATGTTCCTAACCTCATATTTCATTTGTATGCTTGCTATATGGAATTATGGACAGACTCAGAGCAAGTACCTGCACATCTTAACATCCTATATCACTTGCTTCTTTTGGGTCAGTGGCTTATCACGTGGCGAGGGAAGGTTAAAGGATAAGTCCATCTTTAAAAAAAAAAAAAAATCAATAAATGTACATCTTTTTGCAGGTATAGAAATGTGCATTTATTATTTTTTTAATTGGGAGCCTGTAAAGCATTGCACCCAAGATCTTCTGGTGCAATGCAGGACTTCTGTAGACTGTGTCAGCTGTTTTCTCGTACCTCGTATGGGCAGGGAGTTACACACGGACAGGAAGAAGCAATCCACTACCTAGAGCGCCCAACAGCACCCTGGTAGTTCATTGGGGGGTTCGGGGGCAGCTGCAGCAGTAACATTTTACACCCTCAATATGGGTGTAACATGTTCTAAAAGGTGAACATATTCTTCAAGGATAATAGCCCCAGATTGTGCAGTATAACAAAGCAAGTTAGAAATGGCAGTTTCTTGTAAGGTGATACCAGTTTGTCTGCATGTGTATGGTTCTGCACTCTGATGCCTAAATAGATTTTCTGATGCTATTCCTAAGATTAGGCTAGTATGGAGGTATCCACTCATGGCATAAAAATGCACTTTTGCCCAATATGCACATGCTTGATCATTCTCACCTCTGACTACTAGATGGAAAGCTCCTTTTATATCTTTATCATGTAAAGTATGGTCACGCAAGCTGACATGATAAGCTACATGTGCTGCTTATCTGAGAGTGGGATAATACTAATCCAAAAAGGTTTTCTTACCCGTTTGATCCTCTCTTCTGCCATGAAAAGGGCTCAGCACCCTTCTATAAACAAGAGAGCATAGCCTGATCTGTACATACCTTTTTATAGCTGGGTTATACACAAAAACTTACTTGTATGGCCAGTGATCCAGCAGTGTTCTGCACTGCCATCTTCTTCTGTGACATCATCAGGAGGCTGGCTGTCTTTTCTGTGTTCTTGCAGCTGACCTCCTGATGACACTCCCGTGTCATGGTTCGTCATCAGGGGGTCGACTGCAAAAAAAATGGGAAGAGGAAATTACGTTGTCACTTAGCATGTGCAGTAAAATACCCTATGGTCTTTTGGGATGCCTGATGTGTGTATCGCAGGAGGCTGTGGGTAATGCTTATGTCATTCTCGTCTAAGCAAGCATACAAGAAATGCTGGGATTTGTTCCCTGAAAAAAAAAAGTAAACCTAAATAAATAAAAAAGCTTCAGACTGTAAAAGAGGAGGGGGGGAGTCGAATGATAAAAGTGGTCGGGGAAAGTGAAGGTCCGCTTTAAATCAAGCCTAAAGCATAGGAGCTGTGCTGCTTTAAAGCAGGCCTAGTATTGGACATACTTTTTTCATTACAATAAATGTGTTTGTAGGTCAGCCAGGTAAAGTCTACACTCTTTAGGCTTTTATTATCACCTTATAGATTACATTACTCTCCTAGAAAATGACATAATCTTCAGTTCTCTGCAGAAGGATGGCATCATCTTAGTTCAGGCATCATTCACTTCTTAGCGGAGAAGCTGGCTCAGAGATGACCTAATGGTGTAAAGCCTGGTGCCTGTGCAGGTGTTGTCTTTGTTCACAGACCAGCACCCTTTTTGCAGCCTCTCACTGTGTGACTTGCTGCATTGTGACAATGTTAGAATTAGGGTTGCCACCTTTTCATCAAGCCAAACCCGAACACTTTAGTGGTGCATGGCAAAGTTTTCTCTTTTTTTTCTAGTATACATTATAAAATTGTAAAAAACCTGGGACAGCGGCGCTGTGATGAACGGTGGATGTGGCTAAAAGTCTTTCCCCCAGTATAATCCCCCCCATGTCAGTCTGTTCCCCAGTACATCATCCCCCAGGTCAGTCTGTCTCCCAGTATAATCCCCCCCCCCAGGTCAGTCTGTCCCCCAGTACGGCCCCCCAGGTCAGTCTGTCCCCCAGTATAATCCCCCCCAGGTCAGTCTGTCCCCCAGTATAATCCCCCCAGGTCAGTCTGTCCCCCAGTATAATCCCCCCAGGTCAGTCTGTCCCCCAGTACGGCCCCCCCCAGGTCAGTCTGTCCCCCAGTATAATCCCCCCCAGGTCAGTCTGTCCCCCAGTATAATCCCCCCAGGTCAGTCTGTCCCCCAGTACGGCCCCCCCCCAGGTCAGTCTGTTCCCCATTAC
>BLSH010192023.1:444026-470635 GCA_018402905.1 Glandirana rugosa
GTTGTTTCTTGTTCCTCTCCGGTATTTCCTCTTCTTCAATCTTTATCCCAGAGTCTCCTTCCCAGATATTTTCAACTGGAGTAAATCTGGACCCCCTCAGTGACGTAACTTTACAACATAGGTCTCCCAGAGCACGACATTTTACACAAACAGGGTCAACGGGGAGGGAGGGGTCCCAGCACTCTTTATTGGAGGTCCTGTTTCCTCTGGTATGGACATAGTATAAACACTACCTCCGGTTATAAATATGGTCTCCTTTGTCCTGGAGGTTATTTCTCACGACCCTGGGGAGGGAGGGGCAACTGGGACAAACACATTTTACAGCACGAGACCCTCTGGATACAACATTTCAATGCAATGACTCCCCCAGGTCTAAATGAGGTCAACTCTTATAGACCCTTCCTCTGAGACCCTATTTCTAACTTCTTCTCCTTTATGGCCTCTCCTTGTTCTTTGTTGGACTAGGATTTAGCTGAAACTGAAGGGATTCCTTTGATTATTATATGACCCTATTGTTATTTTCTGTATAAATTGTATTACATTATTGTTATAATTATGTACCATGCATGGCTCTCCCTCCTTTACAGGTTGGGTCCCCCTGTTACTGCAGCTGATTACATTCAGGTGCACTTTCCATCTTGGCCACCCCAGTTGGCTGCTTTCCTATCTGTTTTATCAGATGCAATACATCCTTTGGCCACTGGGGACTGCTTTTTGCTCTCTGAGTATGGCTTGCCCATACTCATCATGGCCGTAGGGAGGACCCATCCCTTGCCAGGAGTTAGTGTGCAGCCCAGTGTTGAATTTTTGCCCCGGCCTTTTGGTAGAGATATCTATGGCCACCTGCGACTCCCCTGCATTTGCATATCTGAGGGACACTGCAATGTCTGGAGTCCGCCGCCGTCTAAGTCCGATATGGAGACACTGCACATGAGCAACTACGCACTTCCGTGCATGCGCACTCCGGGACCAGACTGGGTGACGTCAGACGCCACCCACGGCGAGGTGGTCACCATTGCACAACTCATTCTATGCAGACACATGCAGTTAAATAGAGGGACTACACAGTCAGACCCCTCTGTTGCTGCAACCTGATGGCACAGGTCTACATGTGGTAAGCCTCTCATTATAGGATTTCATTTGCATCACCTATTTCCTCTCCTCAGACTTTACAGTGTTTTTACGCTCTCTCTTTGGCTAATTTTGCAGGCAGCCCTACGGATTCCCTACATAAGGCTCTCAGGATGCCCGGACTCAGTCATTCTATCACCCTAGAAGAGCTAAAAACCTTTATTTAACCTGCACCTACCCATATTAAGGTACATCTTTATATCGTATCCAACTGCTTTCAGTGGGTATACCCCTTTGTTCCCTTATTGATTCTTATTTGGAACGATTTGTGCATTCCCTTTAAGAAAATATTGGTGACAACTGCTTGACCAGATCACCTTTCGCTGTGCGGGTAACGCCGCTTATTTTTCCTTCCTAAACCACATGCCACTGACCTGCGCCAACAGGTAATTTATTTACTGTGATTGTAACCAAAACCTATGATATGCCGATCTGTCTGCAAGAGTATTCTGTAAGATTTCCATCTCCTTTGCAGTGTTGCAGCCACAATAGTTTTTTGTCTAACCATTCAAGAGACCATGTGGCACTTGATGCATGATTTAGGTATGTTGTAACATGCCCATACACTCTTATGCCTATGGTTTGTATCTCTGACCAACTAATATTTAAAACCTTTTTGTTTTGTCTTCTGCCATGATGCTCTGCATTGATTCTGTGAACCTTTATACACAGATCTGATACCATTACAATCCCTCCTTCTTTCACACCTGTAAGGCTCCACTACCAACTGGAGCACTCTCACATTGTGAATCGTGCGCGCACCCCAGGCAAGGAGGATTTTAGGTGATAGCCATGCATGATTTTACTATATATTTATTATTTTTTGTAAACCTGATTGAACATTGTTCTTTTATGAGGACTAATTTATTTTTCCTCTTCTATTTGTAGTCTGGTGACACATGCTCTGTCTATGCTATACCTTCCTACATATATTCCTGAGGAAGCGGTATAAATGACTGTGAAACATGTAGTTAACACACAACAGGTATAGGATGTTTGTATATATATAACTCGAACGGTGATCCCAAGGGCCACATTTGTATCTGAATGTATTTTTGTGTCATAACCCTATGTGTTTCCCCTTTTAAATTATTCTTTTGTATTTTTGTACAATAAAATAGATTTTTATATAAATTGGTTACTCCAAGTCTTATGGTACCATGAAAGTCCATCCAAGCCTCTCTAAAGCCTTAATATCTCTTCTATGTTGTTTTTCTACCCTTGGCTGATGACTGTGACCTGAGTTGGGCTGCCTGATGTGTATGGTGGGTGGTCCCATTGTGCGGTTTCATGGTAAACAATATCTTACTGCTGAGACCATTATTCTAGCTGCTAATATACTGTTTGCAGTATAAGTAAAATTTTTAAATTCGCAGGGGCATCAGCGTGCTTGTACCTCACATAAAATCTCTCCCAGGGGAGAATAATTCTCCCTCGATTTTCAGGTTTGTCACTTATTAATGGCTCCTTTGCTGACATTACTTAGACCACATCTTGCTTCTATCAAGTTCAGATTGCTGATATGTATTGAGGTATTACTGCATTATGGCCTATTTCATCAACTCCAGTATATTGATGCACCATGTGTACTCGCTTTACTGGAATCATTTGTACCATTGTTACTTTAAAGTGAATGTAACCCCGATCCATGAAATTTGAGCTGGGCACATATATCTGCATGGTTTTATTCTCTCTCCAAATTGCTAAGTCCAGTGTGTTTCTTCTGCTCTATTCTTCTGTTATCAGCATGACAACTTCTGACAAGTTCTCGGACACAGGAGATAAAACCAGCCTGATATGTGTGGGAGGTTGCTATCAATAGATTAGCAGAGAGAATGACTTGTCACAGGACAGCTCTGCACATCTCTGCCTATGTGGAAGGGGGGCATATGCCTTTCCTCCAATCAGCTGTCTTGGGTGTATGCCCAGACTTAACTCCCAGTGCTGAACATGAAGAGAAAATCTCTTAACATGATGTGCACATTCTAAAGAATATATAAAGCTGAAGACAGCAGATATACATGTAAAACGTATGTAGGGAGATTTGTTTCATTTCTGTGTATCATCTGAGGCTGTTCACTTCACTGGGTGTAGGAGAGGGTTTACATCCACTTTACCTTTTTACTTATGTACTGAAGGGCCGGCCTCAGTGTAGGCATCTTCTAGTGCCCTTTATAATATATTGTTTTGTGTCCCTTTTTTCAATAAATACTAAGTAAAGGAAATATCACCCAGGGGTGCCCTTTGCTGTAATGAAGCAGACTAAGTCTGTGTTGTATGATATTATATATAAGTGTATATATATATATATATCTCTTTATACTGGTGTGTTGGTGTGGGGCCTGAGTAGTAAGTTGCATGGCCTGACGTGTTTGAAAACTGCCGTACAGTATATTTTTATTTTTTGGTCTGATTAGATAAAACCAGTTCTCTTTTGCTTATAAAGCTAGTTGTTCAGTGTAGATTCCCTTAAAGATGAATTCCGGATATGGTATATTTTTCCAGAGGTACATTGATCCAGCTTGGACCAATGTAACTATTTATATACCACACTTGGCCAATGCCCCCCCTTGGAAGCTGGAAATCGCTGAAGTAGATACTGCTACTCCAGTGATTTCCATTTGTTTCAGGTCCCAGGCTGAGCGGCTGGCCTGCTGCATTGTGAACACATGAGGTCAGCCACTTGGCACAGGCGCCATCGGAAAAATACTTTTCATTTTCTGAATAAATGCAAAGTGTGTTCTCTGATTGGTTCAGGCGGAGAGTGTGACATCACCACTATGACTCTCTACCTCATCCAAACAGAGAGCACTTTGGGTTCATTCAGAAAATGCAAAGAATTCTCTGAATGGTGTCCATGCTGAACAGTTGACTTCATGGGTTCGCCATGCAACAGGCCGGCCACTCAGCACAGGACCCGAAAGCAAGTAGAGATCACTGAATTAGTGGTATCTACTCCAGTGATTTTCAGTCTCCCGGGGCTTCAGCCAGGTATGGTCCAAGTTGGACTAATGTAACTATGGAAAAATATACCATGTTTGGAATTCTTCAAGTACCACAAAAACTTTATAAAAAATATATTCTGGACTTCTTGGCTATAACATTGCTATCAATGAACTAGTCAGTGTGTGTATTACTTCTCCATACAGCTCTGACCTTAAGCCTTTTCATTAGGTTGCTAAAAGAGGTGGATGCTGTGTGTTTCTAGGTTACGCTGCTATTCTTTTGCTAAGTGAGACAGTTGAAGAGGTCATGCAGTTTTAATAGGAATGCAGAACACTGGTTTTATTCCTGCTTATGTGTTCTGACACTTTTGACATTTACGAAAGTGCAAGATGTTTCATACAGGAAGTTTAAAAAATAACTTGGCTTTTACTGAAAAATTAATTATCCTGCCAATTTTCTATAGTGACAAGCGGACCAAAACATTGGTTAAATATCATATTGAGTCAGGACAGGTATAACCCAGAAAGGGCACTTCTGGCAAAAGGCTCTAATTAAACTTTTATTTTTTTCATTGGTGCTTTGAATGATAAAACTGTACAGAGCCCTCACAGATAACAGGCATACAATGCATCTGCAATATTCTCTGTGTTCTATGTACTTTGAAAAGGCTTGACATGGCTGTCCAAAAGAAATAATACATTTCTTTAAAAGGCTTAATTAATCAGTGTAAAAATAAAAAAGGGACAATGAAATGAGAAATGTCTGCCTTGCTGGCTTGATAAATTCAATTAAGTGATAAGAAAAATTTGGGTTCCACACTGATGCTCTATAGTTTTTGTTTCCTTATGAGCGAGTATTGTATTTTCCTTTTCGGTGATTTCAGTCTGGTGGTGATGTCCTTTCCTTCGTGGCCCTTATCAATAGATCATACAACTAGAGAAGCACAGCAAAGAACATCAAATTAGTATTTTTTTCTTTTTTTAGTAGACTCTATGCTTTAAAGGGGTTGTAAAGGCAGATTTTTTTTTATCTTAAAGCAGAACTCCGGGAAAAAACTTTTTCCCATGTCCTTTTTGCTGATCTCCTACCTTCACCAACTATGCCATTCATGTTCTTTTGAACTCAGTAGTTCCTCTGTACTAGCCTGCTGAACTTGCTGAAAAACCGTTAATCCCCTGTGGTTTCCTATTTGTAAGACCGGTGGCTGCTATCCCTCCTGTATCCCCAGCCAACGATCTTGTAACTGCCCACATGTAGTGTTCTAGAATCAAGCTGGGAATTCCATTTCCACCTGCTTGGCTATAGTGGATGGAGAGGGTCTCGCAGCCCCCGGTCTGTGCCGCCCATAGAGGTGGTGTCCTCCTCCTCCTTCTCTCTCCTCTGCTCCCTCCTCCTCTATGCCAGCACCACTCGTTGTAACTTCCCACCTCTCATATACCCGCAATATCATAGACCGTGCAGAGCGCACTGTTCCAATGCGGGTATGAGAGGCGAAGTTGCAGCGAGTGGTGTTTCATATACCAGATAATGCATACCAGACCTGTCAGTTTGAGATCCCTGTCATTGATCTCTGCTCTGCACTGCTGAGACCGCCTGATGGGCACTGATAAGCTGCACTGGTGGGCACTGATAAGCTGCGCTGGTGGGCACTGATAAGCTGCACTGGTGAGACTGCACTGATGGGCACCGATAAGTGTACTGGTGGGCACTGATAAGCTGCACTGGTGAGACAGCACTGATAAGCTGCCCTGGTGGGTACTGATAAGCTGCCCTGGTCAGCACTGATAAGCAGCACTGGTGGGCACTGATGAGACTGCACTGATGAGCTGCACTCGTGAGGCAGCACCGATGAGCACTGATAAGCTGCACTGATGGGCACTGATAAGCTGCACTGATGAGGCAACACTGGTGGACACTGATAAGCTGCACTTGTGGGAACTGATGAGACCATACTGATGGGCACTGATAAGCTGCACTGGTGGACACTGATATGACCACACTGATGGGCACTGATAGGCTGCACTTGTGGCCACTGATGAGCTGCACTGGTGGGAACTGATGAGACCCCACTGATGGACACTGATAAGCTGCACTGATGAGCTGCACTGGTGGGAACTGATGAGACTTCACTGATAAGCTTCACTGATGAGGCAGCACTGATGGGCACTGATAGGCTACACTGATAAGCTGCACTGATGTCCACTGCTTTACTAACACCGTACACTGCCAAATATTTGTAGGAGTGGTTTCCACCATCCCTGCAAAGTTTGCAGTAATTTGTATGTCTTATTTTCAGTGTGATGCATATTATATGTGATGTTACTTATCATGGAGTCCGGTATCGTGGTAATATTGAAGTTTATTGAGATTTCCATACGTTAGAGGGTTCCACCATTATTTTGTTATTGATTAGTAAGTTGGCACTGCACATTTTTTGTTTTTTCCCATGCTGACATTTACTTGTCACAAACGGATGAATAGCATCATGGCCCGGTTCTTTCTGTGGTGCGGCTAGGGATGTTCATATAAACTATACCAGCACTGATTGCTGTTAGAAAGATCTCAATGCTACAGCAGGAATAGGAATATTTCTAATACTGAATTATAGCAGAGTAGAGTGTGTATAATATATCATTATGGGATGGGTCTACAGTTCAGTAATGATTACATAATGCAAGTAAGGGCAAAATGTTTATCTCATGTTATGGCTTGGATGAAAGAGATAGCATGTGAAGCTTGCAGCCACAGCCAGTAACCTAAAACCCAGAGAAGTGAGATATAATAGATATAATGGATTAGAGGATAGAATAAACTAAACATTGGCACATGCATGTTTTAGATATACAAGACTGTAACCTACCTATACTGCTGTGTGTTGCTGAGCAGCATGGCTGGCTGCAGAATGAGGGGTGTGATTTATGTTGAAGTGGGTTTGCTCACATTTACATGTACAGGCCTAGTGTACCTCCCACATTCATATTGCAATATGCAAAGTATGATGGGAAATGTAGTTTGTGAATCGTGCAAAGAGCGAGAAGAGGATATGATGCAATCACTGTTCTAACAGAGCCTCCCTGGCAGAATTCATGATGCATTTTTTGAATCACAGAGCTTACTTCCTGGAAATTCAATCAGAATCTTTTCTTAAGTGGTAAGTAATTTCACAAATGTAATCACTGTTTTGTGTAGGGGGTGTACTAATGAGAGATTTTTTGCTGATCCCGGGGTCCTGCTTTAATGCAATCTATGCATTAAGATAAAAAAACTTTTGTGTGTAGCAGCCTCCCGAGCACCCCCTAATTACTTAACTGAGCCCCATCTCTCCAATGTTGTCCACGAATGTCTATGCCATCCGGGACACTCCTCCGCCGTGGTTCCATTGGATCCCGTGGCGGTCAAAGTCAGTCAGCCAATCAGGGGAGAGAAGGGGCAGGGCCGTGTTGGGGCTTTGTGTCTGAATGGACGCACGGAACTCTGACTCAGCTCGGGTGTGCCCATAGGAAGCTGCTGGCTGTGGGAGCTCTCGATAGGAGGGAGGGGCTAGGAGCAGCAAAGCGAGACCAGAGAAGACGAGGATTCAGGCTGCTCTGTGCAAAACCAACTGCACAGAGGAGGTAAGTATAACCTGTTTGTAATTTTTTTTAAAAAAACAAGACTTTACAATCACTTTAAAGCCCCTTTCATACTTGTGTGGCTTGTCCTGCGACTTGGGACTGCAGAGTCGCATGACAAGTCGTACCAATGAGTACCATTCAAATCTGTGCGACTTCAAAGTAGTCCCTGCACTACTTTGGTCCAATTTTGATGCAATTTGAGGTCCATAGCCCTTCATATATTACACAGGCATTACTTAAAGTCGCATCAAAATCGTGGCAAAAGGTGTGCACTGTAGTAAATTCACAATCCCTGCAGCATTTAAATGGACAGTCACAAGATTGAGAATCAGTGGCCCCCCATGTCAGGGAACAGGTGACAATGGCTCCCGAACCCTTGACATCACTCACTGGCACCCATTGCCCCTCCATTGGTGGTGCTTCCTCTCCTCCCTTACAGCAGTTCCTCACTAACACAGGGGAGCTGGAGCTTCTGTATCACAGGACTGTACTAGAGCAATTAAAGGGTTATTGGTATTATTATTATTTTTTTTTTGTTTAGAGATCCATTTTATAAAGGCTGTGCACTACAGGAAAGAAGAGAGCGAAGGCAACATTCTTAACACTTATAGTTAGCTTTTTCCTTCACTTTAATGGCAGTGCTTCAGTATTTGTAAAGTTCTGCTAAAACCTGATGAAGAGCATTCATGTTCTTGAAATTAGTTATTTTAATTAAAATACATAATATACCAGCTACAATATTTACATATTTCTTTTTATTGTTCAATATTCCATTCGTTCTGATCCTGCTGTAGCCTTGAACATTTCTCTGGTTCTGTAGTCAGCCATTCTACATTATTGGACAGATCCCACTATGGCTTCCATCTCAATGGTGTGGGGAGATGCTGATAAATTTTAATATGCGTTTCTTGCTTATAGGCAATGTATATGGTTTTTATGAATGTAAAGGAGATCAGTGGTATCGATGTGGTTTTTTTATGTATTGTTCAGTGGCGCCCCCCCATCCATGCGTTCGGCCCCCTGATATACATACAGGACGCCAGACTATGGATTCCAGTGCAGGTGTGTGTTTTTTTTGAAGTACGTGATTAGAACCAGAGGCTGCCATGCTGGAGGAGAGGACACTGGAGTGGCAGCCCGCCACCTAGATTGGGTCCGCTGTGCTGGAGGAGAGGACACCGGAGCCACTGACCGCAGCCCACCACCTAGATGGGGCAAGACCGGCCGCCTGGAGGGGGGGGTTGTATGCCACCCCCCCAAAAAAAAAACCCCACCAGCCTCCACTGGTATTGTTTATATGCCTGACTCATTACATGTTCAGGGTTTTCTTGCTCTGCTATACTACTCAATGGTTGTGCTTGACTGCTATTTCTCATAGTGCTAGTCTATTAGCTTAGTTGAAGGGTATCTAAACCCCAGAACAGAAATGTAATAAATTGCAGCTTACCAGTCCTTAGATGTAGTAGCTTAATTTTTTCAGCCCTCCTCCATTTATTTTTACCTGGCGATCTGCCAGTGACATGCTTTCTGCCCTAGGGTGACCACTCACTATACTGTATCTTCCTCATATCCTAGGGGGAGATGCTATATGTGCTACAGAGAAGACTGAAAACCATGAGATCAGATAACGATGCTGCAAGAGGAAAGCACAGTTGTCATTTCTCAAGATTGCTAGCATTGTCAAGTACTACTTTGCATTTTGCAACAGCCATAAGAAAACACTTTTTAATTTATTTGTTGAACAGACAGAAAGGAGCAAATAAGAGAAGTTCATTGATAGGGTTTACATTTGCTTTAAAGCAATATATCCCCCCTTGTATGGCTCTTATGTCTTTTCTCAACAGTTGAAAGAGGGTGAATGAATCTGATTTAAATACACAGCGCTCCCTCTAGTGGTTAACCTCATCTTTATACTTCTCACAACAAAAGCACATAAACATTTGAGGGCCATATACACTTTTTAAAGGAAAGCGCTGTTATAATTAATACACTGTATTAATAAGTAAATATGCATTCACTAAAAATATACTCTGCTTTCCCTTGGAATATGTTTGCATGACCTGGCTGTCTATCTTTGGTCTGTGGTCAGCTTGTAGGACTGAGGGTTTCTTCTCTGAATTCAATGCTTGTGAATGCATGTAGTAAATAATAGTTTTGGATCTGTTGCCCTGGTCCATCACTGTGCTCGGGTGCTGTGAATTTGAAACACACAGCTGTCTTTCAGATCCTCAGAGAGTGCTGTGATAAGATCTACAAGGCTGTTTGCTTTTACAGGTAGATTAAACACGCTGCAAGACTTTGAAGCACCAATGAGATGTTGAAAGCAGGGAAAGATGTTATCGGCGTCAGACTGTGCTCTCTCTTGTATAGTATTACACTTGGAGCCCTGCTAAGTATTTAATAGGTGCGCGGTCTTCTGGGATTACCAGTGCATTGCTAAAAAAAAGGCCTGATCTGCCTTCAGGGAAGTCGCTCAGGTCAAGTGTTTATTAAGTTTAGATTACATTTCATGCTCCCTGTATCGTTATTTTTTGAATGAAAATGAAACCATTTTTTCCCTTTTTCATGAGTTTTCATATCTGCAATGTTATGTTGAAAACGGTTGTTGCGTGTAAGAACTATGCAGCTAAAGCATACAAATCTACATTTTAATAGTAAGTCACCAAAGCAAAAGTAGCAAATGACAATGATTGTTCTTAAAACCTGCCTTCAGAAATTGCAGCATTGGTCAGTGATGACTGTGATGATTACCTGTCCTATAAGCAGACAATTTGCAGTTAGGTTGTCTTGCATGTTGGAAAAGGTCTGTGACCGTTGCTGGAAGCCATCATTGTATTTCTCCAACACTGACTATGTATGTAGATATGATGTGAATTTTGAATTCCATTTTTTGTTGAAATTGCAAAGTAATGAGATGATTTCTCTTACGTTCACTGACAGACGCAGCCTTCTTTGACATGTGCGTTATATGCAGATCCTACTAGGAGTTAATTAGGCAAAAAGAAAGCAAGCAAGCTGGCCCCTCCCAGGGGGCCGTCCTCTCTCTCTCCCATATAACCCCCCTGCTCTGCTCAGCATATCAGTTTTAATATGCCTAGTGCAAGGAGTTGACCTGGCTCCCTTAGATTTTTCTGCTACCGCTTTTTTATTTTTTCAAGCTATCTGATGAAGACTATCAAGAAGCCGGCTGGGGCATAGAGGATAACTAGCATCCTGCAATTTCCCCAGCACGGCCGACCGATGCAAGCTAGTCCTATGCTGAGGCCGGACCCGCCGCATCGTGCCCGTTCCGTGCGGGTGGCCGGTGGGTGACCCCCACTTACGCCCGGTGACCGGACTCTGTGCCATCCAGGGGCTTGGCCTGCAGCATCCCTTTCCGGATGGGGAGGAAGGTCTGCGACTGGGTGGCTACCCGCTACGCCCGTCGGAGTGGTGAGTGACCCCCCTCTTCCCCCTTGGGGGTGCGGAGGGGGGTTGGGCGTACTGTAGCAATTTTAGGCCAACCGGTGGAGGGTGGTCACTGTGCTAGTGTCCCTCTGGGTGTCCTAGCCCACCTCCCTCACCCCCACTCCCCCCCCGCTCCGCACCCCGTTCTAAAAATGCATCTGTGTGTTTTGTACCGCCATTTTGCCGTAGCCGTGGCCATTTTGCCGAGGGTTTCCCTCTAGTGCCAGTGGTGGCCATTTTCTTGTAGTCGCGGCCTGTACACAGACTTTTGGCCTCTTGTGGGTGGTATCGGCGGCCATATTGGATGTCCCTGGAGCAGTGTAAAACGTGCTGCTGCCGTTTTACTATCCTTTTCAGTGGGACAGCGTGGCTGAAGACAAACGGCGCTTCATTACTGGCGGTCCTGGTTTATGCACTACTGCTGGGAGCAGTTCTGTGGGCACAAAAACAGCAAGTATAGTTGGGTCTTCCCTGGGTGCAGTCCTCCTGGGGTCTCCCTGGCGTTCTGTGGGGCGGTGGTGGGGCTGCATTGTGGGGGTGTCAGTCCATTTTTTTTTTTTTTGCTAAAGTTGACTGTCATTTTCGTTGGTGCGATGGCAGATGATCCTGCAGGCCCTTCTGAGGAGGAGTCAGCGGCAGCGCAGCCTGCGCTGGGGGCACTGGTGTCCTTGGATCAGTTGAGGGCAGTGTTTGGGGAATTTCTTCCCCTGGTGGGGCCGAGCAACGCTCTGGTGGCCCCTAAAAAACGCCCGCCTCCCCCTTGTTCCTCAGGGGACGAATCAGAACCAGAAGTGGCTTCGGGGGTCACAGGGATCCCCGTGGAACTCTGAGGGTGAGCTGGTACCCTCAGACAACGAAGAGGACCAGGGGGCCTCAGTTGCGTGCGAAAAAAGCGCTGGTATCCGCACTGATTTCTAATATCCGTGCGTCTTTGCAACTGGACCAAGCAGGGGAGTCGCAAGCATCCGCATATGTTTGGGGGTCTGCTAGGCCGCCTAGGTCGCCTAAGGCTTATCCCTATGATACATTTTTTGACCACCTGGTCTATCAGGAATGGCAGCGTCCGCAGAATTCCTTTGCTCTACCAAAACGCTTTGCGTTACGCTATCCCTTTGAGGATAGTTTCATAAAGAAGTGGGCGTCCCCCACAGTGGACCCTCCGGTGGCTCGCCTGAACAAAGCGACGACCATTCCGTTGGAAGGGTCTCCCTCGTTTAAGGACCCAGCCAATAGGCGGATGGAGGCAGTGTCTAAGGCACTTTTCCTGTTGGCAGGATCAGCCATGCGGCCGGCCCTGGCGTCTGCCATGGCGGCGCAATATCTGTCTGAGTGCATGGCGGAGCTGCAAAATGATTTGGACTGCGGCAGAACGCTGGAAGCGTCACAGAAGGCAGAACATTTGTTTCAGGGTATTCGGTACCTGTGTGATGCAGCTCTGGACCTGCTTCCCATGTTGTCTAAGATGTCTGTGTCTGCAGTCATTATCAGACGAGTTCTCTGGTTACGGTCATGGTCGGGTGACCACGTGTCTAAAAAAGGTCTTGCGGACCTTCCCTTTCAGGGTGGCCATCTCTTTGGGCCACAGTTGGATGAAATCATCAAGGATTTCACTGGTGGGAAGAGTACTTTCCTAACGGAGCCCAGACGGCGGGAGTTCCGCCGCAAGCAAGGGCCTGTCTCTTCGGGTCAGAAGAGGTTTTTTCGTGCCCCTGGCGCAGCGGGCAAGGGGTCGAGGCCCGGCAAGCCGGCCGCAGGGGCCGGGAAGCGTCCTTGGCAACCCAAGAACGAAGACACAGAGGACAAGCCCTCCTCTGCATGATGGGTTGCCCCCACCCGGCCATCGGGGGGGGGGCGTCTTCTGGGGTTCGCAGACAGGTGGACTGCCCGCATGGGTGCAGGAAGTGGGGTTCTCCGGGTACAGGATAAAGCTCAGCACTCTACCCCCAGACAGGTTCTTCCCATCGAACTTGAGACTCCCTCATGGGCATCGGGAGGCCCTCTTAAGGGCTGTTCAGGCACTATCTGACCAGGGGGTGATCGTGCCAGCACCTCAGTTGGAGAGGTTTCACGGTTTCTACTCAAACCTATTTGTGGTCCCCAAAAAAGGGGGGGGTCAGGCCAGTTCTGGACCTAAAGGCGCTAAACCACTTTGTGAGAGCGCGAAAATTTTGGATGGAATCCATCCATTCGGTCATGGCTGCCCTGCACCAAGGGGAGTTCATGGCGTCTTTGGATATCAGGGACGCGTATCTCCACGTCCCCATTTGTCTCCGGCACCAGCGCTTTCTGCGCTTTGCGGTGGGAGACCTTCACAACCAGTTTTTGGCACTTCCCTTCGGTCTGGCCTCGGCTCCCCGGGTGTTCACCAAGCTATTGCATTGCGGTGGTAGCGTACCTCGATGACCTGCTCCTGAGAGCGGAGTCTGCTTCAGCTCTGGAGGAGAATGTGGCTATCACCATGACCTCGTTACAGGACTTCGGCTGGCTGATCAATCTGCAGAAGTCGACATTGACACCATCCTGTCGCCTGGAATATCTGGGTCTGATTCTGGACACGGAACAGGCGAAGGTGTTCCTACCTCCGGCCAAGTTGCTGACTCTGCAAGCAGCAGTGCAAACCCTGCTGTCACGCCGGTGGTCTTCCTTATGGTTTTGTATGCGGGTGTTGGGGCTCATGGTTTCAGCCTTCGAGGCGGTCCCTTACGCCCAGAGTCACACTCGGCTACTTCAGCGAGCGATTCTGTCTCGGTGGGACAAGTCTCCGCTGTCCCTGGACCAGGTAATCAGGTTAGATTCTCAGACCAGAGGGTCATTGACATGGTGGCTTCAGGCCCAGGCCCTTTCGTTGGGGGAAGTCCTTTCTTCCCCTGAATTGGTCCATAGTCATGACGGACGCCAGCCTATCGGGCTGGGGGGGGAGTCCTGGGACAGTTGTCTGCACAGGGCCGCTGGTCAGCGCAGGAATCTCGCCTTCCGATCAATGTGCTGGAGCTGAGGGCGATCAGGCTCTGCCTCTCCCACTGGACGGAGAGATTGCACGACCTCCCAGTTCAGGACCAGTCGGAAACTGCCACGGCAGTGGCTTATGTGAACCATCAGGGTGGAACGAGGAGCTTGGCAGCAGCTGCGGAAGCAGCAGCTGCGGAAGCAGCTCTCATTCTGCGATGGGCAGAACTTCACGTGCCAGCGATCTCCGCCATCTACATTTCGGGCGTAGAAAACTGACAGGCAGACTTCCTCAGTCACCAGATGCTGGATCAGGGGGAATGGTCCCTACATCCAGAAGTGTTCAGCCAGATTTGCCACAAATGGGGCACTCCAGATGTGGACCTCATGGCGTCTCGGTTTAACCACAAAGTGAAAAACTTTGTGTGCAGGACGAGAGATCCGTTGGCGGTCACCACGGACGCACTGGTAGCTCCTTGGGGTCGGTACCGTCTTCTGTATGCCTATCCTCCCATCAAGCTTCTACCACGGCTAATGCGCAGAGTGGAAGCGGAGGGGATTCCGATGATCCTGGTGGCTCCGGATTAGCCTCGGCGCCCGTGATGCGAATGGTGGCAGATGTTCCCTGGCGTCTTCCGCTGCGCGAAGATCTGTTGTCTCAGGGGCCCATCTTGCACCCTGCTTTACCCTCGCTGGCTTTGACGGCTTGGCTATTGAGTCCCAGGTGCTGAGGCATCGGGGTGTCGCTGAATCCGTGATCCCCACTATACTAAAAGCACGCAAGTGTACTTCGCGCAAGATTTATCATCGCACCTGGAAGGCTTATATTGCCTGGTGTGAGGCGGGGGGTTGGAATCCCCGCTCTTATGTTGTGTCCAGGGTCCTGACTTTTTTGCAGCAGGGCCTGGATAAAAAATTGGCTTTGAATACTCTCAAGGGTCAGATTTTGGCTCTGGCGATTCTCTTTCAGCGGCCTTTGGCGTCACATTAGTTGATTCATACATTTGTACAAGGTGTGCGCCATGTGGCTTCTCAGGTACGGTTGCCGATGGCACCGTGGGATTTGAATTTGGTGCTTTCTGTGCTGCAGAAGCCACCATATGAGAAGATCAGGGATATTCCCTTACAATTGTTGTCGCAGAAAGTGGCTTTCTTGGTGGCCATTACATCCGCTAGGCGGGTGTCTGAGTTGGCAGCGTTGGCCTGCAAGTCTCCTTACTTGGTCCTTCACAAGGAGAAGGCGGTCTTGCGCCCGTCTCCTTCTTTTCACATTAATGAAGATATTGTTCTTCCTTCATTGTGTCTGCATCCTTCACATCCTAAGAAATTTGACTTAAATTCATTGGATGTTGTGAGAGCTTTGTGAGTATATTTGACGGCTACAGACTCTTTTCGGAAGTCTGACGTGTTGTTTGTGCTGACGGACGGTCCGCGCAAAGGAATGGCGGCCTCGTTGGCTATTGTTTCCCTTTGGATCAGACAGACTGTGACCCATGCGTATTCTTTTCGGGGCAAGGTACCTCCTTTCCCAGTCACGGCTCATTCCACCAGGGCTGCTAGCACTTCCTGGGCTTTCAGACACCAGGCCTCGGTGTCACAGGTGTGCAAGGCGGCTACTTGGCCCTCGGTGCACACGTTTACTAAGTTTTATAAAGTTGATGTGTCAGCATTTTCGGATGCTGCTTTTGGCCGTAAAGTTGTACAGGCGGCAGTGTAGGCGCAGCTGGTGCCTCCTGAGAGGTTCTGTTGGGTACAGTTGTTGTCGTTTACCCACCCCTCTTTTATGACACAGCTTTGGGACATCCCCACATGTCAAAGAAGGCTGCATCTGTCAGTGAACGTAAGAGAAAAAGGGATTTTATTAACACTTACCGTAAAATCCTTTTCTCTGAGTTCACTGACAGATGCAGCACCCGCCCCTCTGCGTTGTGTTTGTACGGGTTGTTACGAACTGATATGCTGAGCAGAGCAGGGGGGTTATATGGGAGAGAGAGAGGATGGCCCCCTGGGAGTGGCCAGCTTGCTTTCTTTCTTTTTGCCTAGTTAACTCCTAGTAGGATCTGCATATAACCCACATGTCAGAAGGCTGCGTCTGTCGGTGAACTCAGAGAAAAAGGATTTTACGGTAAGTTTTAATAAAATCCCTTTTTTAATCAACTGCAAAGAGATGTGATTAAATGTGCAAGTATGAAACTGCCATAGTTTCTTATTGCGATACAATTTAAACAAACTATATTAAAGCTATAAATGTATTGTACTTCACAATTGATTAAATTGATGGTTGATCAAACTCTAAGTTGAAGATTGCTTAATTTATTGGCAGTTCTGAAACTGCCTTGCAGAAGTTGAGGTTTAGCCATAAAAAAATCTCTATAGCTCTAGTGAGAGAATTTGCCTGTAATAAAGTATGGAGGAGAAAGGCTGTGCTAAGTACAATTAAAGTGATTCAAAAGTTGTGTGCCATAATGATTAGTACAAAAAATACTAAAGAAAACATAATCAAAAACCATAAAAAGTGAAAGTTGCAAAGTGAAAGTAGCACAAAAAGTTTGTGCAAAAAAGTCCAATGCCAATATAAACGGATTGAGACAAAGGCATCAATATCATTTGTGTTCTTCCAATCAGTGCATCAAGTGTAGAGACAACACCATGTGAACTTCAAACACCCACATGTGAATATGTTTACCAAAGCCAGTGACACTCTCTGTGAGAAGAAGTCAAGAAACTGTGTGAATACACCTACACTAGGTTAGCCAGGATTCCCAAAGTTGGTCTCTGCTGCTGGATGTTCCTCTGTTTAAAATATAAAGAAATAGAGCACAAGGCTCATATAGTGTAAAATCGCCTAGTAGACTTTTTTAAAAAGCATGCAAGACAGATAAACTCTCAGCATCATGCCAAAGAACCGACTACAAATCTCACTATGCAATGCGGGAACGCGCATGCGTGGTGACGTCACAACTTAGTTACGCCCTATGTACGTTTTGTCAAAATTGGTGGCATCGGGAGCCTGGATGAATTGTAATGAAGTATGCCCCACATTGGACAGGTAGCCGAGTTCTGTAGAAACCTTAAGTGCAGCTATTCCCAGTCCTTTTCCTGCTGCTGAGCATCTCATGCTACAGGGGTTATTGGCTTTGGATCTTCTGTGAAAAAGTTTGCTATGAAGACCCACCCCCTCCTCCCTCCATTAAGAAACGTTCTTCCATTGCTTTCACTGCCACTAACAGGATCTGGGAATGGGGGGGGGAGGGGGCTGTGGCTAATTAGACCCCTATTTACAAATCCTATTAGGCCGTGAAAGCAAGGAAAGAATGTTTTTCAATGAAGGAGGACCCAAAGCAGTTCCAGAAGTTCAGACACAGGAAGATGACAGGGTATCCCTGCAGTATGGATTTCTACAGGATCCAGCTGCCTGCACAATGTAGAGCATCCTTTATTATAGCTAAGCTAGCTCACGAAAACCAATATTTATTTATTTTATTTTTTTTCAATGGCTTGACTTAAGCTTTAATTGCCATTAAGGGTAGTCATAATAGGCACATTTTTGTAGAATCTGAACAACCTTGATGCAATCTTGAGAATGTTTAGAGAGTTAAGTCGGCCATAGATGGAGCAGTTTTTCTTTTCAGCCACTGGTTGCAGGAAAGCAATCACCGGCTTCCCCCATCAACAAATTGGAACACAGTGATTATTGCTAGCAGCTATGGCTGCTGGCAATAATCGCATGAACACTAACATATTGGTTGAACGCATTGTTTTGGCAGCAAATTTCGATTTAGTCTTAGTCTTAGGACTAAAATGGCATTTTAGTTTTAGTCCCATTTTAGTCTAATGCAATTTTTTTTAGTTTTAGTCGTATTTAGTCTACTAAATCTAAAGGACATTTTAGTCGACTAAAATCTAATGGGTGCAGTTAAATTGTAATGCATTATTTAAGCAATTCTCTACATTTTCCAAACTCATTATATACAGCTGGAGTGAAAAATCAAATCTGTTATTATTTATGGCATTGAGGTATGAACATGCACTACACACCAGTGTTCATTTTGACATCAAATGGCATTTTAGTTTTAGTCATATTTTAATCGACTAAAATGTTTTAGTCAACAAAATTAACACTGGTTGTACCCAATTTGATCGATTGATCGATCAGTTTTGGTACAATTGGGCTGCCCATACATGGTTTAAATCTCAGCTGGTCTCTGCTGAATCGGCTGAAATTCAAACTTTCTATGACAGGCTATACTGCAACAGACTAACACGCTTGAACAGTCTTTGAATGACAGGATGTGAAGTCACAAGCCACAACACCTATTGTTTTCTGCAAAGTAGAGAGAAGTAATACATATTCCTCCTTACAGTTCTTGGTAAAAACACATTTTCTACTAGACATGCATATTGGATGGGAGAACAATTATTCAGGGATTAAATCACACACAGAGAGTGTTCGCCACCCTTGAAAGTACTTCTACATTTTGTTGGCTTTTTACCTTTTGATTTTAGAACAAATGGATTTTACCAAACGAAAGCCACATACACAGTTCCTGCTTCTTCTAATTTTCTCATCAATGCAGTTGAAAATGAATGACGATTTAACCCCACTTATGCCAGCCATACACAATTCGAATCATTAATGGGCAGGCTGACTGTACCAAGTTGATTGAACCATCAACGTGGGTACAACCAGCCTGACGGATTCTCTTGCGATTATCGCTAGCGGCTACTATAGCCTCTAGAAATAATCCCGCCGGGGACGGCTTTCACCTCCCTCGCCCCCGCCGGGAGCAGACAATTGCTCGGCAGGAGGGACTCCCCTGTCAGCACTGTCTGTCGATGGGGGAATCGTGAATTTCTTTCCATGGCTGCAAGAAAGAAATTTTGCTCCATGTATGGCCTGCCCTAACAATTAGTAAATCAATGGAACATTCTTAAAAAATAAATAAAACATTTGAATGAAATTCTACTTGTGTATATCCAGCATTAGGCTGGATTCACAATCTTGTGGTGCATTACCACATGGAAGGGATTAAGGGAAACACACAGGTTATGTTCTTCCCACTTTTTAATGCCCATTACATTGTCTTTTAATGTAATGTTGATGAGAGATAGGGATCATGAGGGGCCCTTATACACAAGTGGGTTGATTTACTAAAACTACAGAGTGCAAATTTTGGTGCAGCTGTGCATGATAGCCAATCAGCTTCTAGCTTGAGCTTGTTCAATTAAGCTTTAACAATAAAACCTGGAAGTTGATTGGTTTTTATGCACAACTGCACCAGATTTTGATCTCTCCTGTTTTAGTAAATCAACCCCAGTGTGTGGAGCAGGCCCCAGCTCTTTGATCCACTATATATATATATATATATATATATATATATATATATATATATATATATACATACATACAGTATCTCACAAGAGGGGGTACACCCCCTCCACATTTTTGTAAATATTTTTTATCTTTTCATGTGACAACACTGAAGAAATTACACTTTGCTACAATGTAAAGTAGTGAGTGTGCAGCTTGTATAACAGTGTAAATTTGCTGTCCCCTCAAAATAACTCAACACACAGCCATTCATGCCTAAATTGCAGGCAACAAAAGTGAGTACCACCCCTATTTGAAAATGTCCAAATTGGGCCCAATTAGCCCTTATCCCTTCCCAGTGTCATGTAACTTGTTAGTGTTACAAGGTCTTAGGTATGAATGTGGATCAGGTGTGTTAAATTTGACATTATCACTCTCACTCATACTGGTCACTGGAAATCCAATATGGCACCTCATGGCAAAGAACTCTGAGGGTCTGAAAAAAATAATTGTTGCTCTATATAACGATGTAACCACAAAGAAAGACAGGTTAAGTGTTACCTGAGTAAATTAAATCTAATGTGCCACTCACCTAAATAGGCACCCCTCCGCTTAACCAAACTGCATATACAAAAACAAACAAGTCCTTGTGCAGTCACAAAGGACCAAGAGGTTAATTGATGAGGGACGGGCAATGCACACTAGAAAGTAGAAATATAATCCTTATATCAATTACAGCCGTGGTGCTATAATTGATGGTACCTGAACTCTTATCACAGGCCCATGTTGGAAAATAGATATATGTAGGGCCAGTCCCACCTGGTGGTCTCAATACACATCCACCATCCTCACAGAAGGTTGGTAACCGCCACCACAGCCACCCAACCCCAATCTAGAGGGGGGGTGTTCATTCATCAAATACAGCAACAAGGCAGTAACCCGCTTCCCAGGCCCACTCAGGACTTTGACCTAAGTCATCTGCATTGTCCATTACACACAGGTGGCTGACATCACCCTCTACTGTGCCTTCCACCCATGCTCAATTGCATGATTCTTCTTGGCCTCTTTTGATGGACCATACCCGATACTCCAGCACTACCCAGATTCTTCACTAGTATCTGGGTCCTTCCCGAGCAGTCTAGGATTTCCCCCAGGGCCCAGCACATCATTGGTACCCCCATACCAGAGTATTCTGGAGGATATTTACTCCCCCCCCCCCCCCACTAACTGGTGCTGGTCCCTTTCCGTCCTTTCCTTCCGTGCGTCCGGACGCTGTTTTTACTTTGTTTGTGTCCCACATGTGTGTGTGTCTTTATGGTGTGTTGTCTTTGCTGCCCAGGAGCCCTTAGGACTCTTTTGGGCTTAGTGGTGGTACATGTTCTATTTTCATACAGTTAGACCCTCATGTACTGTATTTTATGTGATTGAATAATAAAGGGATTTTTTATATTTCTACTTTATAGTGTGCATTGCCCGTCCCTCCTCAATTAACCTCTTGGTCCTTTGTGACCTCACAAGGACTTGTTTGTTTTTGTCTATATAAAGATGGCCTGGGCTATAAGAAGATTGCCCAGACCCTGAAACTGAGCCGCAGCAGGGTGGCCATGACCATACAGCGGTTTAACAGGATAAGTTCCACTCGGAACAGGCCTCGCCATGGTCGGCCAAAGATGTTGAGTGCACATGCTCCGCGTTATATCCGGAGGTTGTCTTTGGGAAATAGATGAATGAATGCTGCCAGCATTGCTGCAGGGGTTGAAGGGGTGGGGGGTCAGCCTGTCAGTGCTCAGACCATACGCTGCACACTGCATCAAATTGGTCTGCATGGCTGTCATCTCAGAAGGAAGCCTCTTCTAAAGATGATGTTCAAGAAAGCCTGCCAACAGTTTGCTGAAGACAAGCAGACTAAGTACATGGATTACTGGAACCATGTCCCATGGTCTGATGAGACCAAGATAAACTTATTTGGTTCAGATGGTGTCAAGCATGTGTGGCGGCAACCAGGTGAGGAGTACAAAAATAAGTGTGGCTTGCTTACAGTCAAGCATAGTGGGGAAGTGTCATGGTCTGGGGCTGCATGAGTGCTGCTGACACTGGGGAGCTATAGTTCATGGAGGAAACCATAAATGCCGACATGTACTGTGACATACTGAAACAGAGCATAATCCCCTCCCTTTGGAGACTGGGCTGCAGGGCAGTATTCCAACATAACGACCCCAAATACACCTCAAAGATGACCACTGCCTTGCTAAAGAAGCTGAGGGTAAAGGTGATGGACTAGCCAAGCATGTCTCAAGACCTAAACCCTATTGAGCATGTGTGGGGCATTATCAAATGGAAGGTGGAGGTTTGCAAGGTCTCTACCATTCACCAGCTCCATGATGCCGTCATGGAGGAGTGGAAGAGGACTCCAGTGGGAACCTGTGAAGCTCTGGTGAACTCCATGCCCAAGAGTTGGTTAAGGCAGTCCTGGAAAATAATGGTGGCCGTGCAAAATATTGACATGTTGGGCCCAATTTGGACATCTCACTTAGAGGTGTACTCCCTTTTGTTGCCAGTGGTTTAGACATTAATGGCTGTGTGCTGAGTTATTTTGAGGGTACATTTCTTTAGTGTTGTCACACGAAAAGATATAATAAAATATTTATAAAAATGTGAGGGGTGTACTCACTTTTGTGAGATACTGTGTATATATATTACCATGACAATGAGTGATGTAGAAAAGCGTGGGGTGAAATTGGGAACATTTTTCACCATGATTGGGCAGTCCTCAGTGCTTCTTCAAAGAAAAATAAGTATAATAGAACTTGAAGCTTTTCTTGTGATTTTACCCTTTACACATTGTTGCCCTGCTGTTTATATTTGGTAAAGACTAATTTTGTTTTTGTGATAGTTGAGATGGATTTAAATTTCTGCAGGCTACTGCCTGTGTCCAAATAAGGAAGATGGTCCCTCTCTGTTTGTCCTGGTTACCTTTGTCACAAAGAGAAACTGACCAGACTCAGTTCTTAAATGTAACAGTGGGGATGCACACAGCAAGAGAGCCGCTCAGACAGAACTTGTTACGTTTCCTAGTCTATACAAGGTAAAAATCAAATTATGTTTACATTGAGTCAAAATTTAAATTGGTTGCTTACTCTAAGTATATCCACTAGGGTATTCTGTTTACAGTTTATGACAAGAAAATGCTATGCGTCGTCACGCATTTTCTGTGTTGCTGTCTCACTGCTATAAGGCAGTTTGTCTTATACCAATAAGATTGTTATTGAACTACGGTATTAGAATACCAGGTAACAAGTTTGTCCAAACGACTTCCCTGTTATCAAAAATGTATGCATATATTTTGAGGTCTGTAAAGATAGTACTGCACCATGTAGGGATAAACATAAAGGGTTGATTTTATTTATTTATTTATTTTTTACTCAAACTTGAAAAAGGAATTCCTGTCGACTTACAGTTGTGCTTATAAGTTTACATACCCTGGCAGAATTTGATTTCTTGGAGAATATGAATGAGAACACAAAAACATTTCTTTCACTCATGGTTAGTGTTTGGCTGAAGCCATTTATTATCAATCAACCATGTTTACTCTTTTTAAATCACAATGACAACGGAAACTACCCAAATGACCCTGATCAAAAGTTTACATACCATGGTGATTTTGGCCTGATAACATGCACACAAGTTGACACAAAGGGGTTTGAATGGCTATTAAAGGTAACCATCCTCACCTGTGATCTGTTTGCTTGTAATTAGTGTGTGTGTGTGTGTGTGTAAAAGGTCAATGAGTTTCTGGACTCCTGACAGACCCTTGCATCTTTCATCTAGCACTGCACTGATGGTTCTGGATTCTGAGTCATGGGGAAAGCAAAAGAATTGTCAAAGGATCTGCGGGAAAAGGTAGTTGAACTGTATAAAACGGGAAAGGGATATAAAAAGATATCTAAGGAATTGAGAATGCCAATCAGCAGTGTTCCAACTCTAATCAAGAAGTGGAAAATGAGGGGTTCTGTTGAAACGAAACCACGGTCAGGTAGACCAACTGAAATTTCTTATATCCCTTTCCTGTTTTATACAATTCAACTACCTTTTCCCGCAGATCCTTTGACAATTCTTTTGCTTTCCCCATGTCAGGATTCTATAAACTCATTGACCTTTCCTAAACACACACAAAGTACAAGCAAACAGATCACAGGTGAGGATGGTTACATTTAATAGCCATTCGAACCCCTTTGTGTCAACTTGTGTGCATGTTATCAGGCCACAATCACCAGGGTATTTAAACTTTTGATCAGGGTCATATGTGTAGTTTTTGGTGTCATTATGATTTAAAAAGAGTAAACCCACTGATTGCTAATAAATGGCTTCAGCCAAACACTAACCATGAGTGAAAGAAATGTTTTTTGCTATCATTCATATTCTCTGAAAATGGGCAGCAAATCATAAATTCTGCCAGGGTATGTAAATTTATGAGCACAAATGTACAATGCCCAAGCAGTTTTCTCTGATATGCTGTTATGAGCAGCCCGTTCCCCCCCACTCCTCAAATTGAAATTTATTGTAGCTGTACTGTCTGTTATGGGGGCTCACATAGATTGGGGGTCTACTCTGATGTATAGAGTGGACACTGATGGGAAGGGTAGGCCTTTTGATCTAATGAAACGATTCTATGATTGGGGCTCTAAATGGAAGGGACAGCTTCTGATTCTCTGACTTTAACCACTTCAGCCCCGGAAGGATTTCCAGCTTTAGGACCGGAGCCCTTTTTGCGATTCGGCGCTGCGTCGCTTTAACTGAAAACTGCGCGGTCGTGCGACGTTGTACCCAAACGAAATTTGCGTCCTTTTTTTCCCACAAACAGAGCTTTCTTTTGGTGGTATTTGATCACCTCTGCGTCATTTCTGATCGCCGCTATAAACAAAAGAAGAGCGACAATTTTGCAAAAAAACCCAAATTTCTTACTTTTTGCTAAAATACAAATCCAAAAAAAAATATAAAAAAACATTTTTTTTCACCGTTTTTGGCCGATTTATATTCTTCCTCATATTTGCGATAAAAAAAATCGCAATCGGCGTTTATTGATTGGTTTGCGCAAAAGTGGCCGCGTTTACGGATGATGAGAATTCATTTTTGGGGTTTTTATTTTTTTTTTATTTTTTACTAGTAATGGCGGCGATCTGCGATTTTTTGCGGTACTGCGATATTTCAGCGGACATGTCGGACCATTTTGACACTTTTTTGGGACCATTGGCATTTATACAGCGATCAGTGCTATAAAAATGCACTGATTACTGTGTAAATGCCATTGGCAGTGAAGGGGTTAACCTGCAGGGGGCGCGCTAAGGGTTAACTATGTTCCCTGGGCGTGTTCTAACTGTATGGGGGATGCCCTAACAGGGGAAGGGAAGTGATAACAGCCTTCACGTAAAGGAAGGCTGTGATCACAGCCCTTCCCCCTCACACAGAGCGGGGGTCCGTGTTTACTTACACAGACCTCCGCTCCTTCGCTCCGGGGGGGCCATCGCGGGTAGCCGGTGGCAATCGAAGCCGCCGCACCCTCTCCCTGGCCCTCCCCGAACACAGTGAGCGTGCGGGCGCATCTCCGGCGGCGCGCGCGCGCGCTCACAGTGCGCGTTATCGCAGCCGCCGTCGTATGACGGCGATTTGCGATAACGAACCACCTTGTCGCCGTCAACCTGCGGTTGGCGGTCGGCAAGTGGTTAAAGAGGGACTCTGTGAAGGAGGAACTCTATTGTAAATTATACATTTCTTTAAGGCAGTTGTGCGCATAGTCCCAGGCTCCAGTTTTTCATTAGCCCTTGTTCACACTGCCGTGGCTTGACATCCAACTTGCGCAACTTCATTGTGGATTGCATACGACTTCTTTAACAGAAGTCAATGCAAGTTGTGCTGAAGCCGCACCAAAGTAGTGCAGGAATCTTTTTCTAAGTCGGAGCGACTTGAGTCGCGCTGATTAGAACGGTTTCATTGCTGTTAATGGGGAGCGACTTGTCATGTGGCAGTGTGAACCAGGGTGAGAAACATTTTATGTTACATTTCAGAATAGTGTGCATTGGGATTTTACGTTGTTAAAATGTGCCATAACCAGAAAAGGTTGAGAAATGCTGCTTTAATAATCCAGCTACCTAGTCTTTGGTATCCTGAGCATATGGTGTTGCACAAGGAAAATAAATGGAACCATGTACCCCATACTCATCCACATGGGGGGGGGGGGCAGCATCTGGGAGCACCCTTGTTAACGGGGGCTTCCAGATTCAAATAAGTTACCCCCCCACCCCCACAACTACTAGGCCAGGGTTGTGGAAAGAGGCCCTTGTCCTCATCAACATAGGGGCAAGGTAATGGGATTTTACTGGAAATCTCAGTGAACAATCAGAAGTGATCCATCCGTACACCACATGCAGGGTTGCCAACCTCCCGCAGCATTTTTTACTGGCAAAACATGGAAAATTTACTGGCGGAGCACATTTTTTACTGCCAACCTGAAAAATAACTGAACTCCTATTAAAAATTAAGACAATTGATATTTAAACACAACATGGAACATTGACAATACCCACATCAAGTAGTTTGCCCGGTTTACACTTAAAAAGTCAGCACAGCATGACAAATTATCAGACCCTGATATTTATAGACAGTTGTAAAAATCACAGATTTTTACAAACTGTCAGTAAATTTACTGGCGGTTGGCAACACTGACCATATGTAGAGAGAAGTATTCTCTCATAGTGATATATGTAGCTACACCTTGAAATGCATCACACATGGAAAAGGTGAGGAAAACCTGAAGAAAACCCCCTCCGAAGAGCGACAGAATAGGCAAGCCTCCACCAGCACCCTCAGACTGCCCCTTACCAAACGTGACATGACCCCCGTCACAGAGGTCTCACGCCTATAGGCAGCTTGCAGGTGATCCGGAATAGAAGTAAATCATGAGGATCCAGACGGTAGACACTCCCTCTAATATTTCCCTTAGAGCGCCATATACCGTATATACTCGGGTATAAGTCAGTTTTTGTGTGCTGTTTCCTATGATTTATTTATTTATGTACATATAGTTGGTATATAAGGATTTTGAAGCGCAGTACTATATATATATATATATATATATATATATATATATATATATATATATATATATATATATATATATAGTTTTCACATTTAAGCTGTTACATTTTGGTATCAGTTGT
>BLSH010192023.1:470645-487732 GCA_018402905.1 Glandirana rugosa
CACTTTTGATATATATATATATATATATATATATATATATATATATATATATATATATATATATAGTTTTCACATTTAAGCTGTTACATTTTGGTATCAGTTGTGCTGCTAGCAGCTCCCCCTACATTTTTAGAGTTCCTCTTAACTAACATTGAATGCTTTAAAGCTTAAACCCTAAATAACCATTTGAATAATATGCTGTTGTTGTGACTTTATTGGCTTTGATGCCTAAATTATCTGCCATATTATCATTTTTTTCTGAGCAGGACAAAACTACTGAAAATAGAACAATGTTAAATGAGAACGATGTTTTGTCCCTGGTCCAAGAGTCCATGAAATGAAGATTTTTATGAAAATGTATAGTTGCCATTTTTAAAAATGGAAATTCTGTTGTAACAGAATTTTGTATGACAAGCACTATACTATATATGACAAGCAGAAATACTTGTCTTCCCCAAGTGTCTTATTTCTACTAGAAGGGAAACTGAAAGAGAAGAAACATGTTTGTACAATGAAGACACAAATGATTAGCAATCTTATAAATTGCAAAGAACAATGAGCCGTGAATCATGATCTAAACAAGTCAGGAAGATTTAGTATTCAGATATTAACTCCTTAAATGTATTTTAACGTGTTTAAATTTTGATGCTATTATACTGTTTATCTTTGTTATACGGTTTATCTTTGTTATTAGTATTCTTTTGAGTATTTAATATTAAATAACAATTTTGCGGTGATATGTCCGTCAGCATTCAAACAAGTAATAAAACTTGTCCAAGGTTAACTTGTTTTGCCATAATAAAGCTGGCCATACATTATACAATTTTCTTATTCAATTTCATTTAGATTTACCTTCAACTAAGTAGTGCAATGGCCCACCTGATTTGCATACAAATTTAAAGTGTTTAGTTTTGACCTTCTAATATATGGTTTTGGTAAATCTAAAGGAAAACTGTATAATGTATGGTCAAACGGGTTAAACCCCGTTCACACAATGAAAATTTTGTATGGAAATTTTCGTACGGTGACCGATCGTCCGAAATTCTTATCGTTAGTATGCACCTTTCAACAGATGATTTTGACTTTTCGAACGACAAAAGCTGGATGTGCAGACTAGAATTTTTTTTTTTTGTACGTCAAGGCAACATCTGATTTTCGGATCATTAGTACTGTTTTCGTATGAAGAAAATCGTACAATCAAGACTATGCATGCTCAGAAACGAAAAAATACATACAAAGCTATTCAACACATTACGTCACTTCTGATGTTGCATTCGATCATACTAAAATTTTTGTATGGTTAGTAACCTCTTCACTTTTGACATGAGACAAGCATCCAACAAAAAACGGACTTTCGGTCGTCCGAAAATATAAGCATGTGTACGAGGCGTTAGACAGTGTCTGCTCTAGTCCTCCCTGCTTCTCTGCCCTTTTCTCTCCATAAATAGTTAATACAGCTGCTGTTTTTAGCTTCAGATGTTTTTTCCTACAGTCAAACTCCCCATCATGTTATCCTATGTGTTCATGCACACATAGGCTGTTATCAACTGTTTTTAGCTGGGGGGTTTTTTTCAGCTGTAAAAAAAACCCAAGACCAGTGGGTTCTGAGAGAAGTTATTCAGCTGTAAAAACGCACAAAAACGCCGCTCACTAACATTTTTGGATGTTTTGGATCCATTGAGGGAAAAAAAAAAGCTAAAAAATGCTACTGCTCAAAAGCGTTTTTGGCCCGTTTTTGGTCCATTGAAAAAAAAGTGCTACTGCTGAAAAACCCTAGTGCAAAATGCTGACGGAAGCTGAAAAACTCACTACAAAGCTACTGACGTTTTTTTAACGTCCTGTGTGCATGAGGCCTAAAGGTTGAAGAATTCCTTCTTATCTGACCACCTTCTAAAGGCTTTAGCCAGCTTTTGAAATTTAAACCTACCACTAGTAACATAGCTGATGGTTAATTGCACTCTTGTGCATTGCTGAAAAATGGAACCTTATATCTAAATTTTTAAGGTGGCCTTTCTATTCCAGGTTACAAAAATGCTCCTCCTTGAAAATAAAAAACAGCTTTATATGCATGTCCAGCCTATCTCCCAAAATTAAAAAATTTTGACCCTTAGGCCTCGTACACACGGACGTTTTTTAACGCCGCGTTTTTTTGCAGCTCTCCATGTTAGTCAATGGCCCCATAAAAACGTTGGCGTTTTTGAGCTGTAGATGGCGTCGGCGTTAGTGAGCTGAAAGTAGAACCCACGGCCACCGCGTTCTGAGGCTGTAACGTTTTGGCATTTTTTGACGCCACCGCCGCAAAACGCCAACTAACGCCAACAAACGCCAATTAATATTGTACCGGCGTTTTCCAGCGTTTTTGACGCTGACGTTTTTAGGTTGAAAAATAGCAGAGGGACGATTTTTTTCTAAAAAACGCCTATTGACACCGACACTCACTAACGCCGATGCAGAACGCCGAAAAACGCTGATTTTTTTTCCTTGGCCCGACGTTTTGTTTATTTTTAAAGATACGCCCGTGTGCATGAGGCCTTAATGTTTATAAGGGCAGTTAGATTGTGCCTGTGCAGCTTCCACACCTTTTTGTACCACTTTCAACACATTTTTGATTTGCTATTGAAGGCAAAATTTTTTCTTTAGTTTTGGACATTGTGGAGGGGGATTAATACAGGCTTCTATTTCTGTGCCCCATTAGGGAGATTCACCCTATTTGTCATGTTTATTATTATTACCAAAAGTAACATAAAATTCCAAAATTAGGCTGTTCCCAGAACAGAACAGTTGTCCCTCATGTTGGTCTATTCTAAATATTTGTTTATTAAATACACTATCTTTCAAAAAGTGTTTCCCAGTGCCAAATCTTTCATCCAATTTCTAAATTGTTGCATTTGTACATTTCAAATGGCAGTGTAAAGGAAGAGTTGTGGTAAAAAAAGCATTTGTGTCGTTGACTAATAATTTTAAGGGGGTGTGGCAGGGGTTGTGTCCTATGCCTGCATACTTTTATAATAGGTGTCCTTGGTTACCATCTCAAAAAGTTGGGAGGTATGGTTATAGTGATCGCCAGGACATGAGTTGTACCCAATAGAGCTGCAATAAAAACTTTTTCCCCCTCTGTATCCAAAACTAGAAAAGTTTTAAGAAGAGTCAAGTTTTAAAATGAATTTTCACCCCCCCCCCATTTTTTTAAACCCCTACTTACCTGGTGGTGTGTTCTGCACATTTCAGATATTCACCCACCCAGCACTGTCCTAAAAAGAGATCCCCTTTTTTTCTTGCAGTGCTAATTCCTGCACCGCCATGTTTTGTGTGATGTCATTGAAATTGAAAGGTGGGTGGCTCTTCTGGGTTCAGCCTGTGGGCCTCCGACCCTCTAAGAGTGTCTGTGTATTCTTTTCAGCTTATAGTTGAAAATATTGAGCTGTAAGAACTCATTTAGGAATATGTCCGTAAAAGTCAGTGTCCGTAGAAGTCCGTAAAAATGGCGTCCTTCCAAAACAACACACTCACTTATCAAGAGATACAACAGATTTGCTGCAGGTGTCTGTGTGTTCTTTCTACAATACAAATTAAAATTGTGGATTCCCCTATAAGTCCGTAAAGTGTCCGTAAAAACACACTTCAACCATGCTATAGTTGATCGCAGCTGTTGCTGTGGTTAAATATGCGCCGATACAGAGGTAAGCTTATTTCAAATATATCCTTGATTATAGAAATTCAGTTAAAAGGTGACATTGCGTGCATAACTGTTTATTCCTCTAGCAGAGAAATGGTGACTTCACTGTTGCTCCCCGCTTGTGCCCTCACTTCCCAGAATCTTCCTATCCCTGCAGGGGTGATGCGCCTTTGGTAAATGGGGTCTTTGATGTTGTCTTTGTTCCTCAGGTGTCCTGTTGCTGTTCTTTCCTTGAATGGGTTCCTCCCCTCGGGTGCTCAAGCTCGGTCCCGTTTCTGATGGTCCCGGTCCTTCCTTTTACTACCGTCCCGCTCCAGATAATCCCGGGTGTGGGTATGGGAAGAAATCAAAGGCATCCAGGATAGTGTAGCATGTTTGTTTAAAAAGTCCTGTTTATTTAAACAAATGTTTTTAAAAACAATTCAATATTGCACTGACATCCAGGTGGCAAAACAGTTTAAGAGAACTGCGGGCTCTGCCCGCTTGAGGAAGGCAAGATCTCCTTTCCTTCCTGCTCCCTGCGTTCCTCCATGAGGAATCAGCTTGCCGCTTGCCGCCTGTGTTGAAATTTTGTGCTGTGTGGCCACGCCTTATGCGTTTCATCACTCTGACGTCATCTGAGGCTGTGGCCATGAAAGCAATGTGTGTCTTAAATATTCACCCCGGAGGGCGGGATTTTTGAGTGAGAACCAATCAGCTATACTGGGGGATGGTTAAGCCGTGTGTGTTCGGAGTAATCAAGAGGAGAATAGGGAAGGAGATCAAACCTTCCTCACCACACACTCAAATAGCACAAACTATTGGATCCCCAATCCTAGTGAGATGTGGACGAGAACGTCATGAAGTTTGCTGTGTGTTTAAAGTGTGGCTTGTATTAATTCTAAAATGTGTATACTCCGTTAAAGGTTTACTTTAATACGGATATGAAGATCGATAAAAAGGGGTTATATAATAGGTTAAAGAGTGTCATGATGTGGATGAGAAGGCTCGGGAAAGGATCACCCACTAAAATCACTGACAATTGTGATTAATAAAAGGTTGTGGGGTAAATATATTTAAATAAGAAGGGCTTGGAGCGTATCGAGGTAGAGGGACTGTGATGTGGATGAGAAGGCTCAAATAAAAAGCACATCAAAAATGCTCCTTAAAAACGCTATGGTTACAATTATTCAAGATTGGTGATTGAGGGAGGAGGCGGAATAGTGATCCTAAAAATTGCTGTGGGCGAGAAGGCTTAATAAAACAAGATTTTTTCTTTGCTTAAAATCACTTAAAAACGTCATGATGTGGATGAGAAGGCTCGATGATATTAACTGAATAACGTGACAAGATAATATTACTAAAAATGGTAATAATGTGGGGATTATTTTCTTTGCTTATAACTGCTTAGAAAATTGATGTGGATGAAAAGGTTCAAACATAGACATAAAATCTGGGATAATGCTCATGGTGCCCCTTCAGTGACCACTCTGTTGATCAGACACAGCGGATTACAGTTACCGGTAGTCAGTAACCAGGTAGCATGTGATCGCTATGATTGGTCATATTGATCACATAACAATAAACGTGTCGTGTGTAAAAAAGAAAACAAAAAACTCCTGATCACCCCCCTCAGAGTAGTACAATATCACTATGGTGACACTGAGCTGCTCTGAGGACAGGATGTAATACCTGATAACTGCCACACCGATCATATGATGATGCTCTACTGTACTGGTGATGGTATGTAAAAAAAAGAGAAATAAAACTAATTTTATTTAATTTCATTATTTTTCAATGAATTGTGACAAAAATTACAACTTCAAACACTTGCCATACCTTTTGCTATGGATGGGCTGTCAGTACATCAGGATTGATCAATTTTCAAATCTATGTACCATAGTTAGTACTGTAGAACGCTATACCTTTCACACAAACCAATTAATATACACTTATTGGGATTTTTTTTTACCAAAGGCATGTAGCTGAATACACTTTGGCTTAAATTTATGAAGAAATTTGTTTGTATTTTGTAATAGAATGTAAAATATATTTGGGTTTTTTTTTCTTAACCATTTTCAGTCTTTTTTTTTTTTTGTTTTATATATCATGACATTCACGGCGCATGTGCCGGGACATATATGGCGCATGCACCGTAACATGCACCGTAACGGCGCAGATGATTAGAAGGGGAATATCTCCTAAACCGTACATGCTTAGGAGATATTAATTTTACCTACAGGTAAGCCTTATTATAGGCTTACCTGTAGGTAAAAGTAAATAAATTGGGTAGACAACCGCTTTAAGGCTGACCATACAAGTTAGATTTTCTGTCCAATTTTCTTTAGATTTACCTTTAACTGTGTAGTACAAGGGCCTGCCTAATTGGATAAAATTGAAAGTGGTGTTTATTTTTGACCTCATATTATATATATATATATATATATATATATATATATATATATATATATATGGTTTATGGTAAATTGAAAGAAAATTGGACAGAAAATCTAACATGTATGGCCAGCCTTAAAGTATCTGGTCAGCCAGCAAACTTTGATCAGTTTTATGGATTAAAATAGATTTATTGCATCGAAAGAATAACTGAAATTGTGATATAATATTAACAGATTGAAAACTGTAACCTTGTCAGGCAATGTGGTGGAAAGTTATTGGAATTCCTGCCACATTCGATTGGTGATTCTTCAGCTTGATTGCTCCGCAGTTGATCAGAAAGTGTATTATTTATTTCATTTTTTATGTTATTGATAAATACAAATTGAAATCAAACAATATATTTCTACAGCCAGTTTTAGACTGTAGTGATGGAATGAGGAATGTATCTCAGCCTTTCCAGTTGAAACTGATACATAAAATAAAACCATCTCGCCTCTATAAATCCACTTTGCACAGTTATAAACACTGGTTCATAAACTTAATTCTCTGGCTAGACAACAGTAATTGCATTGACTAGAATATTGGAAAGTAAATAACATTTTTTGTTGACTAATAAGGCCTGCTAGAAGATAGGACTGGAGCAAAGACAATGCAGAATATATTGGGAAAATCTTCACTGTGAATAGGGGGATAGATGACAAGAAGGGCACATGGGTTCAACCCTATAGCAGATGTTCTGTTTAGTCAAAAATGCCGAAAGGTGAAATGCACCAGCAAGGGACAGCTGGATATATTTTTGGCAAAGAAGGGGAAGAGGAGATATAGCAATTAAATTGAACAAAGAATATTGATCTGCCAAGAGACGTGTCCCCATTTTTATGTAGCCTAGAAATGATAATTGTCTGTATACTCTTAAAGAGAAATATTAAAACAGTCTCTCTTTGGTCCGTCTTATTTTTTTTAAAGTCAGTAGAGCTGAGACGTGTTTATGGGTAAAGTGAAAGGCTGGTTTCACAAAAAACTGTCTATTTGCTAAAGAGACCCAGAAGGGCCTGTTTTGCAAATATAACCTTGTTGTAGCATTGTATGGTTTCTTACATTTGCTCTCTCATGGATTCATTTTACTTTCACATGGGAGATGACCAGATCAGCACTGGTTAATTTTGAGGTGCAAGATTGGGCTGAACTTGCAGTGATCATCTCTCCGGTTTTCCTATTCTGACTACTTCTGGTTCAGGAATTTCTGCAGAGATTTTCCTGCAGAATGAAATATCTATAGAACAGACTGCCATCGCATTACAGCCATGTACCATTCTGACAGGTTGGCGTACATCAAGCAGATTAAAGGAATCCCCTATTAGATCATGATAGCTGTCCTTTTTTTCTGTTTCTGGTACAGATCCATTCAGCTGTGACATGCCAATAAAGTGAAGTGGCCACACAGGAGTCCTCTTTTTTTAAAAATCTTTACACATGTATCTAAAACAAAAGGCTTTTCTTCTGAAATTAAAGCGAAAGAGGAGGTCACTTTTGCCCAATTCGTCAAAGCTCCTCTGGAAAGCGCATCTCCTTTCCTTTATACACATCTGCCCCACACACCGACCCCCTCCCCCCCCCCTTTGTCAAGAAGAGCCAAGAGGTGTTGGTTTAAATACTCCGTAAGTTTCATGTGGGTTATTGTCGGAGCTTTCACATGGCTGTCACTTCCACCTTCTCTTGATTGGGCCCTCAGGACCTTGCACTTTGACTATAAGTACACGCTGACTGGAGGCCCCAACCTCACTGACTCAACTTTTCACAGTTCTATCGTAAGTGTGTGTTGTTTTCGTAAGTACATAAAGGAAATCTAAAGTCACAGCATGCACTTTCATTTTATAACTTTTGCACTGTGATAATACAAACAATAGTTATTTTTACAGACAAAAAACAGAAAATTCCAAGCTCAACTTACCAACCAGTCTGTCACCAAACTAATTCGCCTGTCTAACAGTAGCGTTTAAAAGGCAGGACATTTGCAAGTGTATGCGTAAGCTGCAGGCCCCGTCAAGGCTCCCTGTATACTGCAGACCTAACTGTGTATAAGAGGCTTCACAGTGGAAGCACATGCAATTTAATGGATAGATGGAGGACAGGTGACTGGAGGAGCCCAACCCTCCTTAAAGGTACAGGACCAGACACCCAGCCGTGGCCCAGTGGCAGCTGCGGTGCTGGTGTACTACCCAAAGTTACAATACAAAATAATGTCACTATCCACCACCTATAACTGGCCACTGCAACAAGGAGCTATGGAAGGCAATTACAGACAAAAAACAGAAAATTCCAAGCTCAACTTACCGACCAGTCTGTCGCCAAACATAGTTATTTTTACAATCCAATATAAGCTTGAAAAATCTTTTCATGTTGTGAATGCTACCTGTCTCCTGGCCACCCCTTTCCACAACTTCCTAGATTCCCTATATTACTTTCCATTTCTAAGGACTTCATATCCCATGGTACCTTGCTGCCTGCAAGCTATGATTCCCGTACTGACTCCTCCTGAAACTCCTCCTCTGTAGTTCAGAAGGCAGGATTTGTGAAAGGTGTGACACAGCAGTGCCTACTCACAGGGCATAGTTTTTAAGTTTTACAGAATTCTAGAAGTTATGGGAGTCTCAGTCTTTACAAAGTAAGTTTACAAACTTCAAGATTTTTTGGATTATTAGGAGTGGGCTATAAATAATTTAATTTTAACGTGATAATGAATAAAATTTTACATTTTGACTATAGATACTTTAATTCTATAAAATAGTACGTTTCTTGAGCTTTTGCAGCTAAATTAAGTTTAAAGTGACGCTAAGCGATTTGCTTATTCTCCAAAAACAATCCACGCACATCTACTACTTATCAGCCCTGTGATATTTTTTTTAAAGCGGTTGTATGCTCCAGAAAAGAATAACAAAAAAAAAAACCTGTAAGGCAAAGGCATTATGAGCTAAAATGCACCGCGTAATAGTTCATTATGAAATACTTGCCTCAGAATGAAGATCTGACAGGGTTCTCTGGTCCCTGCAGAGGGAGCTGACATTTTCCCTTGGGGGTTCCTTCCGGGTTCCCGGGTGCATTGTGAGTGGCCGGAGCCGCGAACCCGGAAGGAACCCCCACATGCGCACGGGAGCTCGTCTTTCTGGCAAGGTACGGCGCTACACTCCGGGCCATCACAGCACGTGCGCCGTGACGTCAGCTGTGTAGGTTTAGGAGATATTAATTTTACCTACAGATAAGCCTTATTTATAGGCTTATATGTAGGCAAAAATTAACCAAATGGGGAGACAACCTTTTTAATGAAATCGTTCCTTGCTGTGTTTTTCTGCTTCCTTGTAACATTCTTCTCAAGATCTCAAACCTTTTCCCTTCTACCCTCACTTCTGTTTGTTTGGAACAAGCAGTACAGGATAGTTACGGTCATGTGCCCTGCTCTATGCACACTACAAATCCTATAGTCTATACTCCCAGTCCATCTCGAGAGCGGGAGTCTGTCACTTTAGCAGAAAATGCGTTGAATCCTTCTTTTTGGTACATTTAAGGCCCCTTTCACACTTGTGCGACTTGTCCTGCGACTTGGGACTGAAAAGTTGCACAAGTCGTACCCCATGATTTCCAATAAGTACCATTCATATCTGTGCAACTTCAAGTCGCAGCAACTTCAAAGTAGTCCCTGCACTACTTTGGTCCAACTTTGATGCGATTTGAGGTCCATAGATCTCAATATTATGCAGGCATTGCTAAATGTCGCATCAAAATCGTGGCATCAAATTGTGGTAAATTTTCTGCAAAAATGTGCAACTTCCAGGCCATACAAGTGTGAAAGGGGCCTTAAGGTACACAGATGTACATTAAACTCATTTTTTAAGAAAAAAATAAATTCAAGTATGTATTAAAGCAGTAGTAAACTCTGCTTTTTATCTTGTACTTACAGGTAAGCCTATCACAAGGCATACATGTAGGTACAGTAAATATCCCCTAAACATGCACTGTTTAGAATATTTACATGTGTAGCAGCAGGTGGCACCACTGGCGCATGCACACTACGCTCCCAATTGATGGCATGCCGTCTATTAAGAGAGCTAGGCCACAGCTGTGATGCGTGCGGAAGTGACTCAGCGATTCAAAAGGGCGGAGACAGTGAACCTGGAAGGAAGACTGGATGAAGGTGGCATCCCTGTCAGTGGTGACAGCGTGCTGCTGGAGGCATCTGTTTTTTAGTTAAATTAGCAATAAAAAAGATGCGCCACCTAGAGACAAGTAAAAATATTGAAAATTACCTGTGTATAAAGAAAAAAATTATATATATATATATATATATATATATATATATATATTGTGAAAAATGTGTATATATACCCAAATATAGCTGTGTATAAGAAGTATGTGTGTATCTATATACACACACACACACACACACACACACACACACACACATAAAAATCAAAATATATATCTGGTCGCTGCTCCTAACAGTAGGACACTACAGAAATGGTTATTTAGAAAATATTTAGGGCGCTGACCTATTCAGAAATAATGTTTTGTATCCGCATAATTTCTACTTGATCAAAATCCTAACATAAAAAATATCAATAAAAATTAGAATAGAAACAATAAGTCATAAATGGATGACATAAACCATGTGTAAGAAGCTGATTAAATACCAAAAAATGTGTTATAAAAAATGAACAAAAATAAAAAATTAAAAAAATTATAAGTAGAAATATCTATCCTCCATGGGACCACACCGTAAAAAGGAATCTCTCCGTACTCCAATAAATTCAATGTAAAATCGTTTTAATGAGGATAAAATATCCCTACGAAACCCGACAATAATTATGCTCACATTATGTAAAATGTACAAACGCCTCTCTCAAATTAAGAATGCAATTCATAGGAATATTTTCTCCTCATTAAAACGATTTTACACTATTATGGCTTTTTTTGGTTTCATGGCTGGAATTAACCTAGAGGAAGACGCCCAATAGGGTGTGTAGATCAGAGGAATTCCACCTAGAGAATTTAGGACCTCATTGTCCATTGAATTTATTGGAGTACGGAGAGATTCCTTTTTGCTGTTGGTCCCATGGGGGCTAGATATTTCTGGTGAGCATATTGAGTGGCTGTATGTCGGTGGTTCACTGTGTGTGGGTGGAATAGTCTGTGGGCATTAATCCCTCAAGCACCGGTGGTGGAATCTATACTTATTAATTTGGGACTTTGGACTTTATATATATATATATATATATATAGATGAAGACTACAATCAAGCAGCCGTGCTGGGCAGCAGGCTGGGTCTTGGATCCAGGTACTCTCACCAGCCGGCCATCACGCGTTCGACCGAATGCTTCGCGCTGGGTCGACTGTGACAAATCCCGAACCGGACGGGGCGGCCCTGCGGGTTAAACGCCCCGCCATCGCAGGCAGTGCGCCCAGGGCCAACAGCTCCCTACGGCCTAGCCGGTAGCGCAAAAGCTGTCTCGGGTGGGATCCTCGCACCGCCCGACTAGACGGGGTAAGTACGCCCCCTTCCCCTTTGGGGGCCCGAGGGAGGAGCTGGCGGGTCCCCCCTCCAGGGTGAGCATAGTGGGTGGTCTTCCCCCCTCCTCTTCCTCGCTTGTTCCCCCTCCCCTCCGGTACCCCACTGTCGCACCCCCCCTCACCGGGGCTCCCAGGGTGTATGTATGGGCCCTAGTGGTCCCCCTCCGCCTCTCCCCCTGCAGCCCCCCCCTCATGCCTCGTTACACCAGGTTTCGGCCTCTAATGTGCATCGGCGGCCATTTTCCTGTTGTTTCTACACATGGAAGGCCTGTGTGTGCTGGGGGGCGGTCCTGGCCGTTTCTGGTGCCGATTTACCCCAGCACAGCAGTGTGGGCAGCAGGAGCGGTGAAGGCAGCGACAGCAGTGGACAGCAGCGGCTCCTCTCTGGTCGGGTGGTGAGTCCCCCTGTGGTGCCCCCTGTGGCAAGCCTTGCACAGCTGTGGGGTGGGGGGTGCAGTGGTCTGCTGGCAATAGACCTCTTTTTTTTTCTGGGGCTGCCAGGGTGGGTGACAGTATGGCAGCCGATGCGGGTGCTTCCCCACCGGACCTCTCGGTGCCTACAGCCAGCATTTCAGGGGCCCCTTCCCTTGTAGACGCCATGTCCACGGTTCTGGAGATGTTTGTCTCCCGGGTAGAGTCGCTGTTGAACCGCAGGGATGCCAAAAAGCACCCCTTGCCCCCCCTTCTTCTGGGGAGGACTCGGACCCCGAGGGGGGCTCCTCCATTGCGGGGACCCTCCTTGAGCTGTCGGGGAAAAGTCTGAGGCATCCGCTGCTGTGCACAAGAAGGCTCTTGTTGATGCTCTGATCACCTCAGTGCGTGAGACCCTTCAACTGGAAGAAGCAGCGGGACCCTCTTGGAGGGTGCTGTCCCCTTCGGGTCACATAGGCCGGGCCCTGTGGCCAAGGTTTTTCCGTATGTGTTTTTATTCTGGTTAAGTTGATTTATAGGGACTGAGCTCGGCCCCAGAGCTCCCTCCCCATTCTGAAGCGTTTTTCGCTGTGCGTTATCCCTTTGAGGATAGATTATTGAGGAAGTGGGATCACCTCCCGTGGTTGACCCCCCCCCCGTGTCCCGCCTGAGTAAGGCGACCCCACCATCCCAGTGGAGGGCACGCCGTCCTTTAAGGACCCAGCTGACAGGAAGGCTGAAGCTTGCGTCAGATCCCGATTTGTTCTAACGGGGTCTGCCATGCGGCCGATTGTGGCCTCTGCGCTAGTGTCGCGAACGCTCACGGAGTGGGTGAAGCTGCTACACAGCGATTTGTGCAAGACGCAGGTGTCTCTTGAGTGTGTGGATCTTGCAGGTCACATAATCCAAGGGGCTCAGTATCTGTGCGATGCAGCCCTGGACGCGGCCCCCCTGATATCCAAGGCATCCGCGGTCTTGGTGGAGGCCCTGGCAGACTTGCCTTTCCAGGGGGGGTGGCTCTTCAGTGACCCCTTGGATGGGATGATCAAAGATCTCACAGGAGGGAAGGGCTCCTTTCTCCCGGAGTCTAGGAGGAGTTCAGACTCCCGATCCCGACAGAGTCCCTTCTTTCCGGCCCATGGGCGGCCTTTTGGTCCCTTCCATTCCTCGGGCAAGGGCTCACAGTCCACCAAGCGGGTGGGCAGAAGCGTTCCTGGCCACGTAAGCGCCTCAAGCCAGAGGTTAAGGTCTCTTCCGCTTGAAGGGTTGCCCCCTCCTGGTGTTCGGGTGGGGGCAGTCTCCTGGGGTTCGCAGACAGGTGGTCCTCTCGCATCTTGGACCGCTGGGTGCTCGAGGTGGTCTCCTCTGGGGAACAGCATAGAATTCCGTTCCCGCCCCCTAGACAGGTTCTTAGCCCCCAACCTGCATCTGCCTGTGGGCAGGCTGCGGGCCCTGTTCGGGGCTGTGCAGGATCTACTGGGTCAAGGAGTGATTGTTCCCGTTTCACGGGCGGAACGTTCCCAAGGGTTTTATTCCAACCTTTTCGTGGTTTCTAACAAGGACGGGGTTCGTCCCATCCTGGACTTGGGGGACCTCAACAGGTTTGTAGGGGTCCGGCGGTTCGAATGGAGTTGGTCCACTCGGTAGTGGCGGCCCTGCACCAGTCAAAGATGCATGCCTGCATGTTCCCATCTGCGCCCAGCACCAGCGCTTCCTGTGCTTTGCGGTTGGGGAGGACCACTACCAGTTCATGGCGGCGCCTCGGGTTTTCACCAAACTGCTGGCCCGGTTCTGGCTCTGCTGAGACAGAGGGACATCACGGTGGTGGCGTATCTGGACGACCACCTCCTGCGAGCGAAGTCTGCTCCAACACTCAGGGACAATGTGACGATTAATCTGCTTGCTCTGCAGGAGTTCGGATTGGGTGATCAATCTCCCGAAGTCGGTTCTGATTCCGTCTCACCGTCTGGAATATCTGGGGCTGATCCTGGAGGCAGCTCAGGCGAAGGATTTCCTTCCGCCAACCAAGCGGCGGACGCTTCAGTCGGCGGCTCGGTCCCTGCTGTCCCAGAAATGGGCCTCACTCTGGTTTTGTATGCGGGTCCTGGGCCTAATGGTGGCCTACTTCGGGGCGGTCCCTTATGCTCAGTACAACACTCGGGTTCTGCAACGGGAGATTTTCCTGAGATGGGACAGGTCCCCAGCTTCCCTGGATTGGGTGGTCGAGATGAACCACTAAGTACGGGCCTCGCTGCTCTGGTGGCTGCAGTCCCCGGCTCTTCGTCAGGGAAGTCCTTCCTCCTCCTTCACTGGTCAGTGATCACGACAGACGCCAGCCTGACAGGCTGGGGTGGAGTCCTGGGGCTGCTCTCAGCCCGGGGACGGTGGTCTCCGGAGGAGTCTCCTATCCTGAACAATGTCCTGGAATTGCGGGCGATTTGGTGCTGCCTTTCCCATTGGAGTCGAGGCTACACTGGTGCTCTGTCCGGATTCAGTCGGACAATGCCACGGCTGTGGCGTACGTGAACCACCAGGGCAGGATGAGAAGCTTGGCTGCGGCCTCAGAGGTAGCTCCCATCCTGCAGTGGGCAGAAGGCCACGTTTCCGGCAATCTCTGCCGTCCACATACCGGGCGTAGAAAATTGGCAGGCGGACTATCTAAGTCGTCAGCGCCTGGATCAGGGAGAGTGGTTTCTCGTGATTCCTACCATGTTGAAGGCTTGTAGGCCACTTCACGTACGATTTACCATCGCACCCGGAAGGCTTACATCGCCTGGTGCGAAGCCTGGGGGTGGAACCCTCGTTCCTTCTCGGTGTCTCGGGTTCTGACCTTCCTGCAGAAGGGCCTCGACCAGAAACTGGCGTTGAGCATTATCATGGGTCAGGTTTCTGCTTGGGCGATCTTTTTTTCAGCGTCCTTTGGTGAGACATTCATTGATTCGTGTTTTCATGAAGGGGGTTAGGCTTTTCGCCCCCTAGGTACAGTCGCCTTTGAAGCCATGGAACCTCGATTTGATCCTCTTGGTGCTTCGGAAGCCGCCTTTTGTAAATATCAGGGAAATCTCTCTGCAGTTGCTTTTGCAGAAAGTGGCTTTCCTGATGGCTATCACATCCGCCCGGCGGGTGTCTGAGTTGGCGGCTCTGTCTTGTAGGTCTGTTTATCTGGTCCTACACAAGAATAAGGTGGTCTTGCGCCCGTCACCTTCTTTTTTGCCAAAGGTGGTGTCATCTTTCCACATCAATGAGGATATTGTCCTTCCTTTGCTTTGCCCGTGCCTGTCTCACCTTAGGGAGGTCGCGTTGCACTCCCTGGATGTTGTTCAGGTCCTGCGGGTGTATCTGGCATCCACAGCCTCCTTTCGGAGGTCAGACGCATTTTTTGTCGTGGTGGATAGCCCACGCAAAGGTTTGGCGGCCTCATCGGCCACTATCTCACGTTGGATCAGACAGACGGTGTCCCGAGCCTATGCTGTTCGGGGTCTGGAGCCTCCGTTTCCGGTCACGGCTCACTTTTCCAGGGCGATTAGCACTTCCTGGGCTTTTCGACATCAGGCGTCTATGTCTCAAGTGTGCAAGGCGGCTACTTGGACCTCTGTGCACACCTTCTCAAGGTTTTACAAAGTTGATGTTTTAGCATCCTTGGATGCAGCGTCTGGCCGCAAAGTTCTGCAGGCGGCCGGGGAGACACATGTGGTTCCTCACTGAGGGTTCGGTTGGGTGTAGTTCTGTTGTTGTTCTGTTACCCACCCCTCATTTTTGGCACTGTTTTTGGACGTCCCACTTAGTCCTAAGAGTCGCTGTGCCTGTCGACGAATGAAAGAGAAAACTGGATTTTTTTGACTTACCGTAAAATCCCTTTCTCTGAGTTCGTTGACAGGCACAGCACCCACCCCTTTGATGTTGCACTGCTTGTTACGAACTGAGCTAGCAGAGCTGGGTGTGGGGTTATCTGCCATTGGGGACTGCCCCCTGGGAGGGGCTGTGTATGTTACTGTTCTTTTTTGCTGTTAGAACTGCCTGTTCTGCCTAGTAAACTCCTGAAGAGGACAGTATAACCCTCTTAGTCCTAAGAGTCGCTGCGCCTGTCGACAAACTCAGAGAAAGGGATTTTTCGGTAAGTCAAAAAAATCCATTTTTTTTACATTGTTGAAACACATTTCAAAGAAATGGACTTTATGACTTTATTCTGATAAATATAAATGTATAATTAATTGTGTATAATTCACATATTGGTTTAGTATATTTTATCTACTTAGTTTTTCTAATTTTTTTTATTTTTTATTTTTGTTAATTTTTTATGACACATTTTTTGTTATTTAACCACTTCAATACAGGACGTTTATACCCCCTTCCTGCCCAGACCAATTTTCAGCTTTCAGCGCTCTCACACTTTGAATCTCAATTACTCTCTCATGCTACACTGCACCCAAACAAAATTTGTATAATTTTTTTTCACACAAATAGAGCTTTCTTTTGGTGGTATTTAACCACTTCAGATCCGCGCTATAGCCAAAGTACGGCTCCAGCGCGGATCTGAAATGCCCGGAGGACGTCCATGGACGTCCTCCACTGCGCATGCTCCCGCGCGCCCCCTGGCGGCAGCGGCGGCGCGTGCGCGCCGCACGCTGCGCGAGCGTGCCCGCGGGTCGGGCGGACTCGCCGATCACCTTTAGGAGCCTCAGAACGGGGAACCGCCGTTGTAAACACGGCGGTTCCCCGTTCTGTGACAGGGGACATGCCAGATCTACTGATCCCTGTCACTGGGATCAGTTAGATCTGTCATGTCCCGGCCAGCCCTGCCCCCCCACAGTTAGAACACACCCAGGGAACATATTTAACCCCTTCACTGCCCCCTGCTGGTTAACCCCTTCACTGCCAATGACATTTATACAGTAATCAGTGGACATTTAAATTTCTGATCGCTGTATAAATGTCATTGGTCCCACAAATGTGTCAAAAATGTCCGACATTTCCGCCCCGATATCGCAGTACCAATAAAAATCGCAGATCGCCGCCATTACTAGTAAAAAAAAAAAAAATAATTAAAACGCCATAAATCAAT
>BLSH010192023.1:489703-510832 GCA_018402905.1 Glandirana rugosa
AGGTACTCGGGTACTCAGGTGGGCTGGTGACAAGTACTCGGGTACGCTGATGGGCTGGTGACAGGTACTCGGATAGTCTGATGGGCAGGTGACAGGTACTCGGGTATTCTGGTGGGCAGGTGACAGGTACTCGGGTACTCTGGACAGGTACTCGGGTACCCTGATGGTCTGGTGACAGGTACTCAGGTACTCTGATGGTCTGGTGACAGATACTCAGGTACTCTGATGGTCTTGTGACAGGTACTCAGGTACTCTGATGGTCTGGTGACAGGTACTCGGGTACTCTGATGGCTGGTGACAGGTACTCGGGTACTCTGATGGACTGGTGACAGGTACTCGGGTACTTTGATGGGCAGGTGACAGGTACTCGGGTACTTTGATGGACAGGTGACAGGTACTCGGGTACTCTGATGGACAGGTGGCAGATAATCGGGTACCCTGATGGACAGGTGACAAGTACTCGGGTACCCTGATGGACAGGTGACAAGTACTCGGGTACTCTGATGGACAGGTGACAGGTACTCGGGTACTCTGATGGACTGGTGACAGGTACTCGGGTACTTTGATGGGCAGGTGACAGGTACTCGGGTACTTTGATGGACAGGTGACAGGTACTCGGGTACTTTGATGGACAGGTACTCTGATGGGCACGTGACAGGTACTCGGGTACTTTGATGGACTGTGACAGGTACTCTGATGGGGTGGTGACAGGTCCTCTTTATTGGGGGGGTGATCAGTGTGCTTGGTGTACAGTAAGCAGTAACGAGCTGATACTGCAATCTCCCTGTCACACACGATCGGTGTCTTCACAAGACGTGTTTTTGCAAAATTTAGCCGGGCTTGGATGCTTTTCTTTGTAAGAAAAGGTTTATGTCTTGCCACTCTACCCCATAGCCCAGACATATGAAGAATATAGGAGATTGTTGTCACATGTACAAAGCAGCCAGTACTTGTCAGATATTCCTGCAGCTCCTTTAATGTTGCTGTAGGCCTCTTGGCAGCCTTCCTGACCAGTTTTCTTCTCGTCTTTTCATCAATATTGGAGGGATGTCCAGTTCTTGGTAATGTCATTGTTGTGCCATATTTTCTCCACTTGATGATGACTGCCTTCACTGTGTTCCATGGTATATCTAATGCCTTGGAAATGATTTTGTACTCTTCTACTGACTGATACCTTTTAACCACTTTCCACCCAGCCACTGCATATATATGTCCAGGTAGATGCTTCCTCCTCCTGAGTGGACGTTCCTGAACGTCCTTCAGAAGGAGCGGGATCACACGGCCGCACGATCTCGATGCGTGCGTGTCCCCTGGACATGCCGCATCTCAGATCGGCAGGCGGGCACTGTGAATTGCTCTCCTGATGACATGATGCCTGTGTTCAATTACAGCCATCATGTCATGTAAACAGGCTAGGGGGGGGGCGTCACAAGAATGGAGTTCGCGCGGCCCCGTGCCCACGCAGCGCTGCGATCCTGATGTGCCTGTGTCCCCCAGAGACACAGCAACACCACACGTCAGGAGGGCTCTGTTATTGGCCTTCCTGATCACATGATGGCTGTGCCATTCACAGCCCTGATGTAAGTGTAAACACAGCTATTGGTAAGGGCTGTCAAATCTTCCTCTCCTCACACAGAGCCGTCAGTGAGGAGAGGAAGATACGATCTGTGCTACAGCCGGGAGATCAGTGAGTTTTTAGCTGTTTTGCCTGCTTTTGACCACTGATCACCCAGCTAGTGTCCCCAAACACAGTGAAAAACACCCAGTGAACGTCTGTCTGATCATCTGGCACATCTGCCCATCATCTGGCACACATCTGTCAGTAAAAATCTGCCACATCTGACCATCAGCATCTGCCACGTCTGCCCATTATCATCTGACGCACATGTGTCAGTAATAATCTGGCACATCTGCCCATCATCTGGCACATCTGTCAGTAATCTGCCCATCTGGCACATCTGCCATCATCATCTGGCACATCTGTCAGTAATAATCTGCCCATCTGGCACATCTGCCATCATCATCTGGCACATCTGCCCATCATCTGGCACATCTCTCAGTATTTGGCACATCCACCCATCATCGTCTGGCACATCTGTCAATAAACATCTGGAACATCTGCCCATCATCTGCCACATCTATCAGTAATAATATGCTCATCATCATCTGACACATCTGCCCATCATCTGGCACATCTGCCCATCATTTTCTGACACATCTGGCGCACATCTGCCAGTAAACATCTGGCACATGTGCCCATCATCTGATACATTGAGGGTAATTCTATTGTCCTAGTGCTCCAGGGCCTTCAAGCATGTGATAGGTACTCAGGAAATGAAATGTGCAATTTATACTTTTAGAACGCCTGACGGTGCTACTCTGCATGTGGCCAGGCTGTGGAAAAGTCTCACACATGGGGTATCGCCATACTCAGGATGAGTAGCAGAATGTAATTTGGGGTGTAATTGCAAGTATGCCTATACCGTGTGTGAGAAATAAGTTGTAAATATGACAATTTTGTGAAGAAAATAAAAATATATATGTTTCTTCATTTTCCAAAGCATTGTGGGAAAAAAATTGCAACTTCAAAAAATTCACTATGCCTCTTACTAAATACCTCAGACTGTCCTCTTTCCTCAAAGGGGTCATTTGGTGGGTATTTGTACTGTCTTGACATTTTAGGGCCTCAAGAAATGAAATAGGCCATCAGTGCATCAGGATTCATCAATTTTCAATAATGCATAGCATAGCTTGTAGACTCTAAATCTTTCACACAAACCAATTAACATACACATATCAGGATTTTTTTTTACCAAAGCATGTAGCAGAATACATTTTGGCCTACATTTTTGATAAAATCTGATTATATTGCATTACTTTAAAAACAGAAAGTAGAAAATTTAGGGGTTTTTTCAAAATTGTTGCTTTTTTTCGCTTATATCGCAAAAAATAAAAAATTCAGCGGTGAATAAATACCATTAAAAGAAAGCTCTATTTGTGTGCAGAAAATGATTAAAAATAGGATTTTATTAAGAACTTACCGTAAAATCCTTTTCTTTGAGTTCACTGACAGACGCAGCCCTTCATTGAAAAGTGGGGTTTATGCACATCCTACTAGGAGTAGACTAGGCAAATAGAAAAAAAGCAAGCTGACCCCTCCCAGGGGGCTGTCCTCACTCCAGCATATAACCCCCCAGCTCTGCATAGCATATCAGTTCTTAACAAGCCGTACAAACGCAACACAGAGGGGTGGGTGCTGTCTGTCAGTGAACTCAGAGAAAAGGATTTTACGGTAAGTTCTTAATAAAATCCTATTTTCTCCTTCGTTCACTGACAGACGCAGCCCTTCATTGACAAGTGGGGATGTCCCAAAGCAGTGTCATTCAAGAGGGGTGGGTAAACAATAACAACTGTACCCAACAGAATCCTCTCAGGAGGCGCCAGCCGCGCCTACACCGGCGCCTGTAAAACTTTATGGCCAAAAGCAGCATCCGCGGATGCTGACACATCAACTTTGTAAAACTTAACAAAAGTGTGCACCGAGGCCCAAGTAGCCGCCTTGCACACCTGGGACACCGAAGATTGGTGTCTGAAAGCCAAGGAAGTGCTAACTGCCCTGGTGGAATGAGCCGTGACTGGAAAAGGGGGGACTTTGCCCCGAACAGTATACGCATGGGTCACGGTCTGTCTGATCCAATGGAAGACAGTAGCTGACGAGGCCGCCAACCCTTTGTGCGGGCCTTCTGTCAGTACAAATAATGCAACAGACTTCCGAAAAGAAGCTGTAGCCACCAAATACACCCGCAAAGCCCTCACGACATCCAAAGAATGCAACTCAATCTCCTTGGGATGTGACGGGTGCGGACATAATGAAGGGAGAACAATATCCTCATTAATGTGAAAAGAGGAAACCACCTTCGGTAAGAACGAAGGTGAAGGTCTCAGGACCACCTTATCCGTATGAAGGACCAAGTAGGGAGACCTACATGACAATGCCGCCAACTCAGACACCCGCCTAGCGGATGTAATGGCCACCAAGAAAGCCACCTTTTGTGACAGCAATTGTAAGGGAATATCCCTGATTTTCTCATATGGCGGTTTCTGCAGTACAGAAAGTGACAAATTTAAATCCCACGGTGCAAAGGCGACCGCACCTGAGGAACCACATGGCATACACCCTGTACAAATGTACGTATCAACGAATGTGACGCTAAAGGGCGTTGAAAAAGAATCGCCAGAGCCGGAATCTGACCCTTGAGTGTACTCAATGCCAATTTGTTATCCAGGCCTTGCTGCAAGAAGGCCAGTAAGAGCAACGTAAGAGCGGGGGTTCCACCCCCCCGCCTCACACCAGGCAATATAGGCCTTCCAGGTGCGATGATCTATCTTGCGCGAAGTACACTTGCACGCCTTAAGCATGGTAGGGATCACGGAGTCAGAGATGCCCCTATCCCTCAACACCTGGGACTCAATAGCCAAGCCATCAAAGCCAGCGAGGGTAAAGCAGGGTGCAGGATGGGTCCCTGTGACAGCAGATCTTCGCGTAGCGGAAGACGCCAGGGGACATCTGTCACCATCCACACCACGTCAGCGTACCAAGGGCGCTGAGGCCAATCCGGAGCTACCAGGATTGTCGGGATCCCCTTTGCTTCTACCCTGCACAGTAGCCGCGGTAGAAGCTTGAGAGGAGGGAAGGCGTACAGGAGCCGGTATCGACCCCAAGGTGCTACCAACGCGTCCGTGGGGCCGCCAACTGATCCCTTGTTCTGCACACGAAGGTCTGCACCTTGTGATTGAACCTGGACACCAAAAGGTCCATTTCTGGAGTGCCCCACCTGTGGCAAATCTGACGGAACACCTCTGGATGTAGGGACCATTCCCCCTGATCTAGCGTCTGGCGACTGAGAGAGTCCGCCTGCCAATTTTCTACGCCCAGAATGTAAATGGCAGAGATTGCCGGCATGTGAAGTTCTGCCCGTCTCAGAATGTGAGCCGCTTCCGCAGCCGCTGCCGAGCTCCTTGTTCCACCCTGATGGTTCACGTACGCCACCGCCGTGGCGTTGTCTGACTGAACCTGAACCGAGAGGCCGCGCAGCCTTACCGTCCAGTGGGAGAGGCAGAGCCTGATTGCCCTCAGCTCCAGCACATTTATCGGAAGGCAGGATTCCTGCGCCGACCAACGGCCCTGAGCAGACAGCTGCCCCAGGACCCCCCAGCCGGATAGGCTGGCGTCCGTCATGACTATCGACCAATTCAGGGGAAGAAACGACTTCCCCAACGTTGGAGCCAGGGCCCGAAGCCACCAGGTCAACGATCCTCTGCTCTGATGATCCAATCTGATCAGCTGGTCCAGGGACAACGAAGACTTGTCACACCGTGACAGAATCGTTTGCTGTAGGAGCCGAGTGTGACACTGGGCGTAAGGTATCACCTCGAAGGCCAAGACCATGAGCCCCAACACCCGCATACAGAACCGTAAGGAGGACTATTGGTGTGACAGCAGGGTTCACACCGCTGCTTGCAGTGTCAGCAACTTGGCTGGAGGTAAGAACACCTTCGCCTGCTCCATGTCCAGAATCAGACCCAGATATTCCAGTCGACAGGACGGGGTCAGCGTCGACTTCTGCAGGTTGATCAGCCAGCTGAAGTCTCTCAACGAGGCCATGGTGATAGCCACATTCTCCTCCAGGGTCGAAGCAGACTCCGCTCGCAGGAGTAAGTCGTCGAGGTATGCTACCACTGCAATGCCTCTCTGCCTCAATAGCGCCAGCACCGGAGCCACCAGCTTGGTGAATACCCAAGGACCTGAGGCCAGACCGAAGGGAAGTGCCACAAATTGGTAATGCAGATCCCCCACCACAAAGCACAGAAAGCGCTGGTGCCAGAGACAAATGGGAACATGGAGATACGCGTCCCTGATATCCAGAGACGCCATGAAGTCCCCTTGGTGCAGGGTGGCCACGACTGAACGGACATGTTCCATTCTGAATTTTCGCTCCTTCACAAAGTGGTTTAGCGCTTTTAGGTCCAGAACTGGCCTGACCCCACCCTTCTTGGGCACCACAAAGAGGTTTGAATAGAAGCCGCGGAACCTTTCCAGCAGAGGTACCGGCACAATCACCCCTTGTTCGGAGAGCGTCTGAACAGCCCCTAGGAGAGCCTCTTGACGCCCCTGAGGGAGTCTCAAGTTCGATGTGAAGAACCTGTCTGGGGGTAGAGTGCTGAACTCTATCCTGTATCCGGAGGACACCACTTCCTGCACCCACCGGTCAGAAATGCGGGCAGTCCACCTGTCTGCGAACCCCAGAACCTGACTCTCGGGTGGGGGCAACCCATCATGCAGAAGAGGACTTTTCCTCTGTCTTTTCGTTCTTGCGCTGCCAGGGCCGCTTACCGGACCCCGAGGCAGACTTGCTGTGCCTTAAGCCCTTGCCCGCTGCACCGGGCGCACGAAAAAAAACACTTCTGACCCGAAGATGCAGGACCCTACTTACGGCGGAATTCCTGCCGTCTGGGCTCCGGGAGAAAGGTACTCTTCCCCCCGGTGAAATCCTTAATGATTTCATCCAATTGTGCCCCAAAGAGGCGACCACCCTGAAAGGGAAGATCTATGAGGCCCTTTTTGGATGCGTGGTCACCCGACAGCGTAACCACAGCACCCGTCTAATAATGACTGCAAAAACAGACATCATAGCATGGGGAGCAGGTCCAAAGCTGCGTCACACAGGTACCGTAGACCCTGTATCAGATGGCCCGTCTGCTGTGAAGCCTCAGGCGAACATTCGCAGCACAACTCCTTGTGCAACTCAGTCGCACACTCCGTAAGGGATTGCGCTACCATGGCCGACGCCAGAGCTGGTCTCATGGCCGACCCCGCCACCAAGAACAGTGCCTTGGATACCGCCTCCGTCTGCCTATCGGGTGGATCCTTAAAAGAGGGAGACCCCTCCAAGGGGATGGTCGTCCCACCGGAGGGTCCACTGCGGGGAATGCCCACTTCTGCACAAAACTGTCCTTAAAGGGATAGAGCACAGCGAAACGTTTGGGCAATGAAAAGGAATTCTGTGGATGCTGCCATTCCTTATAGACCAGCTGGTCAAAAAATTGAGCATAAGGATATGCCCTAGTGGACCGAGACAGCTTAAAGGACCCACAAACGTAGGCAGTCTCCTGCGACTCCCCGGCCTGGTCCAACCGCAAAGACACACGGATATCGGTGATCAGGGAGGCCACCAGCGCCCTCTCGCGTGCCACCGAGGCCCCCTGGTCTTCCTCACCACCCGAGGGCTCCAGTTCACCATCTGAGAGCTCCACTGGGGTCCCCGTGACCACTGAGGCACCTTCCGGTTCAGAAACCTCCCCTGAAGATGGAGGGGGTGGCCGTTTTTTTGGCCACCCCCTTAGCATGGCTCGGCACCCCCCAGGAAAAAAACTCCCCCAATATGGACTTTAACTGGTCCAGGGGAACCAGAGGACCCAGCACAGCCTGCGCTTCCACAGATCCCTCGGGTGAAGAACCCGCAGGTTCAGCCGTCATTGTGCCACCCGAACACTTGATAGGCCTAAAGGCCCTGACACCCCCACAATGCAGCCTCATCACTGCCCCACAGAGCAACCGGGAGAATACCCAGGAGGACTGCACCCACCGCCACCGACACCCCAGGGAGAGCCAGCTATACTTGCTGTTACAATTGCCCTTCAAGCGCTGCGTCCCAGAAGGAGTGCTGCCCACCTGTCTTGTGCCATCACCGCCGCTGTGCTTTCACCGCTGTCCCGAGGGAAAGAGGAAGAAACGGCGCCAGCCGCACGTTTTCTTCAGCAGGCACACCAAACATGGCCGCCGAGGGGTCACAAGAGGCCAAATCATGCTCCACACAGGCTGCGGCTACGGCAAAATGACTGTGATCTGCCGCAAAATGGCGGCGAACCGCCGCATGGCGGATTTGAGTGCGGGGGTATGGTGGGGGGAAGGGGTGTAGGAGGGGGGCGAAGGAAAGACCAAAACAAAAGGGGGACCTGTAGCCCTGAACCCTCCACCGGCCGGCATAGTCCGCAAATTGCCCAGCCCCCCCTTCCGCACCCCTGGGGGGGAGAGAGGGGGGGTCGCTCACCAATCCAACGGGCGTAGCAGGTAGCCACCCAGTAGCAGACCTTCCTCCCATCAGGCGGGGAGGGATGCTGCAGGCCAAGCGCCCCTGGACGCGAGCACAGCCCGATCACTGGACGCAAGTGGGGGTCACCCACTAGCCTCCCGCACAGAACGGGTTACGACGCGGCGGACCCCGCCAAGGCTAAGGGTAGCTTGCATCGGTCGGCCGAGCTGGGGAAATTTCAGGATTCGAGATATCCTCTGTGCCCTAGTCGGCTACTTGATAGCAGTCTTCATCAGATAGCTTGAGAAAAGCAAAAAAGATGAAAAAACTGGGGAACCGCAGATCCCAGCAGGGAACCAGGTCTAACTCCTTGCACTAGGCATAAAAAAACTGATATGCTATGCAGAGCTGGGGGGTTATATGCTGGAGTGAGGACGGCCCCCTGGGAGGGGTCAGCTTGCTTTTTTTCTATTTGCCTAGTCTACTCCTAGTAGGATGTGCATAAACCCCACTTGTCAATGAAGGGCTGCGTCTGTCAGTGAACGTAGGAGAAATTGAATTTGGGTACAGCGTAGCATGACTGAGTAATTGTCATTCAAAGTGTGTGAGCACTGAAAGCTGAAAATTGGTCTGGGAAGGAAGGGGGTGAAAATGCCCAGTATTGATGTGGTTAACAATGAGATCCCTCTGATGCTTTGGAAGCTCTCTGTGGACCATAGCTTTTGCTGTAGGATGCGACTAAGAAAATGTCCAGAAAGACCTACTAGAACAGCTAATTGGGGTTAATCCGAGGCACTTTAAATGATGGCAGGTGTGTACTGACTCCTATTTAACATGCGTTTGAATGTGATTGCGTCTGAACACCGCTACATCCCCAGTTATAAGAGGGTGTGCACACTTGTGCAGGCACATTATTTAAGTTTTTATCCTTACCCCCCCCCCCAAAAAAGATTTGAGCTTGTTTTTAGAGTTGTACAGTTTATAGGTCACATTAAAGGTGGAAATAGTCCTGAAATGATTTATCTTTTTCTCATTTTTTACATCACAGAAACCTGACATTTTAACAGGGGTGTGTAGACTTTTTATATCCACTGTAGGTAGTTAGGCAGGGTTTAACTATAATGTACCAAAACTATAACATCACTCATAGAACATTTCTAGACCCAGTCAGTTGTTTTCATTTCAGAAGAAATATTGCAGTAGTTTTAATCTTAATGAAGATATATACATCTTGTAGTTTTCAGAAATTTGTCCAAGTATAGCTAGTGTTATAGATGAAGGGACCTACAAGGTCATCCAAGCTAATAAACACTCAAACTCAGTGAAGCTGACCTTGTGCGATTGTCTGTTTTAATGATCTTGAGCATTTTACATAAAAGAATTCATTCTTCCTATACAGTAACAATTCATTAGAGGGATGATCTCCAAATCTCCCTTATAAAATCTGTTCCCTTTCTTTCTTTCTTTGTTTCTGTAGTTGTTCCCTTGGCCTTTAAGAATGCGGAGGGACCACAGCCTAGTCACCTCTATAGTACGCAGTAGGTTTGTAAATCGTACTTTCTTAGTCACTCCAGATGTTCTTGGTCACCTTTTTAGTGGAGGTGAAGCCCTGCCGTGTTAAGCTTTACAGTACCTAGGATTCATCTTGAATTTATTCACATGCCTGTTTATGGACTAATAAAAATATCCTCATATTTTAGCAGTATTTTATTCTAAAGGTCACCTTTCACACATCCCCTGCTGTTAGGGGGGAGGAAATTGAATTTTAGCACTAAACAATGTAATGGATATTTTGAAGCAACTTGTGGATAAAATACCTTTTGCGAAGAGCAGAATGCTTCAATCCATCCCCCAGTCTAGATTAATGGGCCAGTGGCGATGCACTCATCCAGACAAACTCAATTTTCACTTTTTTCAACGGTTCATCAAACATCTTTCTGGATCATTTTTCTTCATTTCCATGAACTGCGGAATTATTATTATTTTTGCAAAGAGAAGAAATATAGACATTACCATGAAACACAAATATAGAACTGTGCATTCTGTTGGCTGTTCAAGTGTTACTAAAGGCATTTTTAAAATTTAAAATATTAAACATGTTCTATTCATCTGTTCTGTGCCGTGGTATTGCACAGAGTGGCCCTGAACCTCCTCTTCTGGGATCCCCCGCCGGCAATCTTAGTTTCTCCTCCTTTTCGTGTGCCCCATACTAAGCCTGCTTGCTATGGAGGCTGCTCGCTCCCGAACTGTGTCTATGCAGCCATGCTCCATAGACGCACACAGCGTGGCTTGACCCCACTCCCCCTTCACAGCATTTGATTGACAGCAGCAGGAGCCAGTGGCTGCCTAAATCCCTGTGTGAAGAAGAAGAGAGGAGAGAAGAGATCCAGCCTTGCACAACGCTGGATCGTATGTAGGGGGGTGAGAGAGGACAGCAAGCTGTAAAACGTTTATTGCCTTAATGCAATGAGAATTGAGAAATATATGTTTTGGCTTTACAACCACTTTAAGAACTAGTTTCTTGTTAAGAAGTCTTGAGGTCAAACTTGCAAGAAAAATATTTAGCATGGCTGCATTGTATCTGTATCAGCTAGTGAGGAGGTGCTGTGAATTGCACTTAAGATTAACCCTTTTCATAACTAGGCTTAATGAAAAACAACTGTTTTGCAAAGTTTGATAAGCTATGGATACTAACTGATTTTTCTATTTTGCTGGTTTACAACAGCAGCAAATGTTGAACTGAGATTGGTCGATTGCTGTGGGTTCCTAATCTGTACATCATTGATTAACCCTAGATTTGTGTATCAATACACCACCATACACTTTTCTGAAAAAATGTAACCAGGACACGTAGGCAGGCCATACATTATGCAAATTGCTTTCTTTCAACCACAGTGAGTGTTGATGGGGGAACCCCTCCTGCAGCGCTATTGTGTTCTGCTGGCGGGAAGCGTTTCCCACTGACAGAATACAATGATCACCGCTGGCTGACTATAGCTACCTGCAGTAATCAGGCAAAAGAAAACTGACAGGCTGGTTGTACTGAGTTTGATCAATAGATGTGTCTGTATGTGTGGCTGTGAATATATATAAATATATGTGTGTGTGTGTGTATATATATATGTATGTATATATATATATATATATATATATATATATATATATATGTGTATATGTATGTATGTATGTATGTATGTATATATATATATATATATATATATATATATATATTACACTTTTTCTTTAAACAAAACGGAAATTTCCATTTAAAAAGACACTTTAATTCTTTAAATCTGTTTGCATTAAAATTGAGCTGATGGACATCAGTTGATACAGCTAGTTCAGAGCAGAGAGCTGTACAGTGGGTTTTTTGCTAAGTGCTAATTAAATAAAGTCTTGAATGCTTGTGTTGCACAGGTCTTATGTGCCATCACACTAACCTTGGATAACAGCCTTTAAAAGCAACATTTTCCCAGAACTCATTGCATAAAAGTTCAGTTCAGTGGCCTACCACCATTAGAAGAGCTTAAATCTGTAAAGGTTCTTCTCCTGTATTTAAAGGCAGACACATACATCTCTTTGACATTAGAAAAAAATATTGATTTGGTTTATAGACTCTTACTTTAGATCTTGTTCTATGTTCTGAAAAATCTTTTGCAAGCTTGGGGTAATACTTTTTATGCAGGTAAACTACTGCAGGCCCGCATCCCTGTACATGGATGCTTAGCAGTTCCTGTGTGCTGAGGTCCAAAATCCCCTACCTTTTCTGTTGCTGATGGCTTCTGCATTTACTCGCACATGCATATAAGGCGCCACAAGCGGCAATACAGAAATGGCTCCCGAGGTGGAAGAAAGCACCCGGTATTTTAGACCTGTTAGTAACCACGAATCAGACTGAGACAGAAAATGCAGTTAAAGTCACACCTTTTAATGGTAAAAATGGTACAAATCAGTAAACTTAGTCAAAACATAAGCCAGGGATCGGAAGCCAAGATGGGTAATCAGACGAGCCATTAATTGGGAAACCAGAAATCGGCGTAGTTGGAGGCAGAAGAACAGGATCTGGAACCAGAAGGGGCGTCAACCAGGCAAAGTCTTTCACAGGAACACAGTAGAGAAACTCCAGATAGGTTGATGAGGCAAAGGAACGAACAAGGCAGTTTAAATGGCCAGAAGGGGCTGGCTGTAGGCGGGACTGACAAGTAGGTAATGATAAACAGATGAGCCACTGTGGAAACAATGAGTGCTGACAATTACCTGACAGCTGAGCAGCCTGAGCACAGAGAAGAGAGCTGCTAAGAGCCCAGCCCTGACAGCCTCACAACACAAGAGCTCTTTAAATGTCCATGTGTATGAGTCAAAGCGTTGCAGTCCACACACTTTTATCTGATTTTAACCACTTGCTTACTGGGCACTTAAACACCCCTCCTGCCCAGACCAATTTTCAGCTTTCAGCGCTGTCGCACTTGGAATGACAATTGTGCGGTCATGGTACACTGTACCCATATGACATTTTTATCATTTTTCCCCCACAAGTAGAGCTTTCTTTTGGTGGTATTTAACCACCACTGGGTTTTTTATTTTTTGCTAAAAAAACAAAAAAAGACAGACCATTTTGAAAAAGACAAAACAAAACTGTTTCATAGTTTTTCATAACATTTTTGAAAACAGGTAATTTTTTTCTTCACTGATGTGTGCTGATGAGGCTACACTGATGGGCACTGATAGGCTGCACTGATGGGTACTGATAGGGCGGCACTAATGGGCACTGATAGGTGGGCTGGAAAGCACTGATGAGGCGGCAGTGATGGGTGGCACCGATGGTTGGCACTGATAGGTGGCACTGAAGGGCACTGATAGGTGGCAATGATAAGCAGCACTGATAGGTGACACTGATGGGCACTAATGGGTGGCACTGATGGGCACTGGTAGGTGACGCATATAGGCAGCACTGATCGGTGGCACTGATGGGCATTGATTGGCATCACTGGTGGGCAAAGGTAGGTGGCACTGGTGGGCAAAGGTAGGTGGCATTGTGGGCACTGGACCAATGTCCTTCTGACAGAAGTCGGTGACCGGCTTCTTTTTCCCCTCATGCTGATAGCGTGGGGGGAAAAAAATACCAATCACCTATCTTCTGTTTACATCACGTGATCAGCTTTCATTGGCTGACAGCTGAGCACGTGGTAAGGGGGCGGGATTGCCCCCTTACTCCGATCTGTGATCAGCTGAGTCTCATGGACATTTTCCTGGCAATTCAGGTCCGCGCTGTAGCCGTCTTTTGGCTATAGCGGGGATCTGTAGTGGTTCACTCATTCCAATGCAGCCAGACTTGGCATGCTTCTCCATGGATTTCAAAGACAACTGCAGCATAATGGGATATGGTTATACCCTGTGCAACTTTCTTTTAATGTTCCAAAGTTTGTGTATACAGCTGATAAACACTTGGCCACAAATTATTATGGTGAACTCTAACCACTGTTTTAATCTGTGGTCACCGGGGGCATCAAGTACAGCACCTGATTTCACCAAAGATTCAAACATATTGGTACAGTGCCTTGAAGTATTTATACCCCTTGAAATTTTCCACATTTTGTCATGTTACAACCAAAACGTAAATGTTTTTTATTGGGATTTTATGTGATAGACCAACACAATGTGGCACATAATTGTGAAGTGTAAGAAAAATGATAAATGGTTTTAAACAATTTTTACAAATAAATATGTTAAAAGTGTGGCATGCATTTGTATTCAACCCCCTTTACTCTGATACCCCAAACTAAAATCTAGTGGAACCAATTGCCTTCAGAAGTCGCCTAATTAATAAATAATCCACCTGTATGTAATTTAATCTCAGTATAAATACAGCTATTCTGTGAAGCCCTCAGAGGTTTGTTAGAGAACCCGAAGGCCAAGGAACACGCCAGACAGGTCAGGGATAAAGTTGTGGAGACATTTAAAGCAGGATTAGGCTATAAAAAAAATATCCCAAGCTTTGAACATCTCATGGAGCACTGTTCAAACCATCATCTGAAAATGGAAAGAGAATGACACAACTGAAAATCTACCAAGACATGGCCATCCACCTAAACTGACAGGCCGGGCAAGGAGAGCATTAATCAGAGAAGCAGCCAAGAGGCCCATGGTAACTCTGGAGGAGATGCAGAGATCCAGAGCTTAGGTGGGAGAATCTGTCCCCAGGACAACTATTAGTCGTGCACTCCACAAATCTGCCTTTGTGGAAGAGTGGCAAGAAGAAAGCCATTGTTGACAGAAAGCTATAAGAAGTCCCATTTGCTGTTTGCAAGAAGCCATGTAGGGGACACAGCAAACGTGGAAGAAGGTGCTCTCATCAGATGAGACCAAAATGGAACTTTCTCTTCCATTCACTGACAGACGCAGCCTTCTTATGACACATGGGGTTATGCTCATCCTACTAGGAGTAGACTAGGCAAAAACAACAAAAGTGTAGGTTGGCCCCTCCCAGGGGGCCGTCCTCACCTCAGCATATAATCCCCCCGCCCTGTACAGCACATCAGTTTTTATTTGCCTAGTGCAAGGAGTAGACCTGGTTCCCTTTGGGATCTGCGGTCTCCTGAAGATTCATCTGATGAAGACTGCTATCAAGAAGCTGGCTGGTGGTATAGAGGATATCTCGAATCCAAAACTTTCCCCAGTCCAGCCAACACTATGCGAACGCCCTTCGGGGTGCCCACCGCATAGAGCCCGTTCCGTGCGGGCGGCCGGTGGCTAAAACCCACTAGAGCCCAGTGACTAGGTACGCCTGTCCAAGGGCCTGGCCAGCAGCATGCCTCCCCTAGGGGATGGTAGGTCTGCTCCGGTGGCTACCGCTGTGCCCGTCAAGGATTGGTGAGTGGACCCCTCTGCTGCCTTAGGGCGTGGAGAGTGGGCGTCTGGGCAGCTCTGGTGGTTAGCCGGCCGGTGGGGGCTCAGTAGAGGGACATTTTGGGTAATACCCTTGGGAGGTTAATCCTCCGTTCCCCCCTCCCCCCTCCCACTCCCCTATTCCGCAGTACGGCACTGTTGCACCTACCGTTCGACTGCACCTCTGCACCGACCGACCGGAGCGCTGTGTTCGGCGGGCCACCGCCATTGAAGGATGGAGCACCGCTCGTTCGTGGCCGACTGCGCGGGTGTAATGGCAGCGTCCATTGTTTGGGAAACCATGCGGTTCTCAGCCTGCGGTCTGGCGGCCTCCAGTGGTAGCTCAAGGAAGTGCAGCCCAGGTACAGGAAGTGTTTTAAAAACGGAAGTGGGCTTCCGGTTTTTCCCCTTTACAGCGTGGCTGACACACAGCAGCAGGCTCCTGGCGTGCAGTAGTTCGTGGGCATTGCCCTTCCGGTCGGAGTGCTAAGGCTTCTAAACAGCAAGTATAGCTGGTCCTTCCTGGGTGCTGGTAGCGGTGTGGGCAATCCTCCTGGGTCTCCCTGGTTAATTGGTGGAATAGAGGTGCTGGTTACACAGTGGGGGTGCCGGAAGCCTGTAAGGTCAGAGGCCGGCAATACTATTGCAGGAGTACCTGCGGATCTACAATCCACCCCAGGAACACTGGTGTCTCTGGAGCAGTTGAGGGCGGTGTTTGGGGAGTTCTTCCCCGGGCGGAGGTACCCGTTCCGTGGGGTCCTTTGAAATGCCCACCCCCCTCTTTCCTCAGGGGAGGATTCGGATCTGGAAAATGCCTCTATGATCACACCTAGGGATCTTTCAGAGGGCGAACCACCCTCAGAGGGTGAGGAGAGTCAAGAAACTCTGTCTTCGCGTGATAAGGCGAAAGTGGAGGCACTGATCACTGAGATCCGCAATTCCATGCGTCTTGATCCAGCTGGGGAGTCACATGAGCCCACTTAGACCGCCTAGGGCCCCTAGGGCTTACCCTTATGACCAAGTGTTTGAGCAGGCGGTGTTTAAAGAGTGGCGGAGGTCACCAAGTTCCTTTGTTTTGCCTAAAAGCTTTGCGTTGCGCTACCCCTTTTGAAGAGAGCCTTACTAAGAGACGGGCCTCCCCTGTGGTGGACCCTGCGGTGGCTCGGGTGAGGAAAGCAACCACCATTCCCTTGGAGGGGTCGCCCTCCTTTAAGGAGGCGGCCAATCGTCGCACAGAGACAGTATCAAAAGAACTGTTCTTGTTGGCTGGGTCAGCCATGCGGCCGGCGCTAGCAACTGCAATGGCGGCACAGTCGCTGCAAGAGCATGCTACCGCTCTATGCACTAATTTAACTTGTGATTGTGCACAGGCTGAGATGCAGCGGTCACAACATTTGGAGGAAGGACTCTGCTACATATGTCATGCTGCTTTGGACCTCCTCCCTATATTGTCAAAAATGTCTGCTTTTTTTTCAATTGTTATCAGACGGGTGCTATGGCTCCAATCTTGGTCGGGCGACCAGGCTTCAAAGAAAGCACTGGCGGACCTCCCCTTTCAGGGGACCTTCGGGTCTGTTTGGCCCACGATTGGAGGAAATCATTAAGGATTTCACGGGAGGTAAAAGTACTTTTCTCCCGGAGCCTAAACGGCGTGAGTGGCGCAGACAGGGGCCTGTCGCGTCTGGTTAGAAGAAGTTTTTTCGGGCATCCGGCTCAGCAGGTAAAAGCGGTAAGACCGGAAAGGGTTTCGCAGGGCACAGTAAAAAGCCCTGGCAGCATAAGTCCGAAAAAGCAAAGGATAAATCCGCCTCCGCATGAGGGGTTGCCCTCACCCGCTTCATGGGTGGGGGGCCAGTTACTGGGGTTCGCAGACAGATGGGCTGTCCGCATCACCGATCGGTGGGTACTGGAGGTGGTGTCCTCCGGGTACAGGATAGAATTCAGCTCGCTGCCCCCAGAAGGATTCTTCCTCTCAAACCTGAGGCTCACGCAGGAACGACACCAGGCGCTCTAGGCACTGTCTGAGCTTGAGCCGAACAGGGGGTGATCATACCGATACCCAGGATGGAGAGATTTCACGGATTTTATTCAGACCTTTTTGTGGTACCCAAAAAGGCCGGGGTCAGACCAGTTTTGGATCTAAGAGTATTGAATCGCTTCGTGGAGGTGAAGGGATTCAGGATGGAATCCATCCGCTCGGTCGTGGTCGCCCCACGCCAAGGGGAATTTCTGGCGTCCCTGGAGATCAAGGACGCATATCTCCATGTTCCGATTTGGCTCAGTCAGCGGCGTTTTCTGCGTTTCGCAGTGGGAGAGCTGCATTACCAGTTTGTGGCACTTCCCTTCGGGGTGGCCTTGTCTCCCCGGGTGCTCACTAAGGTGGTGGCCCTGATGCTGGCTTTACTGAGACGGAGAGGTATCGCGGTGGTAGCGTACCTCGACGATTTACTGCTAAGGGCAGAATCGGCTACAGCTCTGGAGGAGAACGTGACAATCACGGTAGCCACGTTGGAGGAGTTCGGTTGGCTGATCAACCTACAAAAGTCATCATTGACTCCGACTTGCAGGCTGGAGTACCTGGGTCTGATTCTGGACACGGTACAAGCAAGGGTGTTTCTAACACCAGGCAAGCTACTGACTCTTCAGACAGCAGTGCGAACCCTGTTGTCATGCCAGTGGTTCTCCTTACGGTTCTGTATGCGAGGGTTGAGTCTCATGGTGTCGACGTTCGAAGCGGTGCCTTATGCCCAGAGTCATACCCGGCTCCTACAGAAGTCAATTCTGTCTCAGTGGGACAAGTCTCCCCTATCCCTAGACAGACGGATCAGGTTGGATCAGCAGTCTCGAGGGTCTCTGATTTGGTGGATTCGGGCTCCGGCCTTAAGGTTGGGGAAGGGTTCCCCCCCCCTCAATTGGTCGATGGTGACAACAGATGCCAACCTGTCAGGGTGGGGAGGAGTCCTGGGACAATCCTCCATCCAGGGTCATTGGTCAGTACGAGAAGCTCGTCTTCAGATAAATGGACTGGAACTGAGAGCGATCAGGCTTTCCCTGTCTCATTGGACAGAAAGGCTGCGAGGCCGCCCTGTTCGGGTTCACATACGCCACCGCTGTGGCATTGTCCGACCGCGGAACAAGAAGCGCAGCAGCAGCCGCGGAGGCGGCTCTGATCATTCGGTGGGCAGAGCTTCACGTGCCAGCTCTCTCTGCAATCTACATCCCGGGCGTGAAAAATTGGCAGGCGGATTTTCTCAGCCGCCAGACTCTGGATCAGGGGGAGTGGTCCCTACATCCAGAGGTGTTCCACCAGATTTGCTTCAAATGGGGCACCCCGGAGGTGGACATGATGGCCTCCAGGTACAATCGCAAGGTACAGGCCTTTGTGTGCAGAGCAAGGGATCCGTTGGCGGTCGCCTCGGACGCACTGATAACGCCCTGGGGTCAGTATCGGCTACTGTACATCTTTCCTCTGAAGATTCTACAGCGCGTTTTGCGCAGGATAGAAGCAGAGGGAATCACGACGATCCTGGTGGCTCCGGATTGGCCGCGGCGTCCGTGGTACGCCGACAGAGTACGGATGGTGGCAGATGTTCCATGACGTCTTCCACTTCGCGAAGACTTACTGTCTCAGGGGCCCATCTTGCACCCTGCTTTACCCTCGCAGGCTTTGACGGCTTGGCTATTGAGGCCCAGGTATTGAGGGATAGGGGTGTTTCAGACTCCGTAATCCCTACTATGGTAAAAGCACGTAAGAGCACCTCACGTAAGATCTATCATAGGACCTGGAAGGCCTATATTACCTGGTGCGAGGCGGGAGGATGGAATCCCCGCTCTTATAGAGTATCAAGAGTGCTGTCTTTTTTGCAGCAAGGACTGGACAAGAACCTGGAGTTAAGTACGCTTAAGGGGCAGATTTCGGCCCTGGCGGTTCTTTTTCAACGACCATTGGCATCTCACTCATTGATCCGTACATTTGTACAGGGAGTACGGCATGTCGCCCCTCGGATACGGTCGCCCTTGGCACCGTGGGATTTGAATTTGGTGCTTTCTGTGTTACAGAAACCGCCATATGAAAAGATCAAGGACATTCCCTTACGCTTATTGTCACAGAAGGTGGCTTTTCTGGTGGCTATCACATCCGCCAGGCGGGTGTCGGAGCTGGCAGCTTTGTCCTGCAGGTCACACTACTTGGTCCTCCATAGGGACAAGGCAGTTCTGCGACCTTCACCTTCATTTCTTCCGAAGGTGGTTTCTTTTCATTTAAATGAGGATATTGTTCTTCCCTCATTATGTCCGCACCTGTCACATCCTAAAGAGGTCAGGCTGCATTCTTTGGATGTGGTGAGGGCTCTGCGGGTATATTTAAGTTCTACAGCTTCTTTTAGGAAGTCTGATTCTTTATTTCTGCTGACAGAAGGGTCGCGCAGAGGTTTGGCGGCCTCGTCGGCTACCGTATCACGTTGGATACGGAGGACCGTGACTCATACATATGAGATTCGGGGTAAGGTTCCCCCGTTTCCAGTCACGGCTCATTCCACCAGGGCAGTTAGTACGTCCTGGGCGTTTAGACACCAAGATTCGGTATCCCAGGTGTGCAAGGCAGCTACTTGGGCCTCAGTGCACACGTTTACTGAGTTTTACAAAGTTTCTAGCAGCCTCGGATGCTGCTTTTGGCCGCAAGGTAATAAATGCGGCAGTATAGGCACGGTTAGCGCCGCCTGAGAGGGCGTCTGTCTGTTGGGTACAGTTGTTATGGTTTACCCACCCCTCTTGATTGGCACAGCTTTGGGACGTCCCCATGTGTCATAAGAAGGCTGCGTCTGTCAGTGAACGGAAGAGAAAAATTGATTTTTTGTATAACTTACCGTAAAATCCTTTTCTCTGAGTTCACTGACAGACGCAGCACCCACCCCTCTGCGTTGGTTTTGTACGGCTTGTTACGAACTGATGTGCTGTACAGGGCGGGGGGATTATATGCTGAGGTGAGGACGGCCCCCTGGGAGGGGCCAAACTACACTTTTGTTGTTTTTGCCTAGTCTACTCCTAGTAGGAGGAGCATAACCCCATGTGTCATAAGAAGGCTGCGTCTGTCAGTGAACTCAGAGAAAAGGATTTTACGGTAAGTTATACAAGAAATCCATTTTTTTGGCCTAAAAGAAAAATGCTGTGTGTGGTGTGGTGGAAAACTAACACTGCACATCACCCTGAACACACCATCCCCAATGTGAAACATGGTGGTGGCAGCATCATGTTGTGGGGATGCTTTTCTTCAGCAGGGATAGGGAAAGCTGGTCAGAGTCGATGGGAAGATGGATGGAGCCAAATACAGGGCAATCTTAGAAGAAAACCTGTTAGAGTCTGCAAAAGACTCAATTGAGACTGGGGAGGAGGTTCACCTTTCAGCAGGACAACAACCTTAAACATACAGCCAGAGCTACAATGGAATGGTTTAGATCAAAGCATATTCATGTGTTAGAATGGCCCAAAGTCCAGACCTAGATGAGAATCTGTGGCAAGACTTGAAAATTGCTGTTCAGATGCTCTCCATCCATCTGACAGAGCTTGAGTTATTTTGCAAAGAAGAATGGGCAAAAATTTCACTGTAGATGTGCAAAGCTAGTAGAGACTAGTGTTGAGCGAACCCGGACTGTAACCTTCGGGTCCGTACCGAACTTTCGGGTGTCCGTGGCACGGACCCGGACATTTCAAAAGTCGTTCAGGTTCGGTCCGGGGTTCTGCTATTTTACTCCACGTGTTGAGAAGCTGCAGGGCAGCCAATCAACAAGCATTTCACTGGTTTGCCCTTAGAAGCCATCACAGCCATGCCTACTAATGGCATGGCTGTGATTGGCCAGTGCATCATGTGACCCAGCCTCTTTATAAGCTGGAGTCACAGTGCTGCAGTCACATGCTCCTTGGGTTAGTGTAGGGAAAGGAAGCTGAAAGCTTGAGGGACAGATTTGAGACATTTTAAGACCTGATCCTGCATCCTGAGATAGATTACTTTACTACTGCTGTCTGTGCTGTTGCTCTGAGGACAGATAGCAGAAATTAGAGATTTTACATACCGCTGCTTTGAGTTGCAGATCAAGCTCTGCATAAAACAACGATCGCTACGATCGTGCTCAACGATCAGATTGTTGGGGGAATT
>BLSH010192023.1:526772-557960 GCA_018402905.1 Glandirana rugosa
AGCTCTGTACCCAAACAGAGCTGTCAGTCTAGACTCGTATGTAAGGTCAAGCCTGAGAAAGTCGACGTCCGGTAGTACCCGTTTGACCGTCAACTTTCGCACACTCTCGACGTACATAGCCTTCTTCATTCAGCTCCCATACAATTTAAGAAGAGAGTCGACATACTTCCAAAAGTACCGCCTCCTGAAGTGGTGGACCCTATATCAAAAATAAACCATAAAGCAGGTACGTATCCCGAGGCCGTCAACCATTTTTACACGGTCCAACCCTAATGCGGTGTTACCCCGTAACAACCTCTGTCTGAATCGACCTACTGGGAAGATGCTTACTACTCCGAGGCCCCCGTGCCCCATACAATCTGACTCCATCCATGCTTACCACACTTCGTGCTTGGGGCGCAGGACTGCGGATTGAGGGTCATCCAGCTAAGTCTGTCTCCAACAATGCCCCATTGTGGCGTAATCCCAACCTGGCACATTTTTACCAACTGCCGGAGCCCTATGCATGGACGAAATACCAAATAAAAACTATATCCCAGGTGGTGAAGTCCTCCGCCATGAAAACCTTCATACAGCTGAGAGAAGAATTTAACATACCCTCGACTTACTTCTTCCGATACATGCAGCTCTCACACGCTTTCAACTGCCAGTTTGCCCATGATGGCCTGCAGCTGAAAGAGTCCGAACTGGAATGTATGCTCAGATCTGACTGTCGAGACAAACCCATGTCTCGAATATATGGATTCCTACTGATAACCTCCCTCCCAAGCCTAACAAATCTCAGAAGTAGATGGGAACGTGACATCCCAGACCTTGACAATGATGACTGGGATGATATATGGGACTTTCCCTTTAGGTCCCTGGTGTCAGCAAGGGACAGGATGGTACAATTTAAAATAGCGCACAGGGCGTACCACACTCCCTATAGATTATCCAAGATGAATCCGGGCCTCGGCTCAGACTGCTGGAGATGCGGGAGGTCCCCTGCGGACTTCGCGCATATCTTCTGGACGTGCCCACATGTGGCTGGTTTCTGGGAAGAGGTAATAGATACCATCCAACAACTAGCCTCTATTCAGGTCCCGATGTCCATGACCGTCTGCATCTTAGGCCTGGTAGAAAATTTTATTCCGACAGTGGCGGGCCGTACACTGGTCGGTCTGCTGCTCTTTTATGCCCGCAAAGCCATCGCAATGCACTGGCGCAAGTCCAATACCCCATCACTCACCTTTTGGAAAAAGTTGATTAATGACAGCTTACCGTTGTACAGAGACACATATGCTAATAGGGGATGCCCCACCAAATACACTAAGGTCTGGACGAAATGGTTGGAGAGCCCAGCTACGGCTTCAGACTCATAAGGGGATTGGGTAGCAGGCAAATGTATGCGCTGTAGGGGGGAGCCCCTGGAGACCATAGAGGACAAATAATGAGTTTAAGCATTGAATTTAAACAGCATTCCCTAAATGAAAGGATGATATTATATTGTATTACCTTATACTGTCACAGCCATGTGAAGGTTTACAGTTTATCCTTGGATATATGATTATACACGGCTTGCACGCCTGTGGTTGATGTTATATGTTTTGTTCTGTCATTCAAAACAATAAAAAGAGTCTTAAAAAAAAAAAAAAAAATTTAAAGGCTTCAGTTACATTTTAATGCATTATTTCTTTATAACTGTCAAATATTGTATACTCCCGGAGTAAAATTCTAATAACATGTTTCTTATTTATGGTATTAAGGTTTGAACATGCACTACAGACACAGATTTAGCCGTTGTGATATAAATTCAGTTTAGTTTGTCGTATTTTAGTCATCTGAATTGATTTAGTTTTAGTTGTATTTTAGTCAACTAAAATAGTATTTAGTAGACGAAATGGAGTACTGTCCGTGATACTTTTTTTATTTGCACTAACATAAAATTTTTCAGGACAAGTTTTCAGGGTTTCTCCCCTTCTTCAAGGTCCAAGCAGTAACTGCTTGGACCTTGAAGAAAGGGAGATACCCCGAAAGCTTGTCCTGAAAAATTTTGTTAGTGCATATAAAATAAGTATCACGGACAGTACTCAATTTTCTCTGGCACAATTGCACGAATACGGCTACAATCACCTCAAGCAATATGGAAGATATTAGACAAAATTAACACTGCTCCAGATCCAGGCTCTGTTCAATTGCAGTAATTCTGATAATGCAAAGATACCATATCTTTGAATCATACAGGGCACCAACCTGTGGTCAGACTATTGACCTTAAAGTATTTACTAATTCTTACAGTAAATCCCCTTTTAAATAAACCTTCACTAACCTCTCTGGCCTCATGCACATGACTGTACAGCATGCAGAACCTGTGTACTGACATTCCAGTGACATGCCGCTGCTGCGTACAGCCTCCCAATAAGATGCAATAGAAGAGGCAGCTGTACTCAATCATGCGCCAGGGGCTGCGCAAAGAATCTGAATATGCACTGATGCTCTGAATGCAGATACTGTGTATGTATTCTGTTGTGCCAACATTTTAGACAGGTGTGAAAAATGCTGTAAATTAAGAATGCTTTCAGAAACAGCAGTGGTAATAATTTTATTTTTTATCAAATAACAAAATGGAAAGTAAATGAACAGAAGAGAAATCCAGATCAAAGCAATATTTAGTGGGACCAACCTTTGCCTTCAAAACCGCATCAATTTTTCTAGGTACACTTGCACACAGTTTTTGAAGGAACTTGGAAGGTTGATTCTTCCAACATCTTGGCGAACCAGCCACAGATCTTCTGTGGATGTAGGTTGCTGCAAATCCTTCTGTGTCATCATGTAATCTCAGATAGACTTGATGTCAAGATCGGGGCTCTCTGGCGACACAAACCATCACTTACAAGACTCCTTGTTCTTTACACTGAAGAGTCTGTATGTTTTATATCAGTGCCCTGCTGCAAAATAAATTTGGGACCAATCACATGCCTTCCTGATGGTGTGGCATCATGGCTAAGTATCTGAACTGTATTTGTCACCATTGGGTACACCCATTGATCCTGACCAAAACTCTAACTCCATTTGCAGAAATGCAGCCATACTTCTTATTATACAGGATTTATATAGCACCAACAGTTTAGAGTATTTGTACTGTCTATTTGTACAAATACAATACACTTAAAGTGGTTGTCTACTCATTTTCTAAACATTTGCTAATATGCTGTATCAAATGTTAGTGTAATGTGTTTTTACTTGTCTCTCCCCGCTCACCTGTCTCCTCTCCATATAATCTTTATCTTTTTATCCAGTGATGTCAGCCGCGCATGCGCCATTGTACCGCATTTTCCGGCAGGCATGTACCCTGCCGGAAAAATGCTAGGTGCATGCTGGGGCTGCATCATTTCCAATTGTTAACGTAAGTAATTTTAAATATACAATATTTTAGGTAGATTTTTTGTAACATGAGGCTAAAGCTTTTGTTTCTTACCTGTCTACTCCACAAGCTAATATTGTAGGAATAATTTCTCCTACAATAGTACCTCATTGGTGGGGCTAGACAGGAAGAGGAGGAACTGTGCTTGTTTAGTCTTCATTTGCATTGAAAACTTAAACTAAGATGCGCCTGAATTGCCTTAGTGCGCATGCGCGGGATTACGGCAACACTACACAGTGAGGGTGGAAGTACATTACTGTACACAACACGGAAGCCCACAGCTAAAAATGGCGCGGCCATTTCAAGAGCAGCAGAGGGACAAAAATAAGTATTTTATAAAGTGAGCAACAAGCTAGAAAACGGATGATGTGGCGTTTAAAGTTGCATTAACATGTTCTATTGCGGGATGTAATTAACTCATTGTAGGTATGAGCGCAGACAACCGCTTTAAATACAGTAGGAATCAGAGGGCCCTGCTCATTAGAGCTTACAATCTAAGAGGGAAGGTGAAGAGATACAAGAGGTAATAACCGTGGAGGATGTGCTGATGGAGAAGATAAATGTACAGTTGTTAGGTAGGAGCCAGATAGGCTTCTCCGAAGAGAGGAGTTTTCAGGGATCATCTGAAAGTAGGAGAGTCAGACCGATTTGGGGTAGAGCATTCCAGAGGATGGGAGAGGCTCTGGAGAAGTCCTGGAGACGAGCATGGGATGAGGTGGCAAGGGAGCAGGAGGTCTTGGGAGGAGCGAATAGAACAATTTGGTTGGTATTTTAAGACCAGGTTACTGATGTAGCTGGGGGCCAGGTTGTAAATGGCTTTATAAGTTATTGTTAGTATCCTGAATTTAATTTGTTGGTTGAGTGGCAGCCAATGGAGGGATTGACATAGGGGTGTAGCAGAAGCAGAGCGATTTTTAAGGTGGATGAACCTGGCAGCAGCGTTCATGATTGGCTGAAGTGGGAATAGCCTATTTAGAGGTAAGCCAGTAAAGAGGGAGTTGCAGTAGTCGAGTCGAGAGATGACCAGGGAGTGGATTAGAAGCTTTGTGGTGTCATTGATTAGGAAGGGACGTATCTTGGAGATGTTGCAGAGGCTGAGACGGCAATTTTTTGATAGCGATTGAATGTGGGGCAGAAAGGTTAGTTTGGAGTCCAGGATTACACCTAGAACCTTGGGTTGATAGTTGAGCCATTAATTTTGACAGAGAAATCTGGGGAAGTGACATGTGGTGGAGGAAATATCAAGCTCAGTTTTGGATAGGTTGAGTTTGAGGAAGTGATGTGACATCTAGGCTATGTCTATTGGTGATGTGTGAGGAGACAGATGGAGAGAGCTGGGGGGTGGAGAGGTGGATTTGTGTGTCATCAGCGTAGAGATGATATTGAAAGCCATGGAAGGCAATCAACTGACCCAGGGAGGCAGTGTAGATTGAGAAAAGGAGAGGTCCAAGAGCAGAACCTTGGGGGACACCGACAGAGAAAGGAAGATGAGAAGAGGAAGTAGAGTTGTGACACTGAAGGAGTGGTGGGATAGGTAGGATGAAAACCAGCGAAGAGTACAGTCACAGAGACCAAAGGAGTGGAGTTTTTGAGGAGGAGGAGGTGGTGGTGCACTGTGTCAAAGGCAGAAGGGAGGTCAAGGAGTAGTACAGAATAGTGTTCGTTGGTTTTAGAAGTTAGTAGGTCATTTGTGAGTTTAAGGAGAGCAGTTTCTGTGGAGTGTTGAGGGTGAAATCCGGACTGAAGGAGATCAAGAATTTTCTTCATGGTCAGATGGTCACTCAGTCGGTTGTAGACCAGTCTTTCAAGGAGTTTGGAGGAGAAGGGGAGTAAGGAGATGGGGCATAGGTTGTTAAGATTGGTGGGGTCCAGTGAGGGCTTTTTAAGGATAGGGGTGACTAGCGCATGTTTTAGAGAGTTTGTGAAGATGCCAGAAGAGAGGGAAAATTGAAAAGGTTGAAATGTGAGTTAGAGAGTGTAGAATTGAGTCAGAGGGTGAGCGTAGCATTTGCGAGAGGGCAGGATCCAGGGGGCAGGTGGTTAGATGGGTGTTCAATAAAAGTTTAGCAACCTCGCTAATACCAGTGTTAATTTCGTCAACAAAAACGTTTTTGTCAAAGATTTCGTCAGCGGCATTTTTACAGTGACGAAAACGAAACGAGAAGTACAGCACATTTTCGTCCACTGACGAAAACTATGATGAGAGTCAGATACGTTTTAGTTAAAAAAATGAAAACGGGACGAAAATGGCGAAGAGGGACGTTAACCCATGTGAACTAACTTCCGGTTTCTCCGCCTACTTCCGCAATCTGTTTCCAGCAAGCACTGTGCCAAGAGGGTCGAGAGAGAGAGAGCACTGAGCAACACTGTGTGTGACTGTACATACGTGACAGGACAGCCAGGCTGAGGCCTCCCGACTCCGCGTCCTATGACTCCTGCTAGTCCTGATGAGGGACGAGACGACCATGCCGCCATCCGCCGGCCAGGTGCCCACTCTGCCCAGAGAGCAAAGCAGACTTTGTGAGTGAGACGCACGTGAGTACAGTACAGTACATACAGCAGGCCTGAGGCCACCCCTTCCCTCAGACCACCTTCCGTCCAGAGCACGTCTTCTGCAACTGTCCTACACAGGCCTCCTCTGAGTGAAGAGTTGACAACTGGTAGTGGCATCCAGCAGTGCAAGCACTCTGCAGCAGCAGCTTACAGGCCCAGCATTACGGCCTACTCACTCAGGCCACCATCCAGCAGTGCCTGCCAGCAGCAGCATTACATTACAGGCCTTAGAGGCCTAGTACTTAGACCACTTAGAGACCACTATCCAGCAGTGCCGGCACTCTGCAGCAGCAGCATACAAGCCTATTAAGACCAGAGAGCACCATACAGCAGTGCCAGCACTCTGCAGCATACAAGCCTACTAAGACCAGAGAGCACCAACCAGCAGTGCCAGCATTCTGCAGCAGCAGCAGCAGCATTAGGCCTACTCAGACCACACAGAGACCACCATCCAGCAGTGCCAGGCAGCACTCTGCAGCAGCAGCATTACAGGCCTACTCAGACCACCATCCAGTGCCAGCAGTAGTAGCACTCCAGGACTACAGTCCAAAGGATACTGGAAATGTCAGCTTCTGTGACTGTCACTGGTAGAAAGAGGAGATCTATGGTTGTATTTTACATTTGATATTAAAGAGGAAGTAAACCCAGATTGGGTTTACTTCCTTACTATAGCCCTGTAAAGTAGAAGCATAATGGGCTACTATGCATCACATAGTAGCCCATTATGTGCCACTTACCTGCAAACGAAGCCTGCGGCGTCCAGCGATGTCCCCGCTCCAGGCTGCGTCCATCTTCTGCCTCTTTTCCTTCCGGGGCCGCGACTCCAGCTCTGTGACTGGCCAGAGCCACGTGACGTCACTCATGCGCACGGGAGCCGCCATTCATGGCACAGTGTCAGTGGAGAAATGGCACGGAGCCGTTTCTTCACTGCACATGTGCCAACATGACGTCAGCACATCCAGAACACAGCATATCTCCTGAACCGTACAGGTTTGGGAGATATGCAGGACATCTACAGGTAAGCCTTATTCTAGGATTACCTGTAGGTTAAAGTGGTTGTCAACAAGTGGACAACAAGACCCTTTATACACCATGTGGAGCGACACTCGCTGGTAAAAATACAACAAACTTGAAACGTCATTTGCGGACAACTCATCCTGAAATTCATACAAAGGTAATCACAGCACTTAACTCCACTTTTGTTGTTGTGAACTTGGGAACAGTCTTGTGTATATTTCAGGGATTTTTTTTTTTAACAAAATTTCTTAGTCATATTTCATACCTTTTGTTATTCTGAACTCTGAAGTACAGTAATAGCTGTTTGTTTGTCGTTCTATGTTGTGCACTTTAGCCACTGAATTTTTCATGGGGGTGATTTGATTTTATAATATCTACCAGCTGCTGCTTTCCCCGAGTTGAAGTATCTCACGAAAATATATGTAGAAGGATGTGGTCACTAGGATGGCTGGAGCAGTGGGGCACTGTCAATTTTTATTTCTCCTATCGTTCACTGACAGACGCAGCTCTCCATTACGTGTGGGGTTTATGCTTGTCTCACCAGGAGTTAACTAGGCAGGGAAAAGAAGCAGCTGGCCCCTCCCATGGGGCCGTCCTCTCTTCCCACATAAACCCCCTCCATAGACTAGCTCATCAGTTTCAATGCCTAGTTTTCAAGGAGTTGACCTGGCTTCCCTTTAGGGGAATTGCGGTCCTGTTTGTGACCATTCTTTTTATTTTATTGTCTTCTATCAAGATGATCTGCTATCAAGAAGCCAGTCGGGGCATGGAGAGTCCATGGGCTCTGTACTTTCCCCGACCTGGCCGACTGATGCAAGCCAGTCCCGCAGTATGGGGACCCGCCGCATAGTGCCCGTTCCGTGCGGGTGGCCTGGGGTGATCCCCACTTACGCCCAGCCCGGATGCGATTCGGTAGGGCGATTTCTGGCCTGCATCATACCGTCCAGGCAGGGGTGGAAAGCCTGCGACTGGGTGGCTACCCATGGCACTCGTCCGGAGTGGGGAGTGAGAGTTCCTTCCTTCCCTCCTTTTCAGGGGGCGGAAGGGGGACCGACGAAAAAAAAGAAAAAAAAATGTTTTCTTTTTGTCTGGGTAGCCGCCGGCAGGGGCGCATGGAGCTCCTGTCCCCCTTCATACTCCCCTACCCCCGCACCGCACCCCGTCCGTCTGCGCCGTTCATTTTTGTTTTCGCCACCATGCGGCGATCAGCCACCATTTTGAGGCGAACCGCCGCCATTTTGCCGTAGCCGCAGACATATTTGGCCTATGGGACTTTCCCTCTAGCGCTCAGAGCGGCCGTTTGCGTAACTGCACGTCTCTGTACAGGGGGTTTCGGCCTCTATTGTCGAACGGTGGCCATTTTGACCACATGTCTCTGCAAAAACGTGTGTGCAGCGTTTTCCCTTCTCTGTGGAGCGGTGGTGATCAGACGGCGCCGCTCTTCTGACGATCCTCCGGGGTTACTGGCAGCAAAAAACAGCAAGTAACAGCTGGGCTCCCCTGTGGGTGCTGGTGACGACGGGTGCAGTCTTCCTGGGTTCCCTGGTGCGCTGTAGGGCGGTGGTGTGCGGCAGTGTGGGGGTGCCTCATCCTCTTTAGTACCATGTGTGTGTCACTGAGAGGGGTCTGGGGGCAAAGCAATGGCAGATTACACTGCTGAACCTGCTGAGGAGGCATCAGCGGCGACGCAGTCTGCGCAAGGGGCATTTTTGGACCAGCTGCGGGCGGTCTTTAGTGAATTCCTTCCCCGGGCGGAGGTTGCCCAACAGGCCCCCAAGAAGCATCCCCTTCCTCCCCTTTATTCATCGGGGGAGGATTCTGATCCGGAAGTGGCCTCAGGTACCCCAGTGGACCTATCTGATGGGGAACTGGGCCCATCAGATGGTGAAGAGGATCAAGGGGCGGCGGCTGCGCGCGAAAAAGCATTGGTCGCCGCCATTATCACTGGCATTCGCACTACGCTGCGATTAAGCCAGGATGGTGAATCGCAGTCCTCTTTATATGTGTGTGGGTCCTCTAGGCCCCCTAGGGCCCCCAAGGCTTACCCCTATGATCAATTTTTTGATCATTTTCTTTACCCTGAATGGCCACGTCCGCAGCTTTCCTTTTCGCTGTCAAGACGGTTCGCTGCTCACTATCCCTTTTGAGGAAAGCTTTTTGAAAAAATGGGCATCGCCTGTGGTGAACCCACCGATAGCCCGCCTTAGTAAGGCGATGACTATTCCTCTGGAAGGGTCTCCATCTTTCAAGGACCCCGCTGACAGGAAAACAGAGGCGCTTTTAAAGTCGCTTTTCCTGGTGGCAGGTTCTGCCGTGCGGCCAGCCCTGGTGTCCACCATGGCGGCTCAACATCTGTATGAGCGTATGGCGGAGCTACAGTCTGATCTGGAATGCGGCCACCTGATGGATGCACCGCAGAGGGCTGAGTTTTTGCTCCAACTGTTCAAGTACCTTTGTGATGCGGCCGTTGATTTACTGCCGATGTTATCTAGGATAGCAATTTTTGCCGTTCTCCTCAGACGGATACTTTGGTTGCGTTCTTGGTCCGGCGACCATGCTTCCAAAAAATGTCTTGCTGACCTCCCTTTTCAGGGTGGACGTCTATTTGGTCCACGTTTGCATGAGATCATTAAAGACTTTACGGGAGGTAAGAGTACCTTCCTTCCAGGGCCCCGGAGGCGTGAGTTTCGCCGTAGGCAGGGGCCCCCTCCCTCGGGTCAGAAGAGGTTTTTTTCGCGCCTCGAGCGCAACAGGTAAGGGGACCCGTCCCGGTAAGGTCGCTGCAGGGGCCGGAAAGCAGCAGTGGCAGCGCAAAACCGAAAAGGCGGAAGACAAGTCCTCCTCAGCCTGATGGGTTGCCCCCACCCGGGTTTCAGGTGGGGGAACATCTTCTGGGGTTCGCAGACCGGTGGTTGGCTCACATTCCCAATCGTTGGGGCCAGGAAGTGGTGTCCACCAGGTACAGGATAGAGTTCAACACTCTACCCCCAGACAGGTTCTTCCCATCAAACTTAGGGCTCCCGCAGGATCGCCGGGAGGCCCTTTTTGGTTCTGTTCAAGCACTTTTAGACCAAGGAGTGATTGTGCCAGTGCCTCCAGAAGAGAGGTTTCAAGGTTTCTACTCAAATCTATTTGTGGTTCCCAAAAAAAGGGGGGGGGGGTTCGGCCAGTACTGGACCTAAAGACCCTGAACCGGTATGTCAGGGCGCGGAAATTCCAGATGGAAGCTATCCACTCGGTTGTGGCCGCCCTCCATCAGGGGGAATTTCTGGTGTCCCTGGACATCAGGGATGTGTATCTCCATGTACCCATTTGTCCACGGCATCAGCGCTTCCTGCGCTTTGCAGTGGGAGACCTCCATTTTCAATTCGTGGCACTCCCCTTCGGTCTGGCCTCAGCACCCCGAGCTTTCACAAAACTGCTAGCCCCGGTGTTGGCATTGCTGCGACAGAGAGGCATTGCGGTAGTGGCCTACCTAGACGACCTGCTCCTGCGAGCGGAGTCCGCCTCGGCTCTGGAGGAAAATGTGAGGATCACAGTGACCTTGCTGCAGGATTTCGGCTGGTTACTCAACCTGCAGAAATCGTCGGTGTCGCCAACCGATCGCCTGGAGTACCTGGGTCTGATATTGGACACAGTGCAGGCGAAGCTGTTCCTCCCTCCAGCCAAGTTGCTGTCTCTGTAGTTGGCAGTGTGAACCCTTCTGTCGCACCGTCGATCTTCGTTACGATTCTGTATGCAGGTGCTGGGGCTCATGGTCTCGTCTTTCGACGCGATACCATTTGCCCAGAGTCACACTCGTCCCCTTCAGCGAGCAATTCTGGCTTGGTGGGACAGGTCACCTCGGTCCTTGGACCTTCTGATTCGTCTGAGCTCTCAGACCAGGGAGTCTCTCACCTGGTGGCTTCGGGACTCGGCCCTGACTCAGGGGAAGTTGTTCCTGCCCCTCCAGTGGGTGATCATCACCATGGATGCCAGCCTTTCAGGCTGGGGAGGGATCCTGGGACAGCTGTCAGCCCAGGGCCGTTGGTCGGCACAGGAGGCTCGCCTCCCCATCAATGTACTGGAGCTGAGAGCAATCAGATTGTGCCTATCTCACTGGACAGTGAGATTGCAGGGCCGTCCGGTCCAAATTCAGTCGGACAATGCCACAGCAGTGGCGTATGTGAACCATCAGGGCGGCACAAGAAGTCCAGCAGCTGCGGCGGAGGCAGCTCTGATACTGCGTTGGGCGGAATGTCACGCTCCGGCAATCTCCGCCATTTACATTCCTGGTGTGGAGAACTGGCAGGCGGATTTTCTCAGTCGCCAGACGCTGAACCAGGGAGAGTGGTCCCTCCACCCGGAGGTGTTCAACCAGATTTGCCGCAGATGGGGGATGCTGGACGTGGATCTCATGGTGTCTCGGTTCAATCACAAGGTGGAGACCTTTGTGTCCAGAACGAAGGATCCGTTGGCAGTGGCCACGGACGCTCTGGTGGCCCCCTGGGGCCGTTACCGGCTTCTGTACGCCTTCCCTCCGATAAAACAGTTACCGCGATTGATCCGCAGGATAGTGGCGCAGGGAATACCAATAATCCTGGTGGCTCCAGATTGGCCTCGGCGCACTTGGTACGCCGATGTGGCGCAAATGGTGGCAGACGCCCCCTGGAGGCTCCCACTGTGAGACGATCTTCTGTCTCAGGGACCCATCTTGCACCCTGCTTTATCCTCGCTGGCTTTGACGGCTTGGCTATTGAGTCCCAGGTGCTAAGAGACAGGGGAGTCACTGACTCAGTGATCCCTACATTGTTGAAGGCTCACAAGTCTATTTCCCGCAAGATTTACCACCGCACCTGGAAGGCTTGTATAGCTTGGTGCGAGGCGGAGGGTCATAACCCTCGCTCTTATGTTGTATCCAGGGTCCTGACTTTTTTGCAGCATGGCCTGAACAAAAAACTGGCTTTCAGTACTCTCAAGGGTCAGATATCGGCTCTGGCAGTTCTTTTCCAGAGACCTTTGGCTTCGCACTCGTTGATTCGTACCTTTGTTCAAGGTGTACGACGTGGCGCCTCGGGTGAAGGTTCTGATGGCTCCGTGGGATCTAAATTTGGTGCTTTCTGTACTTCAGAAACCGCCTTATAAGAATATCAGGGAGATTTCCTTACAACTGCTCTCGCAGAAGGTGGCTTTCTTAGTAGCCATCACCGCCAGATGGGTGTCTGAATTAGCAGCACTCTCGTGCAAGGCAAGTCTCCCTACCTAGTCCTGCATAAGGATAAGGCGGTCTTGCGACCCTCTCCTTCCTTTCTTCCGAAGTTGGTTTCTTCCTTTCACATTAATGAAGATATTGTCCTTCCTTCATTGTGCCCTCGTCCATCACACCCAAAAGAAATTGAATTGCATGCTTTGGACGTAGTGAGGGCCTTAAGAGTGTATTTGTCTGCTACAGCTTTTGTTCGCAAAGCTGATGCCTTGTTTGTGCTGACTGAGGGACCGCGCAAAGGTTTGACGGCTTCCTCGGCTAAGATCTCTCGTTGGATCAGACAGACTGTGACCCATGCGTATTCTGTTCGGGGCAAGGTTCCTCCTTTTCCGGTCACGGCTGATTCTACCCGGGCGGTTAGCACTTCCTGGGCTTTTAGACATCAGGCCTCGGTGTCACAGGTGTGCAAGGCGGCCACTTGGGCCTCGGTTCACACTTTCACTAAGTTTTATAAAGTTGATGTGTTTGCATCTTCGGATGCTGCTTTTGGCCGCAAAGTTTTGCAGGCGGCAGTGTAGGCGCATCTGGCGCCTCCTTGGAGGTTCTGTTGGGTACTGTTGTTAGCGTTTACCCATCCCTCTTTTTGACACCGCTTGGGGACATCCCCACACGTAATGGAGAGCTGCGTCTGTCAGTGAATGATAGGAGAAAAAGGGATTTTATTAAAACTTACAGAAAAATCTTTTTCTCCGAGTTCACTAACAGACGCAGCACCCACCCCTCTGTGCTCTGTTATTTGTACGGCTTGTGTACGAACTGATGAGCTATACTATGGAGGGGGTTTATGTGGGAAGAGAGGACGGCCCCGTGGGAGGGGCCAGCTGTTTCTTTTCCCTGCCTAGTTAACTCCTGGTGAGACCAGCATAAACCCCACACGTAATGGAGAGCTGCGTCTGTCAGTCAACTCGGAGAAAAGGATTTTACGGTAAGTTTTAATAAAATTCCTTTTTTTTGCACGGCACAGGGTGCCTAAATGGCCTATGGCCAGCCCGGGAAAAAGCCATAGTATCATACATGTAAGAGAGAGACAGATGAGTTGGAGCTGACTGTGTGGGGTGAGAGATAATGTAAAATCAGAATAACTTTAATTTTTTCCCCCTAATTCAACCTCACAGATACAGAAAACCTCAAATGATGGACCATGTCAAGCCAGAGCATTACAGCAAACTATTTGCAATGCTCTTCTCAGTCTTTCAAGATACAAAATTTACTCTAAAGAACAGGCCATAGCAAGATGGATTGGGCGCACCGGATTACCAGTCAGAACGATCGAAGATGATGACTTTGTTAGCATGAGGGAGACAGTAGACCAGAAGCTGACTGTTCCAAAGAAAACTAAAATAAGCAATCTGATTGAAAACCAGTATGAAGATGAAAACCAAAAATTCAAAAAGAGACTGGCTGCTGCCCGGAGGGTATCTATTTGCACTGATTTGTGGACCAAAAAGACTCTCCGCTTCATTCCTGGCTATAAGTGCATGCTACTTTTGTGTTGAACAACAAAGTCCTGAACACATATTGTTGGCCCTTGAATAAGTAGCCCACCCACACACTGCACAGTCAATCAAATCATGTGTGGACTAATGCTTGCAAGAGTGGGACATACCAAAGAGGAAGATCCTTACAGTGATAACAGACAACAGGAGCAATATGGTGGCAGCATTTAAACAAACAGCAGCAGCAGCAAAAGAACCCCCCAGCTCTAGTGACGAAGACTCCCCCATGACGGAAAGTAACTCTGAGTCCGAAATAGATGATCTTCGATGAGCCATTTTTATTATTCTTTTACATGATGACGTGGTTGACACCAGTCAAATTATCACATGGATATGAGATGATTGATATGGGGGCACTATCTGCTCTACTCTACAGGTGCATCGTTATTTTACAACTTTTATTTGTAGTATTAATGTGTAAAAGTATTCCCATAACATGTTAAGTGTTAAAATAATAGAATGGAAGGAACAGTAACCTTTTCTATATAATTTATGCTTATTTGGCTGTGTTCCATTTGTTAGTTACCAAGAGATCGACATGGACCAGACACCATGTGTTGTGCATACATTGCAACTTGTGGTCCACATGGTGCAAAGGGAGGCAAGTGTGAAATGAATACTGTATGAAGCTAGATCAATAGTGAACCTCTTCTGCAAGTCTTCAATTGCAACACAGAAGATATTGGAGAATTGTGGCCTTACTCTTTTAAATGACTGCCTCACACGCTGGTCAAGTACATTCAACATGATCGAAAGACTCCTCAAACTGAAAGAGTCGGGCTGCCAAACCACAAACAACATGGGATGGGACAGCTTGCTCCCTAGTGAATGGCAAAAGCTCACATCATTGCATGACCTACTGCTGCCATTTGCAGAACATACTAAAATCCTCCAGAGTGACACCATGTCCATGTCCTTGGCTGTCCCTGTCCTCTTTGATCTACTCAGCCACCTTGAAGACTTTAAACTGAACACTATCTACCAAGACCTTGCCACAATTGCACAGAAAATGAAAAGGAGTGTGAACCAGCGTTTTGCTTCATTCTTAGATCCAACTGATGAAATGTTCTAGCCATTTGCAGCAGCTGCTTGTTTTCTCAACCCTACTGTCTGTGAAACCCTTGTTGATGTGGAGGATGAGAATATGCAGGAACTGCTTAACCACTTCAGCCCCGTAAAGTTTTACCCCCTTCCTGACCAGAGCACTTTTTGCGATTCGGCACTGCGTCGCTTTAACTGACAATTGCGCAGTTGTGCGATGTTGTACCCAAACAAAATTTGCGTTCTTTTTTTCCCACAAATAGAGCTTTCTTTTGGTGGTATTTGATCACTGCTGCGTCATTCCCGTTTGCCGCTATAAACAAAGAAATAATGACAATTTTGCAAAAAAAAAAAAAAAAAAACAATATTTCTTACTTTTTGCTAAAATTCAAATCCAAAAAAAATATAAAAAAACTTTTTTTTTTTTTTTTCATCAGTTTTGGCCGATTTTATATTCTTCATGTTTTTGGTAAAAAAAAAAAAAAAAATCGCAATTGGCGCTTATTGATTGGTTTGCGCAAAAGTTGCCGCGTTTACGGATGATGAGAATTAATTTCTGGGGTTTTTATTTTTTATTTACCTGCAGTGGGCAATCTAGGGGTTAACTGTGTTCCCCAGGTGTGTTATAACTGTGGGGGGGCTGGTCTACCATGACAAAGGAGATCTAACTGATCCCAGTGACAGGGATCAGTAGATCTCTTATGTCTCCACTGAAAGAGCAGGGGAACCGCCGCGTTTAAAACGGCGGTTCCCCGCTCTTGCAGCTCATCGCGGCTCGCCGGTGGACATCGGGTCCACCCGAGCCGCGGGCACACTCCTCCAGAGTGTGTCGGGCACTAGAGCGCGCTGCTGGCGCCCCCTAGCTGCGCCTGCGCAAATTGCCGCCTTTTTACGGCGATTCGCGCTAAGCGTCCACACTGCCGCAGTAAATATACTGTCCGGTTAAAAAGGCAGAGGAGCATGCCGTAAGAAAATCCACATGCCAGTGCCACAGCAGCCACGCACACAATTACAACAATATGAGGAATTGTCTGAAGAAGACGATGTGGAACTATCGCAGGAAGAGAGAGAACCAGAACCACCAACACCGGCATCCACATCTAAGCAGTCAGTCTTTTGGTTTCTTTGCCGCAGAAGACCCTGGCAGAGGATCTCCCCAAACAGCATAGAGCATCAGATCATAAAATATAAGGAAGAGCTTTTGCACCAAGTTGCCAGCATCAGTGAGCACACTGCAACAGATTTTTGGCTTTCAAAGAGTGACACTTTTTATTACCAGCTAAAACCTTTAGCATTAGATCTACTGGCTATGCCAGCTTCTCAAGCCTTTGCAGAGAGGGTATTCAGTGTTACAGGTGACCTCTCTAGAGGCCGGCGAAATAGAGCACGGGTTATGTTGACACAAAGTGCTTTCCTTAGCCACTTCACCCCTGGAAGGATTTCCCAGGTTAGGACCAGAGCACTTTTTGCGATTCGGCACTGCATCGCTTTATCTAACAATTGCGTGGTCGTGCGACGTTGTACCCAAACGAAATTCGCAACCTTTTTTTTCACAAATAGATCTTTCTTTTGGTGGTATTTGATCGCCTCTGCTTCATTTCTGATCACCGATATAAACAAAAGAAGAGCGACAATTTTGCAAAAAAAAAAAACTTTTTCTTTTTACTAAAATAGAAATCCTAAAAAAAATATATAAAAACATTTTTTTCATCGGATTTGGCCAATTTATATTCTTCCTCATATTTTTGGTAAAAAAAATCGCAATCTGCGTTTATTGATTGGTTTGCGCAAAAGTGGCCACGGATGATGAGAATTCATTTCTGGGATTTTTATTTCTTTTTAAATTTTTTACTAGTAATGGTGGTGATCTGCGATTTTTTGCGGTACTGGGATATTGGGGCGGACATGTCGGACCATTTTGACACTTTTTTTAGGACCAATGACATTTATACAGCGATCAGAAATTTAAATATCTACTGATTACTGTATAAATGTCACTGGCATTGAAGGGGTTAACCTGCAGGGGGTGATCTAGGTGTTAACTGTGTTCCCTGGGTGTGTGCTAACTGTGGGGGGGCTGGGCTACCATGGGCATAAGAGATTTAACTGATCCTAGTGACAGGGATCAGTAGATCTTCTATGCCCCCACTAACAGAGCGGTGAACCGCCGTGTTTACATCAGCGGTTCCCCGTTTTTTTTGCTGTGGCCGCTCATCGCGGCTTGCTGGCGAACATCGGGTCCGCCCGAGCCGCGGGCACACTCCTCAGGAGTACGGTGGGCACGCGCCCCCTAGCGGCCACCCACAGATCGCCACTTATTTACGGCGATTCGCGGACGCATCCACACTGCTGCCGTGAATATACGGTAGGCAGTGTGGAAGTGGTTAAAATGAATTGAAACTAATAGAAGTGCTTTATTATCCAGGTATTTCTATTTCTAACAATAAGCATACCTAGTAATACTTTGTGGGTTGTGCTTATTGCAATAGGATAGGAAGAATATATAGTTAAACAACAGTTTTCATTGTCAATTAAATAAATAGGAAAAATGCACAGGCTGAGGCTAGTAGGCTACAAATGCCATAAGTATGTGGAACAAGAACAACCACCACTTTTTATCAACTACTTTCTGTCTTAGCATTGACAAATTTGACAATAGAGGTAAATAATATCACAATAATGAAAAAGAAAACTAGATCAGTAATGGTTAAAGGGACAGCCTAACGTCGGGGTCCTGCCTCAGTAGTCTTTTAAGTGTGATATTTACCTTTATTGCCATTGTGAATGCTGAGAGAGAGAGAGAGGAGGAGTTGATAAAAAGTTGTGACTGTTATAATCCACACACTAATGGCATTATTTCAGAATGCAGACTGTGAACTTTTTCTCTGAATGTATCTGAGAATTGGCTGAGAAGCAAGCAACCCACCCCACACATGAATGGTCTCAGGAATCAGATGCTTTACTGTGTTGGCAACTTGGCATGAGTATAACACAGGGCAAATAGTGTAACGCCCGTTCACGCTCACCTTTTCTTCTCTGGAGTCCGGACAAGGTTTTTTTTCTGGATGCCCCAAACAATCAGAGTGGGGATTCATCAGAAAAAAAGACTTTTCCCCCAGTCCTCAGCAGTCCGATCCCTGTACCTTTTGCAGAATATCAGTCTGTCCCTGATGTTTTTACTGGAGTCAGTGAGATAGTGGCCTGTCGGCCTGTGGCCTCTTTGCTGTCTTGATACCAGGCCACTGGCCAGCCAAGCTGCTGACTGAAATGTTTTGTTGTGTTCTGTTGTTCAGTTTGAGTTTTTTTAACTGTTCATGTAAATGAATGTGCACTTGCAGTGCATGGTTGGTGGGGGCATCATTATCACAATCACATAAAGAGTTTTTTTCTTTTTTTTTTTTTTTTTTTTTTAAAATTTTCGTTACCCTTTTGTCAAGAGAGCAGTATTCTTGACAAAACGATTTTACTTAAATAAAGATGTTATACAACGACTAAATCTGTGTCTGTGTAGTGCATGTGCAAAGTCAAACCTTAATACCATAAATAATAACATTAGATTTTTCACTCCAGCAACAGTATATAATGAGTTTGGAAATTTTAGAGAAATTCTTAAATACTGCATTACAATTACAATTTAAATAAACACATTCGATTTTAGTTGACTAAAATGATTTTATTTCACCAAAATGTACTGGAGATTTTAGTCGACTAAAATACGATGACTAAAATGGGACTAAAACTAAAATGGCATTTTAGTCAAAGACTAAGACTAAAACGAAAACACTTGCAGAAGACTAAAATGGGACTGAAACTAAAATGCCATTTTAGTCCTAAGACTAAAACTAAATCAAAATTTGCTGCCAAAATTAACACTGGCTAATACTAGCAGGGTTGATTGTGGAAAGTAGTGATTGTATCTATAGACATGGGGCTTTGAGTGTGTGTGTGTGTGTGGGGGGGGGGGGGGTTCTGCGCATTGGAGATCTCTTCACGAATGTTCTCAATCTTTTCATTTTAAATCTCCTGAGCAGTGAGTGAATTAGAGGGGGGAGGCAGTGGAGGACAAAGAGTTGAAGAGTTGTCGGGGATTGGATGATAATGTGTTAATGAGTGTGATAAAGTAGGTCTGTTTGGCAATTTGGAGGCAAGGAACCTCCACCATGCTTCACTATTGACTGCAGACACTTATTGTACTGCTCTCCAGCCCTTCGGTGAATGGAACTGCCTGTTGCTACAGCCAAATATTTCAAATTTTGACTCCTCAGCCCAGAGCACCTGCTGCAAGTTCCTATGTTTTCATGCAAAGTTCAGACGCGTAGCCTTGTTTCCATGTTGGAGGTATGGCTTTTTGGAATTATATATTTTATGAAGACTAGACTTCTCCAGGGATGGGTGTACCTGGGTCTCACTGGTTTCCACATGTTCCGTGCTGATGGCAATGCTGGACATCTTCCGATGTTGAAGAGAAGTAAGCATGACGGGTCTTTCATCTGCTGCATACTAGCTTGTTTCTTTGTGCTTCTTCAAAAGAGCTTGAACAGCAGATCTAGAAACCTCAGTCTCCATTGAAAGCTTTTCCTGGGACAGACCTTGAGGCTGCAATATAACTATATTGTGTCTTGTTGCTGCGCTCAGTCTTGCCATTGTGTTGGTGTATGACCCGTAACAGGAAAGTGTCTTCTACAACCTCACCTTAATAGCAGAGTTTGGCTGTTGCTCACCCATTTTTAAGCCTCCTACACAGCTGTTTCATTTAATGACTGTTTTTCCACCTACATATTAAATTGATGATCATTACCACCTGCTTGGTAGGAGTGGTTAATACTGCAAAATCCCTGACTTTGTGCAAGTGTACAAAGTGTGCAAGTATAATTGATGCTGGTTTGAAGCCAATGGGTAGTCACACTTACACCAAATATTAGTTTGATTTGGATTTTGCTTTTGCTCGCTTACCTTGTATTTTATAAGTTGATAAAAATAAACAATTAAAATATATTTATATTTGAAAGCATTCTTGCTTTACAACATTTCTTCACACTGACTTTTGCACAGTACTGTAGGTCCCGGGAATGTCAATACGCAGGCTTTGCATGCTGTACTGCCCCTGTATGGCCATGTACAGTTAGGTCCATATATATTTGGACACAGGCACAATTTTAGTTTTTTCAGGTATTTAACAAAACATATTCAAGCTTATAGTTTATATAATGGATATGGGTTAAAAGTGCACACTCTAAGGTTTAATTTGAGGGCATGTACATCCAAATCGGAGGAAGGGTTTAGGAATTGCAGCTCTTAAGAATAGCCACACCCCCCATTGGACAATTTAATCAAAAGCTGTTCCATGTCAGGTGTGAGCTGCTTCTTCGTTATTTCTTCATCAATTAAGCAGGTAAAGGATCTGGAGTTGATTCTAATAGTGGTACTTGCATTTGGAATCTATTGTTGTGAACCTACATCATGCATTCAATGTAGCTGTCCATGCAAGTGAAACAGGCCATTGTAAGGCTTCAAAAGTGAAACAAATCCACCAGAGAGATAGCAGCAACATTAGGAGTGACCAAATCAACAGTTTGGTACATTCTGAGGAAAGCACGCACTGGTGAGCTCAGCAACATAAAAAGATCTGGGCGTCCACAGAAGACAACAGTAGTGAATGATCGCAGGATCTGCTCTATGGTTAAGAAAAACCCATTCACAATATCCAGACAAGTGAAGGACACTCCAGGAGGTGGGCGTATCATTGTCAAAGTCTACAATCAAGGGAAAACTTCACAAGAGCAACTACAGAGGGTTAACCACAAGGTGCATAGCATTCATAAGCCTGAAGAATAGAAAAGCCAGATTAGACTTTGCCAAAAAAAAACTAAAAATGCGAGACCAGTTCTGGAAAAACCTTCTTTGGACAGATGAAACTAATATTAATCTGTACCAGAATTGACGGGGAAGAAAAAAGTGTGGAGAAGGCTTGGAACAGCTCATGATCCAAAGTACACAACGTCCTCTGTAAAACATGGCGGATGCAGTGTGATGGCATGGGCATGGACCTAACTGTACATAAATTCAATAGCTGCAAGCACTGTTGGGTAATTACCGTATTTTTCACACCATAAGACGCACCTGACCATAAGACGCACCTAGGTTTTAGAGGAGGAAAACAAGAAAATAAATATTCTGAACCAAATGGTGTACTAAAATATTTACCAGTGCAGCCATATACCAGTGTCCATGAAATGCAGTCATTTACCAGAGTCCATAATATGCAGCCATATAGCAGAGTCCATGAAATACAGAATACACCAGTGTCCATGAAATACAGCCATATACCAGCGCCAATCAAATACAACCATATACCAGCGCCAATCAAATGCAGCATATACTAGTGCCAATCAATTACAGCCATACCTGTGTCCGTGAAATGCAGCCTGACACAGAGCTGACAGGGAGATTCAAATATCCTGGCACTGCCGCGCTGTGTCATCACACATGCGCCTGGGGAGCTCCACTCTGCAGCCAGACCCCACTCAGAAAGAAGACCGAGCAGCCTGAGCGGCCGCCATGGCAGTACTTATTTCAGCCGCTGGGGCTGCTTTGTCTTCTCAGTGCGTGAGAAGAAACACAGCAGCGCTCTATGATGCCTGGGAGCCCGCAGTGTAATGCGGGCTCCCAGCGATGGGGGGGTGGGCTGTTTTTTCTTGCAGTATTCGTACCATAAGATGCAGGGACACTTTCCCCCATTTTTATGGGGGAAAAAAGTGCGTCTTATGGTGCGAAAAATACGATAATTGTAAAAGTTCAGTGCAGAAGCATTGAAGATGTTAAAGCTGTCTTCTAAACAAACTCAGCTGTCCCAGAAGGGACTTGCTGCTTGTTTAGAAAATACCTAAATGCCCCTAGCCTGAGTGCAAGTTAACTTTAAGAGTCGTTTTACAGTACTGAGTATGGTAAGCAACCACTGAGATGTAGTACTGTTAGTCCTATAACAAAACGTTGGGAATCCTCAAAATCACAGCTCTTACTAATAGGAGCCCCGAACTTCTACTTACTACTGGAGTCTGCAAAAACGAATTACAACTTCTATCTAGAAGCTTGCTGCTACATAGTGTTGCCTCTGGTAACTTTGTACACACAGCCCTGTCACTTATTCTCCAACCCAAATACGAAAGATTACAGACATCTTCCTGCAGGCACAAAAGAATTAGTGCAAAGAAATAGGTCCTGCATTCCTACACAAGTTCCCCAGTCTATAATAAGAGGCAGCTGACAGGCAATGAAGTAAAGCACAGTGTCAGAGACAAAAGCCTGTTCTTGCTTTATAGATGAGAACCGTTGTGCTCATATCATTGCCTTTTTCATTTTGGGTTGACATCATTTTTAAACTAGGAAGGGGCTGCAATTACCATAATGGCACTTGTAGGCCAGAGCTTAGCAGGATTAGAGAGGGCAGCACCAAGCCTCAAAACGTACTGGTACAGACATTGTAGATGGGACAGCTTTTTTGTGCGTATTGCAATCTTAATCGCAATCTTAATCAATGTTAGCCAAAGGGATGAGGGGGGCAATTCTGTTACATTGCCTAGGGGCATTTTGCCTCCATTCCTCTTTGACTTTAAAATCTAGAGAATTGAGGGCATGCATACATTTATTTAGTAAAAAGATAAAACAAAAAATAAAATACTCTGTGATTGGGAGAGTATTGAAAATCTTTCAGATACGTTTTTGAATTGCTATGCGAGTGAGCATGTTAAAATGTAACATTGCCAGTGATGGTCTTTACAACCCTGTAAACTTTTTGTGCACATGATTTTCTCTCAGCCCTTGAGATTGGCATCAGAGTTTCATTGCTTCTACTGTTTTCAGTGCATGAATAATTGATTTGGATACGTTTTTATGTATCTTATCAGTTCCTTAGTTGCTTTTTATTGTATGGTAAGGAAGGGAATTTGCCATAGCTATACAGCGGGTAAAATGGATATTGAACATTTTTTTTAGGTAAATATATTTTTAAAGATGCTATTGACATGAAATTACCACCACTTCGGTAACAACCCATGCAAGCCATACACACAAAGAAACCAAAATTAAATTATGTGTAATAAAATAGAATAACACAGGGAAAAAGTATTGAACACCTGAAGAAAGGGAGGTTCAAGAAGGTATGGAAAGCCAAATTCCAGCTGAAATCTATTAGTAATTATAAAGCAATCCTGTCAAGGTTTATCCCATACTAGCTCCATTGATTTGCTGGTCATAAGGCTATGGAAATCCAACTTTTCTGGTAAGCAGTACATTCCCTGTCGGTGGTGGCACTGTGGAATCTTTGAAGTTGGATTCACCCCCCCCCCCCCCTTTTCCCACTGGATTATCACTTGGAATTTCTCATCTATGTGACTTTATTAGAGACTTCACTTCATTTTGCATATGCACTTTATTGTTACTATTGATGGTTTTCACATATATATTGTTTTAATGTGTGTTGGTCATCAGCTCTCACTACATTATCCACAGGGGTATGATTATTTCACCCTTTGTAGTCATAATTATTATTTTTTTTTAACATTACAACTTTAGCGCAGTGCTTTTTTGATATCTCTGTTTATACTGCTGGTCAGGTAGAGTGCTTGCTGCTTTTTCCTTTTGCGCATATATACATTTATCTATATCCTGTACTACTTTGGTCTGACTTTGATGCGACTTGAAGTCCATAGACCTCAAGACTACACAGGCATTGCTTCAAGTCACATCAAAATCACATAACTTTCAAGTCCCACAAGTGTGAAAGGGGCCTTAGTGACACTTTTTGGGGACCAGTGACACCAATACAGTGATTAGTGCTAAAAAAATTAAATGCATTGATCACTGTGTAAATTACACTGGCAGGAAAGGGGTTAACACCAGGGGTGTTCAAAGGGTTAAGTGTGTTCCCTGCTAGTGTTTCCTAACTGTGTGGGGGTTAGACTGACAGGAAGAACACACAGATCCCTTTTCCTGATTACTAGGAACAGGAGATCTGTGCACTTCCCTGTAAGAGCGTGGATCTGCCTTGTTTCCATAGGCAGATCCCCATTCGCCTCTCTGTGGAGCGATCGTGGGTGGCCTGCGGAAGTCAGGTCCGCTGGACCCGCAGATTGGCTCCCCCTCCATGCAGTGCGCGCGCCCACAGTATCAAGTGCACGAGTCAAAGTACAGGTCCATTGTTTCGCACAATAGAGCCGTGCTGCCGCAGTATGTATGCGGTGGGCAATCTCTAATTGGTTAATATTTGCAAACAAAATGAAGGTTTCCTCTTTAGAATAATAAGCTGTCAGGTTTGTAGAATGGTAATATCTGAACCGATTCAATCATACAGTTTGTAATGTACATAGGTTTGTAAAACATTGGCATAAAGCAATATTCCTGAACTTCGTTTTATCTCATGGTTACTGTGAAATTGTGTGAATGCATCAATACAGTGCATGTTATCTCAGCTTGCAGTGCTTGGATTCATTGAATGAGTTTACCAAAAATTTAAATATTGCAAAATATACAGTCTCGTGCTACATAACGAAGCTCCATTTCATGCTGAATAAACTAAATAATTATTAATGTATCTTAAATCGAAAACTATCTTTACATAGATTTTTTTCTTTCAAAATAATTTTATTGAAATAAATTTGATCAAAATCAAAAAATATTTAACCACTTCAGCCCTGGAAGGATTTACCCCCTTTCTGACCAGAGCATTTCTTGCGATACGGCACTGTGTCATTTTAACTGACAATTGCGTGGTCGTGTGACATTGTACCGAAACAAAATTGATGTCCTTTTTTTCCCACAAATAGTGCTTTCTTTTGGTGATATTTGATCACTGCTGCGGTTTTTATTTTTTGCGCCATAAACAGAGTAAAAATTTTGAAATCAAAACTTTTTTTTCTACTTTTTGATATAATATAAAAAAAAATAAATGTATTCATCAGTTTAGGTCATTCTTCTACATATTTTTGGTAAAAACAATCGCAATAGGCAATCGCGTTTACAAACTATGGGAATAGATTTATGGCCTTTTTTATTCTTTTTTTTTACTAGTAATGGCGATCTGCGATTTTTAGCGGGACTGCGATATTGCGGCGGTCAGATCGGACACTTTTGACACTTTTTAAGGACCAATGACATTTATACAGCGATCAGAGCTTTAAATACCACTGATTACTGTATAAATGTTACTGGCAGGGAAGGGGTTATCAAGGGGTTAAGTGTGTTCCCTCACTGTGTTCTATCTGTGTGGGGGCTGGGCTTGCAGGGACATGACAGATCGAACTGTTCCCGATCACTGGGAACAGTAGATCACTGTCGTGTCCCCTGACAGAACTGGGATCCGCCTTGTTTACAAAGGCAAATCCCCGCTCTGCCTCTGTAGAAGGTGATCGCAATTCGCCGGCGGACATCTCATCCGCCCGACCCGCGCGCATGCTTACACAGCATGCACGAGCCACTTTACAGCTGCGGCGATTCGGTGCAGGGGAGCCGGCCTGCTCCGTATAACAATGGCGGCAGGGCCATCTTAATGCATGGGCACACCTGGGTACCGCCCAGGGGTCCCAAGTGCATGGGGGCTCCATGATCATCTTGCATTACATCATATTTGCCAACTGTCCCAGATTTGCTGGGATAGTCACGGTTTTTACTAAGCTGTCCCGGGGTGGCCATGTCCCAGGCGGATCCGGGAACCTGTACTGTGCCATTCTGATCCCAGTATTGTGCTCTCCTAATTCCACCCCTCCCCACCCCAGTACAGAGCCCATCTGCCTCCCCCTTTGTACTGTACCCTTTGTGTTGGTTAGTCTTTGATTTATGGCATGTTTTCTTACTGTTGAAATTTTATTCAAAGTACTAATAAATATAGGTTTAATTCTATCAGCTGTGTATACTTTAATTAGAGAAGGTGTGTAAATTGGGACAGGCTGGTAAGGGTCCCCAGTGCATTACTTTGCCCAGGGGCCCATGATGCTATTAAGACGACCCTGGATGGCGGCTGGCTGGGAAGGGGTTAAATAAAATCCTTTTTTTTTTTATCCACCCTGCTTTGTATGTATGGATCGCATGGGTTGTTACCGACATATGGTGAAAAGTTCACGTCAATATAGAAATATTAGAAAAATGGTGATGTGTTCAATATTTTTTACCCACTGTATAATTCCTGAAATCTGATTGTGAATGTGTTGGCTGTACTTTGACTAAAGTGCCAGCACTATATAGAGCATAATGTTTTTAAGCATTGTTGACTTCTTAATAAATGAATATTGATTTCTGCACCTATATATGAATGCTCTTTAATTATGAAGTAGGTGAGCATTTTTTTTTTCAGTGAAATGTGTCTTTAAAGAGGAACTGTACATGGAGTGCCGCCATAGTTAAACTGACCAGTAATCTTAGTGCAGTTTCAGAAACCAAACAAATTTGTCTGTTTTCTGTTGGGGGAAAAAAGTCACTGGTGTTTCCATTACTACTACTAAGGCATCATAGACACGAACGTTTTTTGACGCCGGCATTTTCTGTCATTTTTTGCAGCTCTCCATGTTAGTCAATGGCCCCATAAAAACTTCGGCGTTTTTGAGCTGTAGATGACGTCGGCGTTAGTGAGCTGAAACTAGAACCCACAGCCATTGTGTTCTGAGGCTGTAACGTTTTGGCATTTTTTGATGCCGACGCCACAATATGCCAACAAACGCCACCTATTATTATACCAGCGTTTTTTGACGCCAACGTTTTTAGGTTGAAAAATAGCAGAGGGATGATTTTTTTTTAAAAAACGCCTATTGACGCCGACGCTCACTAACGCTCAAAAACGCCGATGCATAACGCCGAAAAACGCCGACTTTTTTTCCTTGACGTCGGGCCCAACGTTTTGTTTATTTTTTTAGAAACGTCCGTGTGTATGAGGCCTAATAGTCATGGAAATATGAATAGGATGTATTAAAAAAAAATAGGACTGGTCTGTTTGAGCAAAAACCTCCTCTCGTGAACCTTCCTATGCTTCTTGTGCCAGTCCTGAAGATGCAGTTTAGGTGGAAGCTCAGATACAGCATGGCGCCAAAACATTTTAACTATCTGGAAACCTGGAATGAGGAAACATTCAGGCTGCCATTGCTAGCCTTTCCTTCTGATAATCGTACTAAAGCTGGGTACACACAGATTCAGCCAGAAAAGTGAGGTGGATGCAGGAATCCACTCCACTGGGAAATTGTAATCTGACAGAGGAATGCGTCCAGGGCCAATCACTCACATGTGAGCAATTGCGTGTGAGTGGCTGAGATTAGTGCATTGTTTTCAATGGACTGCCTCCTGCAGCTGCTTGGGTTCATGCATGTAATCGGTGTCAGGTTCATTCACAGGTATGAAAGCACCCTAAAACCAAACTCACAACATAGAAATGGGTATTCGGTCAGGCAAACATTGTACGAACAACCGCTATATCTATAGTATTACTTCATTGTTCCTGCTTTATCAGCTGTGCATTGTTTATCAATGTGACTACACAGTAAAATAGGTACCAAAGTTTGACCAAGCTGCTCACTGCACTCCATATTCTATGTATTAAATCTCCCACACTGCAATACAGGCCTTAAAACGATTTACTTGTTTAAGCAAGCCTGCACCAATATGTGATTCCCATACATACACACACTTGCCTTTTATCTCTAGTCAGGTGCTTCTACCTAATGGCAACCACCATATACAATGCATAATAATATCAAAACATTATATACATAAAGTGCCACATGCATTTGTACAATCAAAACCTCTCTACATAATTCAGTGGGAGCATTTTGTGCACTTTAAGTTTCTCAAGTGTCTTCTAAAATCTTTACTCTGTAGTAACCACTCCCACGCGTCACTCCAAAGCAAAAAAATTCCTTCTGCATCCACAGCAAAAAGCCCATTTCATCTGATAGAAAAGGTACCTGAAGGCATTTCTAAGTGAAAATCCATTAAAAATCATAAAATATGGTGGTACTGGGCTATAAAGCGAAAAAACATGAGGCTTCAGTTGAGAGTTGATGGGACTGTACATCCTTTGTTTTTTGCATCTGATCCAAGAGATTTGCTGATTTGCATATTAGCAGACCACCCAACTACAGACATTGAGACAACTATGTTAGAATGTTTGAATGGTTAGCAGTCTGAATCATTCTGCCATAAAAACTAGACAAAAGTTTTAGGACTGTCATGCTTTAAATCCCAGAAGATTAAAAAAAGACACAAAAAATATGCAAAAATAAAGCAGCAAATCATGCTCCCGCATCATTGTCTCACAAGGCACGAATATTTGTGGAGTGGAAACAATACGCTAAGATGCTTTGAGATGTTGCAGGCAGCCTCCCATCAGTATCCATTTGTATATCGTTTATAGACACTCAACATGATGCCTTGGAGATAAATCTTTGCAGCTGCATGCAAAGGATTAATTTTACCATTAACCAAGAGAAAAATAAAACAGGAGCAAGAAGTTTAACGCGCACAGAAGGAAAAAAAAAGTAATTATGAGTCATTGTTTCCTTTGAAGCCCTGCGGATTTTATTCATTGCAAATAGGCAAGAACTTTGAATGTGTTATAATAGTGTTCAAAAACAATATTTCTAAATGTCAAGATAATGTGCTCCGGGAACAATTAGATTACAGAGCCCAGTGTGAGCATCGTATTACATCTGCTTTCTCTTGTAGTTTTCTATTCCTCTGAGGCAAACTCGGTAGGAAATCTCCAGTTATTTGAGAATCCTTCTTCCCAGAAGTGTGTTTTTTTTTTTTTTCCAGTGCTAACTCCTCTGCACTGTACTTTTAAATTAGACCCAATGTACATGGCCCTTGTGATATGCATTAATAGAGGTTGCACGCCCAGACATATTAACTTACTGGTGGCATGTAATGTGTGTTGTGGTGTGGCGTAGGAATATATTAGAAGAGTCTGGGGTGGATACAGAAAATTCATGTCAGTCTTTTTGTCAAAGGGGAAATGTTAAACCTGCATTTCTTCATTGTATTCATTGTATTTTTGCTTATTCACACTAGGGGCATGTACATACAAAGACCCTGATTCATCAAGCTGTACAATCACATAATGTGTGCTAAATCAGTGTTTGTCAACCCTTTGTTTAGCCAAGGCAGCCCTATAAAATTTTGCACACTCTTGGGGCAACCTATTCAAAAATGTAAAAATCTGACCTAATAAATATGTGCATTGCAGCAGCATCCACACATGTAGTACACTCAACATTAAAGGTGTGATTTATTCTTCGAAAGATATAGTGTGGACTGAGAATGCGATGCCATATCATATCGTGTTCTCATTGGCATCATCCCATATTGAATGGAAGAGAGAAAGGGCACAGGTAATAAGGGTGGGACTTTACATATGCCTTTGAGAACACATCACACAATACATATAGATTAAAAAGGTGGTTATTTATTAAATATTTACAGATAAGACTCCTAATAGCATATAACAATGCAGTTTACCATACAATATATAATGCATATTGTGAGAGCATAGAGGTATATATTCAATGAGAGCTTGGTCTTGTCGACATGTTTCGCGGAACTCCCGCTTCTTCAGGACCATTGAAGCATGTGCAATATGTGACTCTATATTTATTGAGAATATGTAGCTCCTACAGGCATCATAAAAATAAAATAAAAGTTTGACATGGGTCTCCAGATGGGGATAGCGCTTACTGGCCCATGGGAAAATAGCCCACCACATCCAGATCTGCAGTAACAGGCATAATGTATATGGGATCAGAATATGGGACCAGAAATTCTGAACACCCAGAAGGCAACAAACACTGGTATTAATCTGCATATATAGTCGGTAATGCTAATGCGCCTAAAGTGGTCAGAGCCCTTTATCCAGGTGTCTCCCATGAATCACTCCATTAGCAACCAGAGTCCATATCAAACAGATGGGAAATGAAGAACTAATTTCCCATTTACTTGATATGGACTCTGGTCGACTAGACCAGTGGTTCTCAACCCAGTCCTCAAGTACCCCCAACAGGCCATGTTTGCAGGTTTTTCATTATCTTGCACAGGTGCTTTAAATCCAAGTCAGTGGCTTGGTATTTTGGACAGATATTTTATCTAAGAGAAATGCCCAAAACATGGCCTCTTGGGGGTACTTAAGGACAGGGTTGAGAACCACTGGAGTAGACCAAGCTCTCATTGAATATATATACCTCTTTGCTCGCAGGATATTCACTCTATACTTTATGGTATTAACTGCATTGTTGTATGCTGAGGCATCCTTTATCTGTATACATTTAATAAAGAACCTATTTAATATATATATGCATTGTGTGATGTGTTCTCAAATGCATATGTAAAGTCCCACCCTTTTTACCCATGCCCTTTCTCTCTGTGATTTATTCTTACAAAGCAAGTACAGTACACTTTTGCACACCGGTACTGACTACAATTGCAGAATTTCTCTTCACTTCTCCCTCAGTTTCCCTTCCTCACTCAGCTAGTGTGACCTGGTGCTAATAAAGTGGGGCAACCAAGGATGTTGTGCAAGTGCCAGTGGTTCTCCTCATCTACCGATGACATCATCGGTTGTTAGTATGCTGCCAGCTGGCCCAGGCGGTGCGTAAGGTTGTAATGTTACACAATAAAAGCGTGCGGCTTTGCGTAACAAGAAGGCAAGCTTGATCCACATGCCAGCTTGTTGACAATTTTGGGGCAATTTGGTGCAAATTTAGTAGGGATGCACCAGTATCGGTACTCGCCCAAATGCTTCCAATACTGAAATCGATACTTTGCGGTGTGATTTGCGTCAATAAAAAATTAATTGATGCAAATCGCACTGCAAAGAATCGCATGCAATTTGAACAGCAATGCGGCGTGATTCCTGTCCCAATTCCATGCGATTTCCCCACTACGTGTGTGTGTGTGTGTGTGTGTGTGTGTGTGTGTGTGTGTGTGTGTGTGTGCGCGCGCGTAGATACACAAAGGGATTAAAGGGCTATCTAGTCAGGTTAACCACTTCAGCCCCGGAAGGATTTCCAGCTTTAGGACCGGAGCCCTTTTTGCGATTCGGCACTGCGTCGCTTTAACTGAAAATTGCGCGGTCGTGCGACATTGTACCCAAACGAAATTTGCGTCCTTTTTTTCCCACAAATAGAGCTTTCTTTTGGTGGTATTTGATCACCTCTGCGTCATTTCTGATCGCCGCTATAAACAAAAGAAGAGCGACAATTTTGCAAAAAAACCCAAATTTCTTACTTTTTGCTAGAATACAAATCCAAAAAAAAAATATAAAAAAACATTTTTTTTCACCGTTTTTGGCCGATTTATATTCTTCCTCATATTTGCGATAAAAAAAATTGCAATCGGCGTTTATTGATTGGTTTGCGCAAAAGTGGTCGCGTTTACGGATGGTGAGAATTCATTTCTGGGGTTTT
>BLSH010192023.1:572058-584768 GCA_018402905.1 Glandirana rugosa
AGGGATCTTATGGACTACCACGAGGGACGTACAACCCGGAGACATACACCGGTCCGTCAGATTTTCAGAGTTTGAGACTTTTAGACTGCCTGGCCACATACAGAGGCCCAACATGCAGGGAGCACCATCAGGTATTCTAGGGATCATAAATTACACATATAATTTCCTGACTACCTCTTACACTTTTGAAGGCCCTGGAGCACCAGGACAATGGAAACGCCCAAAAAATGACCCCATTTTGGAAAGCAAACACCCCAACACATAATCTGGGAGGCATAATGAGTCTTTTGAACATGTGTTTGTGTAAAATGTGGAAAGAAAATGAAAACTCATTTTTTACACAAGGTTGTCCATGTAGAAGATATTTCTAACACATAGCATGTACATAGCAAAAATTAAACCCCAAAATACATTCTAATACTCCTGAGTATGGCGATACCACATGTTTGAGACTTTTGCACAGCCTGGCCACATAGAGAGGCCCAACATGAAGGGGGCACCATCAGGTGTTCTAGGGGCATAAATTTCAAATATAATTTGACTACCTATTACAATTTTGTGAGGCACTGATGGGCACTGTAGTGGCATGGATGAGCACTAATGTGGCATGGATGAGCACTGATGTGGCATGGATGAGCACTGATGTGGCACTGATGAGTACTGATTTGGCACGGATGAGTACCGATGTGGCACGGATGAGTACCGATGTGGCACGGATGAGTACCGATGTGGCAGGGATGAGCACCGATGTGGCACGGATGAGCACCGATGTGGCACGGATGAGCACCGATGTGGCACGGATGAGCACCGATGTGGCACGGATGAGCACCGATGTGGCACGGATGAGCACTGATGTGGCACGGATGAGTACTGATGTGGCACGGATGAGTACTGATGTGGCACAAATGAGCACTGATGTGGCACAAATGAGCACTGATATGGTATGGATGTGGCGCAGATAAGCACTGATGTGGCATGGGTGAGCACTGATGTGGCATGGATATGACACAGATGAGCACTGATATGGCATAGATGGGCACAGATGAACACTGATGTGACATGGATGGGTATGCATGAGCACTGATGTGGCATGGATCAGCAATGAATGAGCCACGGATGGGGATGAATGAGCCACGGATGGGGATGAATGAGCTATGGATGGGGATGGATGAGCCATGGATGGGGAAGAATGAGCCATGAATGGAGGATGGATGAGGCTGAATGGGCACAGATCAGTGTTGTGGGCACTTCACATCCAGCCCACAAGTGCTGCTGCACCCGCTCACCCCCTCTCCTCACACACTGTACCGATTGGTGCGGCACGATCACGTGGTAAAGGGCCGCTGTCATTGGCCCTCTACCGTGATTCATGATGCGCCGGGTCTGGAAGACCCGATACTCACGAACATTACCGAGAGCGTGCCAGATTCTGGGAGGAATTATCCGACCGTGCTGTAGCCATCATTCTGCTATATGGCCCGTCGGTAGGTAGTTAACCACTTCAGCCCCGGAAGGATTTCCCACTTTAGAACCAGAGCCCTTTTTGCGATTCGGCACTGCGTTGCTTTAACTGACAATTCTGTGCAATGTTGTATCCAAACTAAATTTGCGTCCTTTTTTTCCCCACAAATAGAGCTTTCTTTTGGTGGTATTTGATCACCTCTGCATCATTTCTGATCGCCGCTATGAACAAAAAAAGAGCGACAATTTTGCAAAAAAAAAAAAAACAATTTTTCTTTTTGCTAAAATACAAATCCAAAAAAAAAAATATAAAAAAACATTTTTTTCATCGGTTTTGGCCGTTTTATATTCTTCCTCCATATTTTTGGTAAAAAAAAGTGCAATCGGCGTTTATTGATTGGTTTGCGCAAAAGTTGCCACGGTTACTAATGAGAATTAATTTCTGGGGTTTTTAGTTTTTTTTTTTTTAGTTTACTAGTAATGACGGCAATCTGCGATTTTTTTTTTTTTTTTTTTTTAGCGGTACTGCGATATTGCAGCGGACATATCGGACCATTTTGACACTTTTTTGGGACCATTGGCATGATTACTGTGTAAATGCCATTGGCAGTGAAGGGGTTAACCGGGGCGCTCTAAGGGTTAACAGTGTTCCCTGGGCGTGTTCTAACTGTGTGTGGGCTGGCCTGGCTGGGGGAAGGGGGTGATCATGGCTTCCATATACAGGAAGCCTGTGATCACTGCCCTTCCCCCTCTATGAGAACGTTTGCTTACACGGACCTCCGTTCTCTCACTGTGGGGGGGCCATCGTGGGTAGCTGGCGGCGATCGAGTCCGCCCTTGCCTCTCCCTGGCCCCCCGAACACAGTGAGCGCGCTCACAACACTAGTTATCGTGGCCGCCGTCCTGTGATGGCGTTTCGCGATAACGAGCCAACTTGCCACTGTCACGCTGCGGCGGGCGGGCAGCAAGTGGTTAAAGTAATTCATGCTTTCCATTTTTCCTAATGTATTATGATCTTTACATTTATTTTTGCTGTACTTTTTTTTTTTTTTTTTTTTCATAATACGAAAAAGTGCCCATATATTGCCTAATTTTAGCAACAAAAAAACAAAACAAATTAAAACAGAACTGAAGGCAGAACTTTTTTGGGGGCTTTATTTCCTTTCCCATAGCTGAAATGGGAACTGAAAGGAAATCAGTCTGGGAAATTCATGTTAATCACCAGAACTAGTAACCCCATTGGAAGATTTTACCTCATAATAACCATCATCAGGACAAATAGAGAGAGTGAATCTCCCTAATGAGGGCACAGACAGCAATATAAACTCGGCACGTGTTTTAATCCCTCTCCACGATATAAAACAAAAATTGTTTTGTCTTCAGTTATACTTTAAGATAACTTGCCAATGCATGGGCCATTAGCAATCAATATCCATTTGACTTATGGATGTCCATGATGGTAGCTCATAGGCCACGTCATTGTTTTTTTTTTTCTACCTTTATAATATGGCCATCTGGCACCTATGCCAAACACCCAGCCTTTGGCCATATGACTCTAGAAAAATCATTATCTCCCTTTTCCCATGATCAACACCGTGTAACTTTTGAGGTGAGCTTCAGTATTGATATTCAATGCCTGCAGCATTTCTGCCTTTAGTAGGCTTTCTTTAGGAATATATGGTGAATTCTATTTGGCAAGGAAAGCAAAAAGGACAGCTATCCCCTATCAATCAGGATCTGTCATGGCTATGTTTGGATAAGGGAGAGTTCTCCTTGTTGAGGTCTGGGAGAGCAGTAAACCCCTCACAGAAAATTGAACCCTGAACCGCTTCTAAAACGTAAGACTTCAGTAATTCCTTTCTATACACCTAAATTAAATTGTGATGTTTGCAAAATACATTTTCCTTGAGTTTAGCTGTAAAGTAGGTATACATTTAATCTGGTTTTGTGTTATTTATTAAATTAGGAAATAAATCGAAATATTTTTGTGGCTTTCCTGTAATCCCCCACAACAGAACTAGGTTTGAGAGACAGAGAGATAGAGCTGCAGTGCTGTAAGCCAGTCAGATTTATTAAATGTTGTCAATCTAACACTGGTACCTTACTGGCAGGAGGAGTGGGTAATGTGATGACCTCATCAGTGTGAAGATGCACCTTTTATGTGTAATTTTGGTTATCAACTTTACTGAATGATGATACATTAAAATTACTTGGAACTAGTTTGACACCTGCTTTTGATATAGCACTATTATTGGGTAATAGGTATTATGTGCCGTGCTTCATTGTGCGTTCTTGCTTTTGCACTCAAACTGACACTGTTGCTCAGAGGGTTTAAGATGCTTGGGAAGGTCGAGGCAAAGAACAGAGGATCCATTTTATTTAGCACCTCCTGCGGGGTAACTCTACACAAGGCATGCACAGCAATCAGTGAGGGGCACTGTTGCCAACCTCCTACAGCATTTTTTACTGATCAAACATGTCAACTTTACTGGCAGAGCACATTTTTTACTGGCGACCTGAAAAAGTTACAGAACTCCTACTAAAAACGTAGACAACTGGTATTTAAACAGTATAAACACAATATGGAAACACTGACAATACACCTAACAAGTAATTTGCATGGTTTACTCAAAAAATCAACACAGCATGACAAATTATCAGCCCCTGATATTTACAGACAGTTGTAAAAAATCATGAATTTTTACAAACTGTCAGTAAATTTACTGACGGTTGGCAACTCTGGTGAGGGGAGAGGCAAGAAATGTTTATTTATTGACTATATATTTAGGTTTACATAACGTTTAATGTTTTGTGATCATTTGTTTCTCCTGACAGGTAGCAGTGACAGGCAGTCAAAATACTAAGGAATAGTCAATTGTGCTGTAAAAATTGTTACGGGAGGACTTGGATCTGTTCCATTAGACAATTTGACATCAAACCTGAATATTGTGCAGTAGACAAAGAAACCCTTAAATTATATTTTACTGGTGAAGTTGTCTGTTTATTGGTAGTCTGTTTTATAAGACCGATTATAATATTCCCCTGTCTTTATAGTTTGCCGTTGAGAATGTAATCTAAACAGATACTAATTTCCTGATATTCTGACATATAGTTCCTTCTTCATGTGCCTTTATAATTGCATGGTATTGTCACAAATTGGATCCGTTGTCTGTTGTCTTCTGACGCCTTTTTCTTCGCTTCTGTGTCATTAGCAAAAATTGGTATTGATTTAATATTGTACAGATATATTTTTCTTGTTGCCAGCAGTGGGCACAAATCAATTCCAGGCAAATTGCTGTGGAGATCTTCCTTTGTGACGACTATCTATTTATATAGTGTGTATGTGTGTATATATACTGTATGTATGTATATCTAGTTTTATACAAGAAGTCTTAAAATAAATAAAATAATATGTTTTTGTTGAAAGTCTACTATAGCAAAAATGTATTTAACCACTTCCCAACTGCCGTATGCAGAATGACGGCCGGGAAGTGGCTCAGTTATCCTGACTGGACATCATATGACGTCCTCAGGATAACAAGCCGCCGCGTGCCCGGGGGGGCGCGCATCACGGCGATCGGTGGTGTGGGGGGTAAGTCTGACCCCCCGCAATGCCGATCTCGGTAAAGTGCTTCGATCCGAAGCACTTTACCATGTGACCAGCCGTGACCAATCACGGCTGGTCACAGTGTAATACAGGAAAGCCGTTTATCGGCTTTCCTGTAGTCAGGTCTGCAGACCTGATGAGGGGAGAGCCGATCGGCTGCATCCCTGACAGGGAGGTTTTGTGCTGATGATTTATCAGCACAGCCCTCCCTCGGATCGCCACCCTAGACCACCAGGGAGCCTGCCCAGGGATGTGCCCACCCAGGACCACCAGGGAGCCGACCAGGGACCACCAGGGAGCCGATCTGGACCACCAGGGAGACCCCCCTAGACCACCAGGTAAGTGACAAAATGCTCAGGTCCACCTTCACTCAGTGCCACCTTCAGATGCCACCCTAGACCACCAGGGAATGAGCCCCTATTAATGTATATGCCCACCAGTGCCCACCAGTGCCCCTATCAGTGCCCACCAGTGCCCCTATCAATGCATACCAGTGCCACACATCAGTGCCCATCATTGCCACCTACCAGTGCCCATCAGTGCCACCTATCAGTGCCCAGTGCCGCCTATGAGTGCCAATCAGTGCTGTCTATTAGTGCCCATCAGTGCCGCTTAGCAGTGTCCGTCAGTGCTGCATATCAGTGCCCATCAGTGCTGTATATCAGTGCCACCTCTCAGTACCCGTCAGTGCTGCTTATCAGTGCCGCCTAACAGTGCTCATCATCGCTGCATATTAGTGCCACCTCATCAGTGCCGCCTCATCAGTGCCAATCAGTACTGCCACATCAGTGCCCGTCAGTGTAGCCTCATCTGTGCCCACCAGCGATGGAGAAAATTGACTTGTTTACAAAGTTTTGTGACAAAAATAGAGAATTGTTTTTTTTTTTTCAAAATTTTCGGTATTTTTTTATTTGTAGCGCAAAAAATAAAAACCGCAGGGGTGATCAAATACCACCAAAAGAAAGCTCTATTTGTGGGAACAAAATGATAAAAACTTTGTTTGGGTACAGAGTCGCACGACTGCGCAATTGTCATTCAAAGCGCAACAGCACTGAAAACTGAAAATTGGTCTGGTAGTAAAGGGTCCTAAGTGCATAGTATTGAAGTGGTTAATAACCGTGTGTTGTTTGTTCATATCTATGATCATATTCGATTGGATGAGAAGACAGGCAATCCTATTGGATGCCTTTCTCTGTGGAGAAGGGGGATGCATGGCCAAAGCCAAGCACTCTCCCACTCGCCGGACACCTTTGTCCGCCAACCTGCTTCCTAGATGGGGTAAGTGCGGGACTTTGATATCCTGACTGCCCTGGGAAGGGGGTGATCTGCTGCTGTTAGTGCCGCGAGCCTGCGGCAGGGGTGGGGGGGGGTGGGTGCTGCATACCCTACTGTATAATACCCCATCTGTGCTGCTGTATACCCTGCTGTATATACCCTATCTGGTGATGCTGTATATACCCTGCTGTATATACCTTATCTGGTGATGCTGTATGTATCCTATCTGGTGATGCTGGGCTGTATACTCCTGACACAATGGGTGAAATCTATAAGGGATGGGGCTTATGAAGTGGGTGGGGTCAAAAAGGAAGAGCGGGGTCTGGCGCCCTCCCATCCTAAAATTTCACCATCCGCCACTGGTATTCAGTATCTTTATTTTTCTTTTATATGCTAATTATATTTTTCCCACACTTACAATGCTGATCATGCTGTCCAGAAAAATGATGACAAACCACCACCATAAAATGCTCAGTTTTTATTCACGAGGTTTAAATAAAGGAAGGCGAAACGCTTGTTTCTGTAACTGTTTACTGTTTTCACAGCATTAGCAAGAGTCAGGCTGTAGAATATAACTTTTAATTTAAAAAAAAAAAAAAAAAAAAGCGAAGTAAGCCATTTTCTGTGTTGCGTTTTGGGGTGCAGGAGAAGCTTGAGGACTTTTGTCTCCCCCTTCCTTCGCCCAAACCCCCTCTTTTTTTTTTCGCTCTCTCTTTACCTTCTATTCTCTTCTCTTGGTCTTCTCTATTTATTATTTTGTGCTATTCTCAATTCCTGTTTGACGAACCAGAGCCTGCATTAAATGGGAGCAACTAAAAGGGGAATGAAAAACTCAAGAGAGACATGCTCTCATATGCTTGCATATTATTATTTCTTAGGTTTCACGTACTCTGGTGTATCATTACCTCTGCAAGATTATTGGTGTAGGCATGTCCCCTGACCTATTATGGTTCTGTCTGTATGCTCCATGCATGTTTCCTCTTTTGATGTTCGTGCTTTGGTTGGCTGTCTTTATTATTGTATGTTGTGCAACTTTTTTCATTAAAACATTATGAAACAAACAAAAAAGTAAAATTCTGAACAAGGCAGGCTTTTTAATACATTAGAGAGCTGGCATATCTCTTCTGCATTAAAGTCTTCATTTTTGGCACCTGCAGAAATACATGAACTTATGCACATGAATTATGTTATCTTTGCCTCTCCAATCAAAACAGTCAAAGATTGGAACCTAGAAGCAAACCGACCGAAGGTTAGCACCCATCATGGAGCTTCGGGACACAGCATCCCTGGGGTGGAGGGGACTATAGTTTTGATTAAATTTATCATAGACTTTAAATCCATATAAAACTACATGTCCATCTAAAGCTCACCAGACAGGCTGAACTCAACCCCACCTGCTGTCAAAATATCCCAACAGTGGCTGAATCTGATTGGATGAAGCCACTGTTCAGCTGAATTTTTTCCAGCCGGCTCCTTCAACAAAAATCAGTTAAACAATTAACTTTTGTAACAACTGAGCAAATTGCAGCTGGTTCCTCAGGAACCATCTGAAATTCCCACAGTATATGGCCAGCTTAAGACAGGTTGCAAAGTGACCACTTTGCAGTTAATTACTGCAGAATAGACACCCTATTACAAGTAGTAGAAAACAAACCAATCTGCAGGATTAACAAGTAATAAAGCTATGTTACAGGGGGTGCTCAAAAAAACAAAAAATGCAGTGTATATGTCATTTTTGCTTTTGCCCACAGTCTCACTTTAAATTTTTGTTAACTTTGTCCAAATCACATGCTGTATTATTTATTGCACCTAAGTGCAAAATACAGTGCTTGCAAGCTTTTGTTTGGGTTAAAAGCATACACACATAACACACACTCAGCTCAGAAAACAGACTGACAATAGAATGAGAGGATGGATATTGGCGATGTGTCTGGAGGAAGCACAGCAGATGTTCCAGTCTTGTCTCCATAGATCTCCGCTCTTGAATTTTCCTCCAGATGCTTGTAAATGACATAAAGCAATGATATTTATTTTGAGCTCTTTAGCAATACATTCAAACTCCCTGACAAAGCACCAGCTTCTGCCATAAAAATCTATAAACGTTCTAATCACAGTGCAGCATTTGTTTTTGCTTTCACTTTAGGAATAGGATATAAAACACAGAGAAATAGTTTGGCATTCTATACACAGTCACAATAAGGTTATTTTTTGAAAAATAGTCATAACTGCCTTTACCTAGTCCATTCAAATCATTCAGGTGTAACAATTCCTTCTCCACCACCCAAAGGACTGTACCTACCTCCATCAACGACTGTGGCTTCCCATGCGGTCTCCAGTCTGGCCTGTAAAAATCCAATGCAACTTACCTGTGCTTTGATGTGGTTGTAAACCCTCACTTACCCAGTAAAGTGAGTAGCCTCAGATGATACATAGAGATGAAACAAAGCTCCTTACATAAGTTGTACTGGTATGTCTGCAGTATTCTCTTGCCTACACCCCTTCAAAAAGGTAGATTGTGTTAAAAATCTTTCTTCATCTGTCAGCAGCACAGAGAAGTGGGTGGAGAGGCTGCAGTAACAGTGTGTGAGAGTGGTTTGGAGGAAAGGCACACACACACCCTCCTCCATACACGGCAGAACTGTGTTGTGAATAGAAAAGCTGTCTGCTAAGCTCTCTCTCCCCCCTCCCGAAACAAATTTAAACTACTCAAGAGTGAATAGTGCTGATAACAGAGGAACAAAGCACCAGAGAGAAAAGACACTTGGAGCTTTGGAGAGAGATAAGTAAACACTATATATATATATATATATATATATATATATATATATATATATATATATACATACATAAAATGTGTGTGTTCTTTGCTAAAATTCCATGACTGGGGTTTACAACCACTTTAACTTTTTATAAATTTGAACAGGGCATTGCTACTGCAGTACAGGTACTTTCCATCCAAGTCTGTTGGGTTCTGATGCTCATCTTCAGATCCTTCATTGCGTCTTATACTTACCTGTCCTTGCTACACTAATATATTGCTGTGTGGCCTGCTGAATGTTGCACTGCTGGGTTCTATGCTTAGAAAAGTAAAGAACATATTTCCATTAGAATGAATGCAGATTATGGCACACATGCACAGGAGACAATAGACCCCCCTCACTGAAGAGTTTGTCATAATGGAGACAGATAAACTATAACACGTGGATGAGGGGCTGGGGCACTGAACCGAGTAAACACACATTAACTAATAAAATCACTTTTATGTGTAGATCTAAAGCACATTAAATCACTCTTTATTATACTAAGCAGTACAGTAACTGCACATTACCATTCCATTTTCCGGTTGCATCACTCTTAATGACTGCATTGTGCGATAAACTGCTACTAGCCATAGTATCTATGGATCTTTAACCACATCCCGCCCAACCTATAGAAAAATGACGGCCGGGCGGTGGCTGGTGTGTGCGCCCGGTTGTGCGCCGCAAGGTGACTGGTAATGTGATGTGCCGCCACGCCACATCTCTGATCACGGTAAAGAACCTATGACGTATGCTCTTTACCACGTGATCAGTTGTGTACAATGACAGCGTAACTAGGAAGTGCCGATTATCGGCATTCCTCTATTCACGTTGAAAGGGCATGAGTACAGGTGAACCGATAAGCGACTCTCCTGATGGGGGATCTGTGCTGATAATCAGCGCAGTGATTATCAGTGCAGCCCCACAAGTGATGCCCACCAGTGCTGCCTATCAGTGCCCATCATTGCCGCCTATCAGTGCACATCATTGCCGTCTATCAGTGCCGCCTATCTGTGCCCATCAGTGCTGCATATCAGTACCGCCTATCAGTGCTACATATCAGTGCTGCCTATCAGTGCCCACCAGTGCTGCATATTAGTGCCGCGTCAACATTGCCCATCAATGCCACATCATCAGTGCCTGTCAGTGCAGCCTTATCAGTGCACATCAGTGAAGGAGGAAACTTATTTACCAAATTTTAGAACAGAAGATTTTTTTCAAAATTTTCGGTCTTTTTTCATATGTTTAGCAAAGAATAAAAAACCCAGTGGTGATTAAATACCACCAAAAGAAAGCTCTATTTGTGTGAACAAAATGATAAAAATGTTGTTTAGGTACAGCGTTGCTTGAGCACGCAATTGTCATTCAAAGTGCGACAGTGCTGAAAGCTGAAATTTGGCCTGGGCAGGTAGGGGGCGAAATTGCCCAGTATTGAAGTGGTTAATGAAGAAACACTTTGGTTCAGATCTAGATGTGGGTTTTCTAGGCCTTACAAACTGTAGCCAGGCAGTTTATAGGTCAGGTCTTAGCTGGTACTATTTTCAAAAGGAAAATAACTATATGCAAAAGATTCTCTATTAGAACTGACTGTTGTAGCCCCAGAAATTGCCTCAAGGTGTAGCCTGGCCAATCCAGATGAGGCAAGTCTTCTTTTTACCTGCTCCTGAACAAATATAGTTGCCGAATGCAGCAAAGAAAGCTTGTATTGCATTGTGTTTGGCCATTAAGCTAATACAGGTTTACATTACAGATACGCTGCTTGTAGGGTTTAGTGAACCTTAAAGGTTGCATAATAGGTAGTCTAGTCCAACTGTGCTAATCACTTTCTGAATGCCCATGTACATGGATCCTGCAGCTAAGCAAAGACATTAAACAGCAGTTTAATGTGGAGACACAATTCCAATTTACCTAAAACATTTGCTGTATTGATCAGCACTATTGTATAGCCTGAGTCTACATGTTCCTGTAGTGCTGGAAAGTGTGCAGACAACTTCAATTGCTCCTTTGTGGAATTTCATAGAAGGAAGCCGCAGGAGAACAACTTTACGTTTGACATTTCTAATTTATTGCAGTTAAGCTTTTAATCATTTTGTAGAAAATGAGGAGTGAATTTTAAGCACTATGTGATGGTAAGTTATTAGACTGCTTTATTGGATGCTGTAGCCGGCACTTATCTGTACAAGGCCGTACAGGGAGTACGCTGTGTAACAGTGGGCGAGCTGGCATCTGATATCCCTTTGCTAGGCATACGTTTTGTGGTTTGTTTATCAGATTGTGATGACTACTGATAAATTCTGCATAATTTTAAACCCTCTGGTTATAGACAGATTGATAAAAGCAAACAAGTCTTCCTATTCTGACCATCCATTTTTGGGTATGATGCTATTTCTACACTTCAAGAGGGTAATATTGAGCATATTAGTCAGTCATTGATTTTATAATTTGCTGGTTCTTCATTATATGAAGTGGAATGAAAGAAAAGAAAAAAAAAAGTATGACATGTACTGTCAATGAACGCTTAAAGAGAATTGCAGAGTCCTAAGTTTCTATTTGCCACCAACTGCTCATTCAGGCTTTGAATACGTTTTGATTTAATAATGTCTAGAACGCACAGGAAGTATGATTTAGTTAATGAAGCAATTTAAAGAGCAGTGGCCATAGTTGCCAACATTTTAAAAAAGATTTCCAGGGACACCTTTTTTAATGTGTATTTATCCAACCACTGGAGGTGGAAAATACATTTTAAATATGAATTCCAGGCATTCAGATCCTTTGTAATAAGTGAAGGCACGCTATTCGTTAAGTCAGAGGAAGTGCATGACATCTCCTGGACATATCTGTTATTTACATCTGACCGTTTTATTGCACTCCCTTGAAGATGGCTATCACTGCATGTCCAGGAGCCCAATGATAATGCTTCAGTTCTAAGCATCTTCAGCATTAGAGTTGGTGTAGCCATGGGCATCCGCAGAACTTTTTCCGAAGGGGGGCATCATTTTAAGGTCACCCATGCTCCGCCCCTTTTTGACAATGTCATGAAGGGGGGGCTTAGCCATTATCACATATGCCCATATAGCTGCTGTTGTGCCCATATAGATGCAGTTGTGTCCTTATAGCTGCTATTGTTCCCATATAGCTGCTATTTTGCATCTATATGGGCACAATAATAGCTTTGTGGGCACAATAACATCTTTATGCTATTGTGCCCATATAGATGTTGTTGTGCACATATAGGAGTTTGGGGTTGGAGCAAAGCTGCTCTACTGTAGTGCTATTTTCCTTTCTTCCTTCCGTTGTGTGTGAGGGGGGGGGGGGCTTGGGAAGAAGGCAAAGTAGAGACAGGTGCTGCATCGCTGTGCCCAGTGTGTCAGCAAGCCACAGGAATCAAGACACTGAGGTGGAAAAGAGGGGAGGGAGGTGAGAGACGGGGTGAGAGTGGGTGAGAGAAAGCAGGAGGTGGAGAGGGTGAGAGAGCGCGGGGTGAGAGAAAGGGGGGAGGAGGCAGGAGAGGGGGTGGGGGGAGAGAGGGGGTGAAAAAGTGGGGGTGGCAAAAGAGGGGGAGGGAGAGAG
>BLSH010192023.1:589186-619789 GCA_018402905.1 Glandirana rugosa
TCGAAACAACTACAACACAGTACAGCACAGACTATCAGAATAAATGGCATAAAAAAAGCAAGCCTGGATTTTCAGGCCTCCGCTTGGGACAAAGCTGAGAGGGGCATTTAGCTAAAAAGCGGGGCAGTCCCGGCAAATCTGGGACTGTTGGCAAGTATGAGTGGTATATGGTGTTGAGCAGTCACCATCTAATTGTATTGAAATTTTAAACTGATCACACTCTTTACCATCTGATTGTACAATCTTTGTAGAGTTTTTTTTAATAATAAAATTTGATGTGAGGGCCTTTAAAAACCATTAGACTGTCCTTCATTTTTTTTTTTTTTTGTTATATGCAGATGCACAAAAACAAAATTTATATTGCACTAGTGAAAACCTAAAAAGCTAACCAGAATAAGCTGCGCCACTGGTATGTGAGATATGTACAGTATACACAAAATAACAAAGGTAAAACAATAGTGTTGCGCTATATAAAACTAAGATAAAGTGACGTGCACATGAATTCATAATGTATGCAAATCCAATATTTAAAGTGCTAAGTGACCAATTCATAAGACATACAGTATCTCATAAAAGTGAGTACACCCTTCACATTTTTGTAAATATTTTATTATATCTTTTCATGTGATAACACTGAAAAAATGATACTTTTCTACAATGTAAAGTAGTGAGTACACCCCTAAGTGAAAATGTACAAATTGGGTCCAAAGTGTCAATCTTGGGCATGGAGTTCACCAGAGCTTCACAGGTTGCCACTGGAGTCCTCTTCCACTCCTCCATGATGACATCACAGAGCTGGTGAATGTTGGAGACCTCCACCTTCCATTTGAGGATGTCCCACAGATGCTCAATAGGGTTTAGGGCTGGAGACATGCTTGGTCAGTCCATCAACTTTACCCTCAGCTTCTTTAGCAGGGCAGTGGTTGTCTTGGAGGTGTGTTTGAGGTCGTTATCATGTTGGAATACTACCCTGCAGCCCAGTCTCCAAAGTGATGGGGATCGTGCTCTGCTTCAGTATATCACAGTACATTTTGGCATTCATGGTTCCCTCAATGACCTGTAGCTCCCCAGTGCCGGCAGCACTCATGCAGCCCCAGACCATGACACTCCCACCACCATGCTTGAATGTAAGCAAGACACACTTGTCTTTGTACTCTTAACCTGGTTGCTGACACACACGCTTGAACACCATCTGAACCAAATTAGTTTATCTTGGTCTCCTCAGACCACAGAACATTGTTCCAGTAATCCATGTCTAATTGTCTTCAGCAAACTGTTTGCAGGCTTTCTTGCGCATCATCTTTAAATGAGGCTTCCTTCTGGGATGACAGCCATGCAGGCCAATTTGATGCAGTGTGTGGGCGTATGGTCTGAGCACTGACAGGCTGAGCCACCACCCCTTCAACCTCTGCAGCAAAGCTGGCAGCATTCATACGTATACTTCTCAAAGACAACCTCTGGATATGATGCTGAGCACGCGCACTCAACTTCTTTGATCGACCATGGTGAGGCCTGTTCTGAGTGGAACCTGTTCTGTTAAACCGCTGTATGGTCTTGGCCACCGTGCTGCAGCTCAGTTTCAGGATCTTGGCACTCTTCTTATAGCCTAAGCAATTTTTATGTAGAGAAACTATTCTTTTTTTTAAGCTTGTATAGACCTCAACACGTTGTGTATTTATTGCACTTCATACACCCCTGTTAAAGTTAGCAGAGCCGCTTACGGTTGTATAAATTTATATACTCAGAAAAATATTACTCTGACTGCAGTTAGCTGCGTTATTTCATCATAAACATCCATATAAATGACATATAATCTTAAAAACACATATAGGAAAATATAAATATAAATAAATGTGTAAATGTAGGAAGACAAAGTTTTCTTGTAAAAGTCATTAAATCCTTTTTTTTCCCTTGATTATTCCGATCCACACAGGGTTAAAATTGGAACCAGTCCACAAATATTTCCACTCTTCCCATCTGATTGTGTTACTTGATATTTCCCCTATGGATCCCCACTTACCAGAGCTACGATCTTTGTACGCTGTCCTGCTCCTTAAGGTGAGCCGGATACCCCTCTGGTCTTTCTCTTTTCCTTTATCTTCCTGCTTTTCTCCAATCTCCTCTTGGATTATTTTCCATGCAGCATGTAAATGACAAAGGAGAGCTTCATAGTGTAAAATTGTAAACTTTATTTTTTTACGCCCCCTTTCCCCTAAAACATGCTTACATGGTAATTATACCATATAACTTTAACAGGGATGTATGAAGTGCAATACATACACAATGTGTTGAGGTCTATACAAGCTTGAAAAATTCATATATAGTAGCAGCCGGAGTCCTTTTGAATATTTTTTATATTTTTTTATATTTTTTATATTTTTAATATTTTAAAGGGGTTTCAAAATATTTTAGAAAATATCTTAGAAATGTTTTAAATAATTTTAGAATTAAATTGGAAAAGACTGTAGAAACATTAAAGAAATATTTTGAAAGATTTAAAATTTAAAATTGATACCAAAACGTATATAAATAACCTTTATTGAAATCAGGAGCGCTGGGTACAGAGCCAATCAGGTGCCATGTTGAACTTCCAGTGACCAGTATGAGAGAGTGAGAGCGATATCACTACATTTAACCCACCTGCTCCCCATTCACACCTGAGACCTTGTAACACTAACGAGTCACATGACACTGGGGAGGGAAAATGCCTAATTGGGCCCAATTTGGACATATTTACTTAGGGGTGTACTCACTTTTGTTGCCAGCGGGTTAGACATTAATGGCTGTGTGTTATTTTGAGGCAACAGAAAATTTACACTGTTATGCAAGCTGTACACTCACTACTTTACATTGTAGAAAAGTGTCATTTCTTCAGTGTTGTCACATGAAAAGATATAATAAAATATTTACAAAAATGTGAGGGGTGTACTCACTTTTGTGAGATACTGTGTATATATAAATTGATTCAAAACATATTCATATAAATCCATAGATTGATAAAAAGCAAAATGTCCAGATAACAATCCCCAATACTAGTGATGATTAGTTCCTGGTGAATAAATATGGTTCATATACAGGTGCCACCGTGAAACATATGAATCCGTGACTGATCCACCACCACCACCAGACACACCATACGCTTAGCCACAAATCGATGACCTCCTATTACGGGAGGTCAATATGATCTTTGACTAAAATTCCTCTGGGACTCAAGTGATTCTATAGGCATGGATCTGATATGGGGTCTCCACAATCTTTGTCCTAGCCGGAATCCTCCACACTCCCAATAGGTCTATAGAATGTTTCCCATAGGAAATAAAGAAGCTCACATGGTGTAAATCTGTTTAAAAGGGAACTTAATAAAAAGTATTGCACTTACATCTGGTAAAAGTAAACTGACCTGTACATCATCGTGCAGTCAACGCTGGTAATACATCAGAGGCGCAGTAACATGAAAATAGAGCCGTAAACCACCTGGCTTCGTCCAACAGTAGACTTCTTCCTGGGGCGTAGGCTTCTACTTCCTTCATCGCTATAAATAGTGTGCAACAGAGTTGCGTCCCCGTTCTGACCAAGGACTTCCGCTTAGACCAAGCCTCGATTTGATCCAAGATACTCATTGAAGGGAAAGGATCCAGGACTCGCTTTGAGGGAAGCTAAGCATTGGATGCAGGATTCAAACCTCATCTTGAGCGGAGCTGAGCATTGGATGTCAAAGGCATCCATGTTCCATCTTCTGTTAACTGCGCTACATCTTACAGGGGGGATACACCAGACTCCTCCCATAAAGGGCCGGACCCCAGCATAGCACACGCTCTATAGAAGTCATGCCCCCCTGTACTAATTCAAGGAAGAACAGAAACCGTTGAATTTCCTGGACAAATCAAATAGACCCTAAACGGCAATGGGGCTGGATTGCTGGTGCACTCACACACATAACAAATATACATATATAATAAAAAACAGAACTATGATAAAACAGATTATCCAATTGCAGGTTTAAGAGTTGTCTAAAAAGCAATTAACATCCCAGTCTGTTTAACCCGAAAGGGGCATTGCTTTTGAGAGAATAACTCAATTTTTTTTTCTAATCTGGATACTTCCCTCACTTTATGGCTTCCACTCCAGTGAGATGTGTAACTATCGATTCCTAGGAACAACGTTTCTGTTGGATCTCTGTTTGTACAAGGTCATAGTGTCTAGAGACCCTATGATTCTTGTATCCTTTACGAATGTTTGCAATGTGTTCATTTAGGCAGACATTCAAGGCCTGAGTGGTTCGCCCAACATAATTGTATACACACAAAACCCTCTTGGTTGGAATTTTTTAGGGCATAAATTCCACAGGAACAATAACTAAATTTCAATAAAAAAAGTCTCATATTTTATTAACAACAGCTAAAATAGCTAAAAACGGGGTTATAACGACCCCATATACATAGACACAGTAATGCATTAATAATGTCATAATAGTAGTGCATATATCAAAAAGACAAAACCACTTTACAATAGATCGGAGTGCTACTCAATGGGTTTCGAGGTTAAACGTTATTCCTCTTCATCAGGGAAAGTGGTAGTAGTACAGTTAATATTGTTTAAGAAGTATCGGTAATGAAGAAGATTTCTTTATCTTGATTAAAAAAACAAGAGACCGAGGCTGCTGTGGCGTATTCCCAGGCCGTCCAACTAGGATGGAGAGCGCCCATCGATGCAAGGCTCCACCAGGATGTAGGGAGAGAGGGCCCACAGTCGGCCAAATCGTCTAATCCCAGCATGACCCAGACGCTGAAGGTCCTTAAATGCAAAAATGATGGGTGGATTAGAGAGATGTAATCGGATAGTCCAGTCCAATTTACACCATGAATTTGTGCTCAGGTGTCAAGGTAATGGCAGAATTCGCTAGTTCAGCAGACAGCCGCCGATCAGCAGACTTCTGCTGATCGGTGGCCAGAGTCAGTGTTTAAGTGTGCTGCAAAACTAACAGATCCCCTTATGAACTCTGAGTAAAGTGGATACACCACCCTCGGATTTTTGGCCAATAAGCACCACTCTGATACAGTAAACTAGCGAATTCTGCCACTACCTTGATACATGAGCACTAATTCATGGTGTAGGTTGGACCAAGACTATTGATTAACTGGACTATCCGATTACATCTCTCTAATCCACCCATCTTTTTTGCATTCACTGACCTTCAGTGTCTGGGTCGTGCTGGGATTCGACGATTGGGGATTGGGCAGACTGTGGGCCCTCTTTCCCTCCCGCCATCCTGGTGGAGCCTTACATTTATGGGTGCTATCCATCTTAGTTGGATAGCCTGGGCTATGCCACAGCAGCCTCTGTCTCCTGTTTTTTTAACCAATTAAGATAAAGAAATCTCCTTCATTACCGATACTTCTTAGACTATATTAACTGTACTACTACCACTTTCCCTGATGAAGAGGAACAATGCTTAACCTCGAAATGTGTTGGGTAGCACTCCGCTCTATTGTTGTGGGAGTGTGTTGTGTAAAGTGGTTTTGTCTTTTTGATATATGCACTACTATTATGACATAAGACATTACTGTGTCTATGTATATGGGGTCGTTACAACCCCCTGTTTTTAGCTATTTTAGCTGTTAATAAAATATGAGACTCAGCAGTCAAGCATGCTCATGAAATATGGTTCGCTCAACATATTGCAAACAACATTTGCACTGGGGTAGGTAAACTATGTGTGGTCCTGCAGGTCACAAAGGATTTTATTGAATATTTTTTAGAAGTAGCAGTGGAGGAAAACTCAAGTGTTTTTCAATTTTTACAGCAATTTAAATTGCACACTTGACATCTCCCACTTCTAAATTACCCAGTAAGGGATCAACTGGGGGGGGGGGGGTCTATGATATTGTGGACAATTCTATCTTTAAGAGAAGGGACTCCTCTGTAAACTACATAGGGTTTGGGAGGTAACACTGGTCGAAATAACCTGTCGTTTTGTAAGATATGCCAATGTTTACGTACAATGTGTTTAATGGTTTTATGCTGTACAGAGAAACTAGTGACCAAGGCAAAGCGATTGTCCTTCTCTGTGTTGGTCAAATCATTTTTATCTCTCAGTAAGCGACTCCTGTCACCTTCTCTGACCTGGCTGCAAACTGCTTGTAGAGTATCTGGACTGTAACCTCTCTAAAAATCTTTCTGTAAGGATCTTGGCTTGTTCATCAAAGGCCTTTATAGAGGAACAGTTCCTTCTTATACGGAGGTACTGTCCCTTAGGGACTCCTTCCAACCAGGGTGAATAACGGCAACTGTCCCTGGAGATGTATGAGTTTCGGTCAGTAGGTTTGAAGTATGTGGAGGTGGCTAATTTCTCATCCTCTACCGTGATGTTAAGGTCTAAGAAATAAATAGATTCCTGACTAATTTCATAACTTAATTTAATGCCCCTATCATTCTGGTTAAGTGTGTCCATGTACTCTACAAGGGATGACGAATCACCTTTCCATAGGAGGAGGAGGTCATCAATGTATCTAGCCCAAAGGACTAACCTCACCTCCCGTTGGGCATAGATGACATCCTCCTCCTATTTGGCCATAATTAGGTTGGCTACGCTTGGGGCATGCTTAGCCCCCATAGCAACACCCCTGTTCTGGAGGAAATAATTCCCCCCAAACCAGATGGAAAAATAAGAGGACAAGTTGAGGGGCCAGAGGGAGGAGACGACTACAAAAGAAAAAGGAAAAAAAGAGTAGCAGGAGGAGGAATATATAACTTAAGTTCACAAACTCTTACTGACGAGTCCCTGTTAGATAAAGGGTTAAAATTTGCTCTAATTAAACATCTTGATACATTTGGGATGTTTATGGATCTCCAGAAATTTATCAGAAGGGTAAACATCAAAAGATATTTTTTGTCCACCCCAATTGAGGAAAGGAGGACTTTGTCTTGCAACATGCAATGGGTATTCAGGGATGTTGTCCTTAGGGACTTGGATAGAGTTCAAGTAAAGAATGTTAAAATACAGAGGCATTTAGAAGTAGGGTTACAACAATTATGTGACCGTAGGGATTTGATCATTAGACCTGCAGATAAATGAGGGGGTATTGTGGTATTAGATAAAGCTGATTAAGTCAGAGAGATGCACAATATTTTGGCTGACCAAGAGACCTATGTACCTTTTTAGAAGGGACCCTGTTCAGGCCTATAAGAGCGAACTTGAAAAGTTGTTTACATCAAGTGTTATCAACAGGGAGAGAGCTTTCTTGGTGCCGTCGGCACCAAGAACACAGATTTTGTACTATTTACCAAAGGTCCACAAAAACCCCACTTGCCCCCCGAGGGAGTCCTATAGTCAGTGGCATAGATTCAGTGACGTCCCGGGTGGGCAAGTATGTGGACAGGTTTTTACAACCTTTGGTGAGAAAGATGCCCTCCTTCATTAAAGTTACCAAATCGGTCATTAATTTGATTGAAGGAAGTGAATTTTATGAGGGATGGTGGCTGTTGATGGCTGATGTTGCATCACTGTACACCATCATCCCTCATGAGTTAGGTATCGCTTTGGTCTATTATTATTTGGACAAAGATTCAGACCTGGACCATTTACAGAAAGAGTTCATTCTGGACCTACTCAAATATGCTGTCATCCACAATTACTTCTGGTTTGGGGGGAATTATTTCCTCCAGAAGCATGCCCCAAGCGTGGCCAACCTATTTATGGCCAAATGGGAGAAGGATGTCATTTATGCCCAACGGGAGGTGGGGTTAGTCCTTTGGCCCGGATACATTGATGACATCCTCCTCCTATGGAAAGGTGATTCGACATCCCTTGTAGAGTACATAGACACAGTTAACCAGAATGATAGGGGCATTAAATTAAGTTATGAAATTAGTCAGGAATCTATTCATTTCTTAGACCTTAACATCACGGTAGAGGATAGGAAACAATCTACCTCCACATACTTCAAACCTACTGACCGGAACTCGTACATCTCCAGGGACAATTGCCATTATTCACCCTGGTTGGAAGGAGTCCCTAAGGGACAGTGCCTCCATATAAGTAGGAACTGTTCCTCTATAAAGGCCTTTGATGAACAAGCCAAGATCCTTACAGAAAGATTTTTAGAGAAAGGTTACAGTTAAACACATCATACAGAAACATTGGCGCATATCACAAAATGACAGGGTATTAGGACCAGTGTTACCTTCCAAACCCTATGTAGTTTACAGAGGAGTCCCTTCTCTTAAAGATAGAATTGTCCACAATATCATAGACCCCCCCCCCCAGTCGATTCCCACTCTTACACAACCTTATTAGGTATTTTAGATGTGGGAGATGTCAAGTGTGCTGTAAAAATTGCTGCTACTTCTAAAAAATTGTCAATAACCTGCAGGACCACACATGTTGTTTACCTACTCCAGTGCAAATGTGGTTTGCAATATGTTGGGCGAACCACTTGGGCCTTGAATGTCTGTCTTCCTAAATGAACTCATTGCAAATATTCCTAAAGGATACAAGCATCTTAGTGTCTCTAGACACTATGACCTTGTACATAACAGAGATCCAACAGGAACGTTGTTCCTGGGAATCGATCGTTACACATCTCACTGGAGAGGAAGCTATAAAGTGAGGGAAGTATCCAGATTAGAAACGAAATGGAGTTTTTTTCTCAAAAGCTATGCCCATTTCGGGTTAAACATAGACTGGGATGTTGCTTTTTAGACAACTTTTAAACCCACAATTGGATAATCTGTTTTATCATAGTTCTGTTTTTATTGTATATGTATATTTGTTTTTATGTGTGTGAATGCACCAGCGATCCAGCCCCTTTGCCATTTGGGTCTATTTGATTTGTCCAGGAAATTCATCCGTTTCCATTCCTCCTTGAATTAGTACAGGGGGACATGACTTCTACAGAGCGTGTGTTATGCTGGGCTTCAGCCCTTTATGGGGTGAGTCCGATGCATCCCCCCTGTAAGGTGTAGCGCAGTTAACAGAAGCTGGAACATGGATGCCTTTGACATCCAATGCTCAGCTCCGCTCGGGATGAGGCGTGAATCCAATGAGTAGCTCTGCTCAAAACGAGTTCTGGATCCTTCCCCTTCAATGTGCATCTTGGATCAAATCGAGGCTTGGTCTAAGCGGAAGTGCTTGGTCAGAACAGGGCCACATCTATTTATAGCGGTGAAGGAAGTAGAAGCTTATGCCCCAGGAAGAAGTCTACTGTTGGGCGAAACCAGTTGGTTTACGGCTCTATTTTCATGCTACTGCGCCTTTGATGTATTACCAGTGTTGACTGAGCGATGATGTACTTGCCAGTTTACTTTTAACAGATGTAAGTGCAATACCTTTTATTAAATTCCCTTTTAAACAGATTTACACTATGTGTTAGCTTCTTTATTTCCTATGGGCAACATTCTATAAACCTATTGGGAGTGTGGAGGATTCCGGTTAGGACAAAGATTGTGGAGACCCCATATCAGATCCATGCCTATAGGATGACTTGAGTCCCAGAGGAATTTTATTCAAAGATCATATTGACCTCCCATAATGGGAGGTCATCGATTTGTGGTAAGCGCATGGTGTGCCTGGTGGTGGTGGATCAGTCACGGATTCATGTTTCATGGTGGCACCTGTATATGAACCATATTTATTCACCAGGGACTAGTTGTCCCTAGTATTGGAGATTGTTATCTGAACATTTTGCATTTTATCAATCTATGAATATATACAGTCAGGTCCATAAATATTGGGACATCAACACAATTCTAATCTTTTTGGCTCTATACACCACCACAAGGGATTTGAAATGAAACTAACAATATGTACTTTAACTGCAGACTTTTAGCTTTAATTTGAGGGTATTTACATCCAAATCGGATGAACGGTGTAGGAATTACAACAGTTTGTATATGTGCCTCCCACTTTTTAAGGGACCAAAAGAAATGGGACAATTAGCTGCTCAGCTGTTCCATGGCCAGGTGTGTGTTATTCCCTCACTATCCCATTTACAAGGAGCTGATAAAAGGTCCAGAGTTCTTTTCAAGTGTGCTATTTGCATTTGGAATCTGTTGCTGTCAACTCTCAATATGAGACCCAAAGAGCTGTCACTATCAGTGAAGCAAGCCATCATTAGGCTGAAAAAACAAAACAAACCCATCAGAGAGATGGCAAAAACATTAGGTGTGGCCAAATCAACTGTTTGGAATATCCTTAAAAAGGAAGAACGCACCGTTGAGCTCAGCAACACCAAAAGACCCGGAAGACCACAGAAAACAACTGTGTTGGATGACCGAAGAATTCTTTCCCTGGTGAAGAAAACACCCTTCACAACAATTAGCCAGATCAAGAACACTCTCCAGGAGGTAGGTGTATGTGTGTCAAAGTCAACAATCAATAGAAGACTTCACCAGAGTGAATACAGAGGGTTCACCACAAGATGTAAACCATTGGTGAGCCTCAAAAACAGGAAGGCCAGATTAGAGTTTGCCAAACAACTTCTAAAAAAGCCTTCACAGTTCTGGAACAACATCCTATGGACAGATGAGACCAAGATACACTTGTACCAAAGTGATGGGAAGAGGAGAGTATGGAGAAGGAAAGGAACTGCTCATGATCCAAAGCATACTACCTCATCAGTGAAGCATGGTGGTGGTAGTGTCATGGTGTGGGCATGTATGACTGCCAATGGAACTGGTCCTCTTGTATTTATTGATGATCTGACTGCTGACAAAAGCAGCAGGATGAATTCTGAAGTGTTTCGGGCAATATCTGCTCATATTCAGCCAAATGCTTCAGAACTCATTGGACGGAGCTTCACAGTGCAGATGGGCAATGACCTGAAGCATACTGCGAAAGCAACCAAAGAGTTATTTAAGGGAAAGAAGTGGAATGTTATGCAAAGGACAAGTCAATCACCTGACCTGAATCCGATTGAGCATGCATTTCACTTGCACTTTAAATATTGATATTGATTTGCATACGTTATGAATTCATGTGCACATGTCACTTTATCTTAGTTTTATATAGCGCAACACTATTGTTTTACCATATGCACATACACACTTGGATGTAATTTGGAGTCAGACATTGTTTATTGCTGATATTTTTAAAGCACTACTATATTAAACCGCACTTAACAGATAACCAATTCCCACCAATCACTGCCCCTCAGTAGCTTACAAGCTAACATTCTTCAACACCCATACATACTGAGCCACTGATTAACTGTCATGTATATTTTTAGTTTGTACAAGGGAACCCATGCAAAGGCTGAGAGGACATCTATATGTAATACTATACTACTTGTTGGAATTCATACCCCGGAACTGCAAGAAAAGAATATTGTTGATGAAGAAGCAACAGAGACACCTTTGGACAGCAGCATTGTCCGTCTTGGGGGCGGGTAGTGTTAAGCTTTCCAAATTTCAATTCATGTGTGGCCACTTTGCTTGAACAGAAGTCTATCTAATGCTCAACTTCTGTTCAGCCATGCTGTCGGTATTTTCTATTTGATCAGTGCCACAGGCAGTAGGCTGCAGCGCTGATCTGTGTATTCTGACAGCAGGGATTCTATGACACAGTGGGGAGGACGCCAGCATCCACATTGAATGTGTGGACGGGGGAATGAGGTCAGTTTTGTTTTCGTTCAAGGCACAAACTGACGCATGTATGACCAGCCTTAAATGTACTAGCAGATTTAGATACACTGAAAAATTGTAGCCACATGCCAGCTAACAATTATTTAAGCAGTTTCAGTAACAGTTTTGTTCCTTTTGTGATAAAGGTTTTACATAAAGGAACAAAAGTCGATCGATTTAAACAACCTTCAGTGGTAAATGGTTTGTCTCAACACCCTTAAAGCAGTAGTGAACCACTGTTTTTTTTTTTTTTTTCTAACCTGAAAGGTAATGTCATAATGTGCTAGAATATATTGCATACTAGCACATTATGCTAAACTTACCTGAAAACGAAGCCTTCCAGCGCCACGCTGTCACTGCTGAAGGCGCTCCCATCTTCATCCCGTCTTCCTTCCGGGTCCGCGGACTCTGGCTGTGTGACTGGCCTGAGCCGTGATGACGTCACAGGACTCTGAAAGAGCAGCCCGGGTGGCCATTCCTTCAGAGCGCATGCGCCGATGATGTCACTGGCTGCGTGTACAGTAAATATCTCCTAAACGGTGCACATTTAGAAGAGATGTACACTACCTATAGGTAAGCTTTATCGGGCTTACCTACAGTATAGGTAAAGGTCAGAGATGGTAGTTTACCTCCATTTTAACTGCTACATCTGCAGGACAGCTTGTTCTGTTGAAAAACAGACTTATTGGAAGTATCACCAGTTTAAAATAAAGGAAAGTGAGGCTAAAAAAACAAAATAAATGCAGCCACCACATCTAAGAATTTGCAAGCTGCAATATAATGTTTTCTTTTGGGATTATTACCTCTAGAAGTCTTTAAAGATGACAAAAGTGAATTACAGAGCCATGTTCCGTAGGTATGCAGAGATCCCGATAACCTAAAGCTAACACAATGCCTGTTTCAACCTGATTGTCTTCTAACAAATAATAAGTACAAGGGCCTGTCTGATTGGAAAAAATTTGAATGGATTGTTTAGGAAGGCCCCATATTACATTGTTTTGGTCATTCTAAAGGGGATTAACAATTAGATTGTAATGTGTACAGCCATTTTGACACCATCAATTTGCATAATATAATAAACATCTAGTGAAAGATTTTTTTAGTCATCCTATCACTGCTTCATACAGCCACAACAAAATGTTTTAATGCATTATGGGAGCCCATAGATGTTTAGTTTATTTTATCTTCTGTAGTGGTGTGGTCTCTTAATAGCCCTTTATTTTTTGTCAGAATACATGAAATAAGATTGTCACTGAATCACTAAATAAGAATATTGTCAATCCCATTTGGACATCTTGTTGAGAACATGTTTATATTCCTAATTAGGCTTTTATGAAGATGAATATTAAGTGAGAGAAATTGAATTTGTAATGTTAATAAACAAGCATAACAAATAATGGAAGAAAGTAATTAAAAGGCATGCAGATCTCAAAGGTTGTGTCACAAATTGAATTAATCTGAGCCATCGTATTACAAATAGAGTCAGCAGTGTAATCACATCAGAGAGAGGCCAGTAGGTGCAGGTTATATTTCTATAGCCCTCTGAGCCATTATGATTTCTGATTTGCATTTCAGTGATTTGCAAGAAATACATACAGTATAATGTAGGTTTTACATTTATGGTTTATATTTTAGGTAAGGATTTTTTGTTAAATTTTACTGATTAGCAGTTTTCAGGCATTTTATGTCTATAGCATACATTTCCTGGTGCTTTCTTGAGGAAAGCCTGAGGTGCCATGTACAGCCTGCAATACAAGTGAATTAGGGTTGCCACATCATCCCTTTAATCCAGGACACATATGAATTACACAGGTTCTGAGGCTAATTTAATGCAGATAAAGGTACCAAGTGAGTTTAATTACCACCATAATCAGCCACAGAACCTGTGTAATTAGTATGTGTCCTGGATTAAAGGGATGATGTGGCAACCCTAAAGTGAATGGCTACCCCTAACCTTACTTTTGTAAACGCTGAAGCTTCCTTGCATGTGCGTGTACCTGCGTGTGTGTGTTTAATGCATTTCCCAAACACAAAGGTTTTACAATCAGGAAAGAAGTCACATGCTTGGGTAAATGCAGTGCACAGAAGTGTTTGCAAGAGTATGGTGGCGTATAGTCATTTACATATATATGGCAGGCTGTACACCAAATTCAATAGAAAAAGTTTGTTAAAGTCTGAGTTTTACTGCAGACAATTCATAAAATGACACATGGACCTATTGCAGGATTTAAAAAAAAAGGACCTGTATTTAGTTTTCTACTAATATACGGTAACTGCTACTTGTGAACCATAATAAAAGGCTCATTAAACTCTCTTCTTGATAATAACAAAATCTATAGCCTTTATGGGGATAAGTCCTCACAGGTCAATGTGTTCGCTTCTTCAGGACACATTGTGGATTATCACAAAAGTAAAAGAAGCGAAGGAGAGGTAGTGAGCAAGGATTACTCATGTGGCTAATAAACATCTAATTATCTTGAGATGTCCGGAATACTATATACTGATGGCTGAATATTGTATCCAATATTTCAGGAGTGGTAACCATATGCAGGAATGGTGGCTTGATTTATATATACACACCCGATAGCAAAGAAAGTTGGTATCGGGAAGTTGGCATACAAAAGCCATTTCTGGGAAAGAGGAAGGAAATAATGTAGCCCAAAACCAGCTATCCCCTAGACCTAATAGATATTGAACAGCCAACTTCCTTCAATAAAACTCTATCCCAAAACCTTCATAGGTATAGCCTGGAGCTCTAAAGGCGCTCCAAAATTGGAGGTTAGAGAAAATGAGCTGTTGCTGTAAAGGCAGCCTCAAAGCATCTCCCCCCAAACATTGGTCAATTTCCGAAATTGCAAACTTGCCCGGCCATCTGGGCTTTTCTCAAACAGATGGTCAAAGAGGTCGTCAGACTCTCCATGCATGGCAGACCTTCTCCCTCCAATCTGGTGTTAGATCACTCTCTGCAGGTTCTAAAATGAAATGTAGCTCTCAGGGTTCAATTCTTAAAACACCTGGGCTGGTTTATAAATGTTGAGAGGTCGGCCCTGGAGCCGGTTCAGCGTCTGGAATACTTGGGCCCTTTTCGCACTTCTGCAACTTATTTCTGCGACTTTTGACAGTCGCATGACAAGTCATAGCCCATGATTCCCGATGAGAACCAGTCATATCTGTGCTACTTCAAGTAGTCACTGTAATACTTTGGTCCAACTTTGCTGCGAGTTGAGGTCCATAGACCTCAAGTTTACAAAGGTATTCCCTGGAATCGTGTCAAAATCACGTGACTTCAAGTCATGGCAGTGTGAAGGGGGCCTCAGGTCTATTTCTAGACACAGCCCAGGCAAAGCTGTTCTTGCCTCCAGAGAAGGGTTTATCTGAAGATATCTGCAGGCATCACATGTACTGATGCATTTTTTGTTTTGTCAGAATTGCCCAAGAGGGGTCAAGCAGCTTCCAAAACATCCCTTTCACTTTTGGATTCGCCAGTTGATCATTCAGGCCTATGGCCTGAAGGGTAATCTCCTCCTTTCAGGGTTAGAGCTCATTCCACCAGGGGGCGTAGGAACCTTCTGGGAGTTTGCCAGGCGTGAGTGGTGCAGATTTGTAAGGCCACTACCTGGTCTTCAATATGTATATTCACAACATTTTATCAAGTGGATGTTGGAGCAGTAGAGGATTCAGCTTTTTGCAGTAGTATGTTACAGTATATATATATGTATGTGTGTATATATATATATATATATATATATATATATATATATATATATATATATATATTGCTGTATATATTCTGATGGTGGTTTTTCTTACATTTTGTCTCCCACCCCTTAAAGGGATTGCTCTAGGATGTCCCAGTAAGTAATGATTATATAGTCTGCTCTGTGTCCCGTGATGTACGATAAAGAAAATTTGATTTTTTTTCTACATACTTACCTGTAAAAATCTGTTTCTTTGAGTACATCATGGGACACAGAGGTCCCTCCCCTCTCTTTTTGGGAGTTCATTGTTTGCTGCAAAACTGAAGTACTTCCTGTATAAGAGGGGTTACATAGGGCTGGGCTTCCTGTCTATTTTTTGTCTGCCAGTTTCCATTCACCTATAGGTGGTGTATAACCCAGTAAGTAATTATTATATAGTCTGCTCTGTGTCCCGTGATGTACTCAAACAAATGTATTTTACAGGTAAGTATGTTAAAAAAAACTCAAATTTTTCAAGGGAGCAAAAGTAATTGGACAATTAAATCAAAAGCTGTTTCATATCCAGGTGTAGGCTACTCACTTTTTTCTTCATCAATTAAGCAGGTAAAAGGTCTGGAGCTGATTCTAAATGTGGTATTTACATTTGGAATCTATTGCTGTGAACCTACATCATGCATTCAAAGGAGCTGTCCATGCAAGTGAAACAGGCTATTATAAGGCTTCAAAAACGAAACAAATCCATCAGAGAGCTAGCAACATTAGGAGTGGCCAGTTTGGTACATTTTGAGGAAAGAAGAACGCACTGGGGAGCTCAGCAATATAAAAAGGCCTGGACGTTCACGGAAGGCAACAGTGGGATGATCGCAGGATCCACTCTATGGTAAAAAAAGACCCATTCACAACATCCATATAAGTGAAGGACACTCTCCAGGAGGTGGGCGTATCATTGTCAAAGTCTACAATCAAGAGAAGACTTCACAAGAGCAAATACAGAGGGTTTACCACAAGATGCAAATCATTCATAAGCCAGAATAGAAAAGCCAGATTAGACTTTGCCAAAAAACATCTAAAAAAAAAAAAACAGACTATTTCTGGAAAAGCATTCTTTGGACGGATGAAATCAAGATTAAGCTGCTCAAAATAACTCAACTCACATCCATTAATGTCTAAACCGCTGGCAACAAAAGTGAGTACACCCCTAAGTGAAGATGTCCAAATTGGGCCCGGAGTGTCAATATTTTATGTGGCCACCATTATTTTCCTCTTCCACTCCTCCATGACGACATCACAGAGCTGGGGGATATTGGAGACCCTCAGTTTCTTTAGCAAGGCAGTGGTCATCTTGGAGGTGTGTTTGGGGTCATTATGTTGGAATACTGTCCTGCAGCCCAGTCTCCAAAGGGAGGGGATCATGCTCTGCTTCAGTAGGTCACAGTACATGTTGGCATTCATGGTTCCCTCAATGAACTGTAGCTCTCCAGTGCTGGCAGAACCCATGCAGCCCCAGACCATGACACTCCCACCACCATGTTTGACTGTAGGCAAGACACACTTGTCTTTGTACTCCTTACCTGGTTGCCCGAACACCATCTGAACCAAATAAGTTTATCTTGGTCTCATCAGACCACAGGACACTGTTCCAGTAATCCATGTTCTTAGTCTGCTTGTCTTCAGCAAACTGTTTGCCGACTTTCTTGTGCATAATCTTTAGAAGAGGCTTCCTTCTGGGACGAGACAGCCATGCAGACCAATTTGATGCAGTGTGCGGCAAATGGTCTGAGCACTGACAGTTCAACTCCCCACCCCTTGCTGGCAGCACTCATACGTCCATTTCCCAAAGACAACCTCTGAATATGATGCTGAGCATGTGCAATCAACTTCTTTGGTCGATCATGGCGAGGCCTGTTCTGAGTGGGACCTGTCCTGTTAAACCGCTGTATGGTCTTGGCCACCGTGCTGCAGCTCAGTTTCAGGGTCTTGGCAATATTCTTATAGCCTAGGCCATCTTTATGTAGAGCAACAATTCTTTTTTCAGATCCACTGAGTTCTTTGCCAGAGGTGCCATGTTAAACTTCCAGTGACCAGTATGAGAGAGAGAGAGAGAGATGAGACTAAATTTAACACGCCTGCTCCTCCTACACATATGAGACCTTGTAACACTAACGAGAAACATGACCCCAGTGAGGGAAAATGGCAAATTGGGCCCAATTTGGACATTTTTACTTAGGGGTGTACTCACTTTTGTTGCCAGCGGTTTAGATATTAATGGCTGTGTTGAGTTATTTTGAGGGGACAGTAAATTTACACTGTTATACAAGCTGTACACTCACTACTTTACATTGTAGCAAAGTGTCATTTCTTCAGTGTTGTCACATGAAAAGATAGAATAAAATATTTACAAAAATGTGAGGATTGTACTCACATTTGTGAGCTACTGTGTGTATGTGCATATATATATATATATATATATGTGTGTATGTGTGGTGTGTGTGTGTGTGTGTATATATATATATATATATATATATATATATATATAGTGTGTGTGTGTGTGTGTATATATATATATATATATATATATATATATATATATATATATAAAATAAAACACACACACACTTTATTCACCTGGTAAATAATATGTCATCTACTCTCTGGCTAGTGCCGAACTACAGACAAGTGCAACCGCCTGTCAGGCTAGTAGGACTATTGCACTGAAATGATTCTACAGTATAACTTCCCTGTCACAATGATCTCGTTATCTGAAGCTTCTGCCTGACTTATCCCTGTTTTCACAGACCAGGAAAACACTTTAAATCAGAAGAATGAGCTGTTGTGATTTATAGTGTTTTTCTAGTCAGTGAACATATGGATAATTCAAGCAGAAGGTAAAGGTAACCTGTCATGAGTGGAATATGGGGCCTGCCGTTACTGTCCATCTTCTGAAATGCATTACTACAGCTATAGCACTGCTATATAAAAAAAAACTACTGTACATTTACAGTATTTCACAAAAGTGAGTACACCCCTCACATTTTTGTAAATATTTTATTATATCTTTTCATTTGACAACACTGAAGAAATGACACTCACGAATGCTACAATGTAAAGTAGTGAGTGTACAGCTTGTATAATAGGGTAAATTTGCTGTCCCCTCAAAATAACTCAACACACAGCCATTAATGTCTAAACCGCTGGAAACAAAAGTGAGTACACCCCTAAGTGAAAATATCCAAATTGGGCCCAAAGTGTCAATATTTTGTGTGGCCACCATTATTTCTCAATCGTTCATTGACAGAAGCAGCCTCTTATTCTTGACATGTGGGTTTATGCACCTTTCACTAGGAGTGGACTAGGCAGAATGCAGTTCAGCTAAAAGCAGACACAGCCCTTCCCGGGGGCAGTCCTCACTTGGCATAACCCCTCCTGCCCTGCTCAGCAACTCAGTTTTTTCTGCCTGGTGCAAGGAGTAGGACCTGGCTCCCTGCTGGGATCTGTGGTTCCCCGTTTTTTTTCCTTTCTTTTTTCTCAAGATTTCTGATGAAGAATGCAATCAAGTAGCCGGCTGGGTGACAAGCTGGATATCCTAGATCCAGGTAGTCTCTCCAGCGCGGCCAACGGACGTGAGCCGACCTTAAGCTGCATGCGGGGTCGGCTGCGTCGGGCCTCGTTCCGTGCGGGTCGGCCGGCCGGCGGGTTAAATGTCCTGCCAGCGCACTTATGACCGGGTCCTCGGGCTCGCGTCACGGGTGTCACATGGCTGGCAGATCCCCCCTAATCGGTGGGGTGGCAGGTCTGTCTCGGGTGGCAACCCGCTACGCCCGTCTAGATGGGTAAGTACCCCTGGGGGTTAGCCTGGTGGGCTGGTTCCCCCTTTTCTTCACCCCCCTGTGCTGCATGGGCGCTGCTCTTTTCCCCTCCCACCCCCTCTGGGGGTCCCCTGGGACGTGGAGGGCCTTAGTGGCGCCCCTTACCTTCGGCATGGCTGGCCGCATGGTTGGTAGCTTCAGCCGGTGCCATTTTGCGGTGGTCCGGCTGCCATTTTCCCGTAGCCGACCGCATGTTCAGCCTCTATTGCTGATCGTGGCCGCCATTTTGTTGTGGCTGGCCGCGTGTTTAGGCCTCTAGTGTGCATGGCGGCCATCTTGCGGTGGCCCGTGCTTTTTAGTACAGCCTGTATGTGTGTGGGGAGCAGTTCCCTGGCCTTCTGGCGCTGGTTTACCCCTCCGCACAGTAGCTGATACTGGTCACAGCCCTGTCCCTGCATGACGTGGGGAAGGTTTGGTGTGCCCACGCCTGCCTTGGCAGCAGCACGTGCAGGGAAAAGGCAGCATATACAGCGGTGGGCAGCGGCAGAGCGGGCAAGTGTTAAGTCTCCCCGGGGTCACCTTCCTGTGGGAGTCCTGCGCAGTCTTGGTGGGGGGTGCCTGGTCTCATGGTACTACAAGTCCCAGTTTGCGGGCCATTTTACCAGGGTGGGTTACATTGGCAGCCGATGCAGGTGCCGTCCCACTAGACCTCTCCGTGGCGCTTAGGGACTGCGAGGCAGTCCTGGGGTCCTGGGTTTCCTGGGCAGGGACCTGGACGTATGGCGGGCCGTACCCCCCTCCTGTCTCTGGGACGAGTCGGACCCTGATGGGGGTCCTCCTAGGTCGGGGGCCCCCCTTGAGATCTCGATGGTGTGTCACGGTGTTCCTCGAATAGTATATAGGGGTGTGCCATGGCTACAGCAGCGCACGGGAAGGCACCAGATATCGCCTTGATCGTCAGCGGATGACCGGTGGCAGTTGTTCTGTGCTCTCAGTCAGGTTACTTCTTGCAGGGGTAGCCTGGCCCACGTCACAGGTGGGCCAGCACCGGTCCACCCAGCAGTGGCCCCCTTCTCCCATTGTCGGGGGGCCATGAGTTCTGGTTTGGGGTGGTCCCTCGCAGGGGGGGCCGTCCCTGTCGGGCTGCTTAGCCCGGCAGTGTGGCTGTGGGTTCCCCAGGTGTCCTACTTGGAGTGCAGCTGCGGGGACTGGGAGTGGTCTCAGCCCCCCTTTTATTCTGTATGGCGGCCCGTGGTGGTACCCACTATGTTCCGCCTGATCATGGTGACCACGATCTCGAGGGCTCAGCTGGGCAGGTAGTGGTTGGCTCATCTACCTTCCACAGTTGACTCTGTGGTTTTGATTCCCAGGTGCCACCTGTTGCAAGTTTGCACTGTATGTTGAAAACTATGCAGATGCTGATTACTGTCCTTAGTGTCACGCCGTCCTTAGGCCCGGCTGACAGGAGTGCCGAGTCTGCTGCCCGATTTGGGTGGTTCTGGCAGGGTCAGCTTTGCCCGCTATTGGTTCCACTCGGGTGTTGTAAATGCTCTCGGAACGGGCTAAGCTTTCACACTGTGAAGCTGCGTATGCAGGGTTTCCTCCTGCATGGCTGGGGTGCGCTGGCTGGCTTCTTCAGGGCTTAGATTTCTGCTTCGCTAGGGTCCGGTCAGTCAGGCAAGCCCTGGCAGTCTTCCCTTCTCAACTAGGCGGCTCTTGGAGCCAGGTTGGAGCCAGGAGGTTGGGAGCCCCGTTGCACGGGTCACTCTTTGGCGGCCCAGTAGAGGTCTCTTTTCCTCCCTTCCTTCCGCCATCGGGCTAGGGCTCCCTGCCCGTCAGGGATCCCGCAGGTGGGCAGAAGTGTCCCTGGCAGCATAGGTGCGACAGGCCAGGAGACAAGTCCTTCTCGGTGTGAAGGGTTGCCCCTACTCACGGTTTGGGTGGGGAGATGCCTGCGGTCGATGTGAATTTCGGTCCGCTGGGTGATTTTGTCGGGGTACAAAATGGGATTTCGTTCCCGTCCTCCCGGGCAGACGGCCGGCCTGTCTAGGAACCGGCTTTATCAAGGTACCTACGTCCTGCTTTTGGTCGAAGGAGAACGGGGCCCGGGTGGTATGGCTCGGTACCCCTCCACTGTCTGGTACGTGTACGTCTGGCCACCATGAAAGTGGCGCACCAGGGTCTCTTCCAGGTTTATCTTGACAGGGCAGTGGTGCATCCGCCTATCACCCTGTGTGCCCTACACTGGTATTTCCTGTGCCTTGCCGGTATTGGAGCTTCACTACACGGTTATGGCTCTCCCCGTTTTACCTGGTTTCTGCGCCATGGGTCCTCGCCGGATTGGTGGCCCCCGTTCTGGCTCGGTAAGGCTGAGGGGCGTCACGGTGGATCTGGCCAACCTGCCCTAGTGGGCGGAGTCGGCTTCAGCCCTGAGGGCCGAGGTGGCAATCGCCAGGTGCAAGCCATGGGAGTCTGGCTGGGTGCTACTTCTCCTGAAATCGGTGTCGGCTCAGTCACACCGTTCAGAGGTTCTGGGTCTGACCCGAGATTCAGTCCAGATGGAGGGCTTTTCCTTCCTATGACCAAGCACAGACGCTTTAGTTGGCGGGTCGGGCCCCGCTGTCCCTAAAGTGGTTTCCCCTGCCCCTTGCAGGTGGCTTCTGGGGCTCTGGCTTTCCTCCCTGGCGGCAGTCCCGTTTGCGCAGTGTCACACTTCTGCTCGGTAGCGAAGGTGTTCCTCTGCAGTGGGACAAGTCCCCCTCATCCCTGGTTTGGTTGATCAGGTTGGACCGCCAGGCCAGATCCTCACTACTCTGGTGGATGCGGGCTCCGGCCCTGCATTTGGGGAAGTTGTTTTCTTCCCTGTTTTTGGACGGTGGTCGCTACAGACGCCAGTCTGCCTGGCTGAAGTCCTGGGGAGGTTGGCGACCTAGGGTCGCTGGTCCCAGGAGGAGTCTCGTGTCCAGATGCATTCCCTGATCTTCAGGCCATCTGGCTTTGCCTCTCCCACTGGAGGCTGGAGTTTTGTCCTGTCTGAACTCAGTCGGATATTGCCACGGTTGTGGCATATGTGGAGCAGCAGGGCGGGACAAGACGCTTAGCTGCTGCTTCGACGTTGGCTTTTGTTCTGCGGTGGGCAGAACTTCACGTGCTGGTAATCTCCGCCATTTACATTTCAGGTGTCAAGAGTTGGCTAGTGAGTGCCCTGGTCGTGTGAGGTTGGTTCAAGGGGGCTGGTCCCTGAATCCGGCTGTTTTCCGGCAGATCTGTCTGCGGTAGGCTACGCCAGTTGTCGTTCGGCTGGCACCCCGGTGGACTCGGAATGTTAAGACCTTCGTGCGCTCGGGGGCCCGTTGGCTGACGCGGCGGGTGCCCTTGCAGCTCTGTGGACCCGTCTTCGTTTCACCTATGCTTTTTTCCTTCTCATGCTGCTCCCGCGCCTATGCGCAGGATAGAAGCGGAGGAAATACCGGCCATTCTCGTGGCGCCAGATTGGCCCCGGAGGCCCGGGTACGCTGACATGGTGCTGTGGTGGTGAATGCTCCCTGGCGTCTCCCGCTTCGTGAGGATCTGCTTCCCAGGGCCCCATCTTGCACCATGCTTTATCCTCACTGGCTTTAACGGCCTGGCGATTGAATCCCAGGTGTTATAAGATGGGAAACTCTCTGATTCAGTGATCCCCACTATGCTCAAGGCGCGTAGGCACGTCACGTAAGATTGATCGCCGCACCTGGAAGGCTTACATTGCCTGGTGAGGGGCAGGGGGATGGAACTCCCGTTCTTTCTCAGTGGCTCAGGTGCTGGCCTTCCTTTAGCAAGGCCTACAGCACAAGTTGGCATTGAGCACGCTTAAGGGACAGATTTCTGCCCTGGCGATTCCTTTTCAGCGTCCTTTGGCGACAAATTCTTTGATTCATACCTTTGTCCAGGGGGTTCGTCATTTCGCTCCCCAGGTACGGTCTTTGGCGCCTTGGGACCTTAATCTGGTCCTCTCAGTGCTTCAGAAGCCGCCTTTCAAAAATATCAGGGAAAATTCCCTGCAGCTGCCTTCGCAGAAAGTGGCTTTCCTGGTGGCTATTACATCCGCTAGGCAGGTGTCTGAGCTGGCGGCTCTGTCCTGTAGGTCCTACATAAGGACAAGGCGGTTTTGCGCCCTTCTTCTTCCTTCTTACCGAAGGTGGTCTCTTCTTTTCACATCAATGAGGACATTGTCCTCCCTTCACTTTGCCTGTGCCTGTCTCATCCTAAGGAGGTTGCTTTGCACTCCCTGGATGTGGTTATGGCTCTGTGGGTGTATCTGGCAGCCACAGCCTCTTTTCGGAGGTCGGATGCGCTATTTGCCGTGGTGGATGGTCCACACAAGGGGATGGCGGCCTCGTATGCCACTTTTTTTTCCATTGGATACGATAGATGGTGACCTGTGCGTATACTGTTTGGGGCCAGGAGCCCCCCTTTCCAGTCACGGCTCACTCTACCAGGGCGATTAGTACTTCCTGGGCTTTCTGACATCAGGTTTCTCAGGTGTGCAAGGCAGCCACTTGCACCTCGGTACACACTTTTTAAAAATTTTACAGAGTGGATGTGGCAGCATCCTGGGATGCTGCTTTTGGCTGCAAAGTTTTGCAGGCGGTGGTGTGAGGCGCGTCCGGCACCTCCCGGAGAACTTTTCTGTTGGGTACAGTTGTTGACTTTGCCCACCCCTCGTTGTGACATTGCTTTGGGACATCCCCACATGTTAAGAATAAGAGGCTGCGTCAATGAATGATTGAGAAAATAGGATTTTTTTGACTTACCGTAAAATCCTTTTCTCTGAGTTCATTGACGGACGCAGCACCCAACCCTCTTTTGTTGAGTTTGTACTGCTTGTTACGAACTGAGTTGCTGAGCAAGGCAGGAGGGGTTATGCCAAGTGAGGACTGCCCCCTGGGAGGGGCTGTGTCTGCTTTTAGCTGAACTATGTTCTGCCTAGTCCACTCCTAGTGAAAGGTGTATAAACCCACATGTCAAGAATAAGAGGCTGCGTCCGTCAATGAACTCAGAGAAAAGGATTTTACGGGAAATAAAAAAAATCCTATTTCCAGCACTGCCTTAATTTTACTCTCTTGGGCATGGAGTTCATCAGAGCTTTACAGTTTGCCACTGGAGTCATCTTCCACTCCATGACAACATCACAGAGCTGGTGGATGTTAGAGACCTCTCCTCCACCTTTCGTTTGAGGATGCCCCACGGATGCTCAATAGGGTTAGGTCTGGAGACATGCTTGGCCAGTCTATCACCTTTACCCTCAGCTTCTTTAGCAAGGCAGTGGTTGTTTTGAGGTGTTTGGGGTCGTTATCATGTTGGAATACTGCCCTGCGGCCTAGTCTACGAAGAGAAGGGATCATGCTCTGCTTCAGTATGTCACAGTACATGTTGGCATTCATGGTTCCCTCAATGAACTGTAGCTCCCCAATTTCGACAGCACTCATGCAGCCCCAGACCATGGCACTCCCACCACCATGCTTGATTGTAGGCAAGACACACTGGTCTTTGTACTCATCTGGTTGCCGCCCCACATGCTTGACACCATCTGAACCAAATAAGTTTATCTTGGTCTCATCAGACCATAGGACATGGTTCCAGTAATCCATGTTCTTAGTCTGCTTGTCTTCGGCAAACTGCAAGCTTTCATGTGCATCATCTTTAGAAAAGCCATGTAGACCAATTTAAGGCAGTATGCAGCGTATGGTCTGACCCCCCACCCCTTCAACCTCTGCAGCAATGCTGGCAGCACTCATGTGTCTATTTCCCAAAGACAACCTCTGGATATGACACTGACCACATGTACTCGACTACTTTGGTCGACCATGGCGAGGCCTGTTCTGAGTGGAACCTGTCCGGTTAAACCGCTGTATGGTCTTGGCTACTGTGCTGCAGCTTAGTTTCAGGGTCTTTGCAATCTTCTTATGGCCTAGGCCATCTTTATGTAGAGCAACCATTCTTTTTTTTCAGATACTCAGAGTCCTTTGCCATGAGGTGCTTTGTTGAGCTCCCAGTGACCAGTATGAAAGAGTGATGACACCAAATTTAACACACCTGCTCCCCATTCACACATGGGACCTTGTAACGCTAACGATTCACATGACATCTGGGAGGGAAAATGGCAAATTGGGCCCAATTTGGGCATTTTCACCTAGGGGGGTACTCCCTTTTGCTGTCAGCGGTTTAGACATTAATGGCTGTTGAGTTATTTTGAGGGGACAACAAATTTACACTGTTATACAAGCTGTACACTCACTATTTTACATTGTCACAAAGTGTCCTTTCTTCAATGTTGTCACATGAAAAGATAGAATATATTTACAAAAATGTGAGGGATGTACTCATTTTTATGAGATACTGTGTGTGTAGGTTATCAGTCGGAAGCGGTAGGTGCGTTTTTCAATGAGTTCATACAGTCCCTGTATTTTTAAGGGCATAGTAGCCCACTTTTATTTAAAAATAGGGAAAAGTTCACAAATGACATCAGTAGCCCATGCAGGGGGTTCCACCATTACTGTGACTTGCACATTCAGAATACATCAGCCTCCTAGGTTATTCTCTTGCCACATGGCTGCTTCAGGCCTCCAGCCTAGGCTTTAGGTCTGCTTCTCAGATCAAAAGAAAGTCAGCTCTCTCCTAGCTTACTCAGGATCAGCTCCTTGTTGTTCTGTCACAGACTAAATCTGCGTCCTGCAGACATGCACACTCTGGCTGCTCCATGAAGCCTCTCTAACTCCTGTGCCCATCAATGCAGCTTCACTGTGCCTGTCCATGCAGCCTCACTGTGCCCATCAACATAGCCTCACTGTGCCCATCCATGCAGCCTCACTGTGCCTGTCAACGCAGCCTCACTGTGCCCATCCATGCAGCCTCGCTGTGCCCGCCCATGCAGCCTCGCTGTGCCCGCCCATGCAGCCTCACTGTGCCCATCTATGCAGCCTCACTGTGCCCATCAATGCAGCCTTGCCAGTCAGTGCCTGGATGATCATAGAACACTGATCTAATGGCAGAAAATGTAATCGGTGTTCTGTCTATCATACGAGCTGGTCTAGGAGGCCGGAACTTTGTCGCAAAACAGGCGAACATTTCTGACTCTGCTCCATGACACTGCGGAAGATGCACACTGTGTGTGACATGTACACAAGAGGGGGAAGAGGAGGGAGGGGAGCACTGCAGCCACAGCTCAAAGAGGCTCCAGGGCAGGCAGCCTACCGGGAAATGTCTTGGTATCCCAGTAGGCCAGTCCGGCCCTGTCAGGCATCTGCTGGGCAGGAGGGTTGGCTGTAGTGTCTAATTGCAGACACCAATGCTCTTTCACCCCGCCCCTGCAGAACTGCCAGCTTCTTCTCTTTCTCCCTCCAGCTTCACTGCAGGGCAACTGGGTCTAGCACATGCGCCCCTTCCATCTGTCTGGGCACCCCTGTGTGCCCCTTTCCTTCACAGCGTTGCCGGCTTCCCCCCCCCCTCCTCTCCTGCAGACAGCTGCTGTGGACACACGGGAATGCTTCAGAATGGAGAGTGGGGTGAAGGGACTGGTAAACATATCATTTATTGGTCCCTTCCTTTCTTGAATGAACAGTGAGTGATCAGTAGCAATCACTCCTGTGTCCATTCATCAATGAAGCAAAGTAAACCGTGTTTACTATGCATCGGTTTGTGAATGAGCAAGAAGCCTCAGAGCACTTAATTAATCTGTGTAGCTGAGGCTGCAGAGAAAGGGACTGATATATCTATGTCCTGAGTAACTTCTGACCGGGGTGGCCCTGTTGGTGTCGATCGACTTGTGTATAACAAGCCTGTCAGCTGTTTTCCGGAATGATTAGTGCTGTAATGGGGAGTCGGTTATTTTTTTTTTTTTCGTTCAACCTGCTGGTTTAATGGAAAAAATTAAATGTGCATGGCCTGCCTTAGGGACCTTAGACTGTAAGCTCCATAAGGGCAGGGACTGGTGGGAATGAACAATATAATATATGTAAAGTGCTTCAAAAATTGTTGGCGCTATATAAGCACCAGTAGTAGTAATAATGATAAAATATTTTTGGGCCCTCGGGGGCCCCTCCATTAGTTTGCGCTTCCCTTACATATGTGCCTACCGAGGCCAGTGAAGGAAAACTGTTCTTTAGGCTAGGTTCTGATAGTTACATGGCTTGATTTATTTATTCTTTCACACTATCTTACATTTTCTATGACGTCCATCCTTTTTTATCTTCTTTATTTTTTTCTCTGATCTTTTATAATGGATCTTACTGACAGAAATATCTATGTGACAGAAGTCATTTTTAAGAGTGCTGTAGGAAGCACAAATTTAGGAGCATTGGTTTGTAAAGGGAATTCTATAGCCGTTTTATCTAGCAGCCTCAATTAATGTGTCTCCTATGAATGTTTCCAAAAACAGGTCACCAGTCTCCCAGCAACTACAGCTCTGACCATCTGCTGTGGCATTTCTACAGTAGTGATAAGTCAAATGTACCTGGGTTCAGTTTGCAGGAGGTTCACCAAACTCCTCTGGAATGTGAATGTTAATTATGCAAACCCTATTGAAGTCTCTAAAACCCAAATTTTTGCCAGACTTTACTGGTACAGATGGGACAGACAACTCAATATATATGAAAAATTAGGCTACTCACCCCTATATCCAGGAGCACAGGGTCTGGAGGATGCAATTAAGCAAAATGTGTCGACCTCTTCTCTCCTGATTAAGCGTGTTGGGGTCTACAACAATTTGAGTAGTACATATATGTAAATTAGATCCTTCTACACACAGGGTATCCTCTAGTATTTGTTCCTTATTTTAAAGATGTCATTTTAACTTTAATAAACTTTGCATAATTGTTTATATCTATTGAATTGTCTGCCCTATCTGTACCAGTAAAGTCTGACAAAAATGTGAGTTTTAGATATTCGGATATATATGGATTTGGTACATTTTTAAGCGGCCAAATCTTTTATGATCTTCCCTATTGAAGTCAATGGGAACCAAATTTTTAAAGTCAATTCTGATCATCCTAAAGACTAATGGGCAAAGGATTGTCAAAGGGCATTGAAAGCTGGGCACTACCTGGGGAGATGTTTACCATTGTAAAATAATTTTGACAAAATCAGTCCAGTGGGCAGCAGCTATTTTAATGTCTGAAATCCATTATTTAAAATGACTGCATGGGGACCCCCCAAAGGGCACAGGGTGCTTGGCACTGTCCTGGGAGATGTACGAATACAATAAACTTTTTTTTTTGTTTTTTATTTAGTGTGGAACAGATATTTTAATAATCCTTAAAGTGAAATTTGCAAATAGTTTGGCTGGTCTATGAATGCCAAACATGCAAAGTTCCGGTCAAAACCTGCAATGGATGAAAACCCCAACCCCATCCCTAGTCTACAGTTTCTGGCCATTTCTTGTAGCATGCCTGTAGACTCTCTTGATGCATATATGCAGTCCCTGACCACTGCTATCTTCATGTCTGCTACAGACATTCCATAGTAATATGCTTACAAGCAGGTCCAGTGTACTAAAAGGCTGACATGACTGCAGTTGTGGTAAAAAGGTAAGTCAAACCATGCCCTAATTTATAAAAACTAAGTTTTAGGAGTGATTTTGCTTTAAAGTCGATCAAACAAAATTGCTAAATTACCATAGTCCTTTCAATATTTTTAACAGCGTGGAGGAAGGGAGTGGGCTCAAACAAGCAGGGATTGGCCTTCAAACAGGTATTTCTTTGGTGTGTTTATTAACGTATTTTTGTAATTTGCTTAGAGACAGTTCTAAACCTTCATTACTACGACTGTTTTGTCGTCTTTTATCATTTATCATGGTTGCTATGGGTAATACAGATATTCCTTTTTTTTACAAATTTATCAGACACTTTTGTGAGATCCTAGCATATGGTGGTGAAAGCTGATGAACGGAAGAGTTGTATTCGGTGTGTGGGAATGGAGTGGTGGTTTTCACTGAACCCTATGCTTTGTCAAGGCTTCGCAATGCTTTAACTCACAGCCTTAATTTGTGTGCAATTAAACAAAGAATGCAGACTACATGGAGACAGGGCACACAGAGGAATCAAAGAGTAAGAGCACTATTAGTTCATTTATGGGCTGTACTTGCTTTCATGCTGTGTCATTAGAGTTCCTTTATTTACTGTGCAAAATGACTATGCTAAAAGATTCATATAATCAATGTGTGGCTATAGATCTTGATATAAAATATGCAGCCTGCAGGCACTGTTGTCTAGCTGGGTTTTTTTTTTTTTTTTTAAATCTTCATGTACACGGGATGCTTTTTCAACCTCCCCTGAACGATTCTTTTGACGGCTAGGAACCGATGCTTAAAACGGCCGTTTAGCCGCATTTTACATGCTGCGTTTTGCTGCTTTCAGGCCTAGAATCTTTTTGTTAAAATGACAAACACCTCTACACGAAACACTGCTAAATGCAAGTTAGACGTTTAGGCGCGTTTACAAGCTGTTACAGGTGTAACGCCCCCATAGTATAGGTGCTTTTACTTTTGTATATTTTTGGTAGGAGAGGAAAAATCTAGTCAGGCCTGACTGTAGGTGCAGGCCTGAATGTTTTCATCTGGGCTGGGAGTGGCTCAGGGGTGGGGCGGAAGATGGAGGGAAGATACACTCCTTGGAGATTCCTCCCCTTGAGCTAGGAAAGCTCTAGCAGGGGGATGGATGAGGAGATGTCACTTCCTGACATATGACAAGGACCCTGACCAATCCACAAGTTGGGTCATCGGGGCAGGTTACATAGTGAACCTACAGGTTGAAAAAAGACACAAGTCCATCCAGTTCAACCAAAAAAAAAATATGTATATACATATATATATACATACATATACACATACACACATACAACCAAATAATCCCATATACAATCCTTCACCCACAGTTGATCCAGAGGAAGGCAAAAAACCCCAGCAAAGCATGGATCCAATTTGCTATAACGGGGGAAAAAATTCCTTCCTGATTCCCCGAGAGGCAATCGGATTCACCCTGGATCAACTTTACCTAAAGATGTTAGTACCCAGTTATATTATTTACATTATCCACTTCAGCCCCGGAAGGATTTCCAGCTTTAGGACCGGAGCCCTTTTTGCGATTCGGCGCTGCGTCGCTTTAACTGACAACTGCGCGGTCGTGCGACGTTGTACCCAAACGAAATTTGCGTCCTTTTTTTCCCACAAACAGAGCTTTCTTTTGGTGGTATTTGATCACCGCTGCGTCATTTCTGATCGCCGCTATAAACAAAAGAAGAGCGACAATTTTGCAAAAAAACCCAAATTTCTTACTTTTTCCTAAAATACAAATCCCAAAAAAAAATATAAAAAAACATTTTTTTTCACCGTTTTTGGCCGATTTATATTCTTCCTCATATTTGCGATAAAAAAAATCCCAATCGGCGTTTATTGATTGGTTTGCGCAAAAGTGGTCGCGTTTACGGATGATGAGAATTCATTTTTG
>BLSH010192023.1:652715-666932 GCA_018402905.1 Glandirana rugosa
TCTCCCCGACAACACCACCAGATCTTCGAGTCTTAACCGAGCCTCACATGACTTACACCATCGGCGGTAGAACACCTCTCACGCGAACCGACCACGACGTCGTCTTCAAACACCAGTCTCACTTCCTACACTGAAAGGGGTAGGCAACACGCCCACAAGTCCTCTCTGTCACCACAGACATGCTTCCATTTACATCGAACAGAACAGCATCAACGGCTAGACAACGAAAAAAGTAAAAATAGTAAAACTAGTAGTAAAAAATAACAAAGCAAGTACGGTCAGGTTTTCAATTTCTTATTATCTAAAAAAAGAAAAAAAAAAAAACAAAGTTATTGCGAAATAATTCTTCAAACTGTAATTTGGAAACTGCAATCACTTGAATATTTTTCTGACTAAAGACGCAATATACATGTTTTTTGTAACAAACTTCTTAATAAAGCGTTATTGAAACAAAAAAAAAAAAAGAAAAAAATCTATTATTCTTTAACTTTTGGACTGGCATGAACGAAACAATAAAAAATGATGATCAAAATGATAAAAATGAAAAAAGCAACAGATCGGCAACTACGACAAGACAAGCTACATTTACCTTCGTACAGACACCACTGTCTCTCCTGAACACCCGCACAACGGATGGGGAAAGTCACATCCTTCACTCTGACCACAAACTTCTGCTGCAGCACCAGCCAAGCGCACTCTCCACAAGATGGCGGCTACCACATTCAGTACACTCCGAGCCAATTCTGAGCTTCTAGACCACCACAACAGCCCCTCTAATAGCTCCGTAATCTCCTTACAAGGTAATCCACCCGATGAAGCATGTAGAGATGCTACACTGCTTAAAAAATTGAAATTGCTATTACAAAGAGAACTCTTAGCAGCCACGGAGCAATTTACTAACATCCTCTTCAGGGGGATTAGGGAGCTGGGCACACAAATTAGTGACCTAGAACAGAAAATGGACACCTCCATTACTGTCCTTGACACTCAAGAACAGGATTTGGACACTTTAGAAGCTGACCTCACTGCTGTACTCAGTAAGACTGGGGACTTGGTGAACTGCGACAAGTGGGGCAGTTTTAGAATTTGAGGCATACCAGAACAAATGTAGGACCTCAACTCCACGGCGACTGCCCTTCTCTGAAAACTGTTGTCCAACCTTTTGATCCACATATTGGAACTCTACAGAGTAAATCTCGCACTCTGCCAAAAAAAACCTGAAGGGCCTCTGCGTGATGTAATAGTGAAGCCTACCTTCTACAAGACGAAAGATGCTGTGATGCAGGCAGCTTGGAACAAGCACAAACTGACTTTTCAATTGCACCACTATCAGCTATTCGCTGATCTAACACCTCAGACGATCCAGAAGTGCAAAGCTCTGACACCTTACCTGAGCATTCTTCCAAACAAAGGGATCAAGTATAAATGGGGATTGCCTTTCAGGCTCTTCTTCATCTATGCAAGCCGATTACATTTATTTTCCTTCCTGGAGAAATCCTACAGCTCCAACCTCTGGATTCAAGACAGCCCATGTGCTCCCAATTAAGCTTTTAATGCTCTTCTAATCTAACTCCCCGGTCAGATCCTCTGCAGCTGGCAATTAGCAGACAAATTGAACTCCTACTCACCAGCATATCTGTCTGGGATTCCATAATTCCCTTGAAGAGATATACTCTTACCCTTGTCATATTACTTCACTTATATCCAGATCTAGGATGCTATTTAAGATCCCAGTTTTTACCGGTGCTCATGCAATTGCAACCTACACCATCCTCCAGCTACTGTGCATCTGAACTTTTATTCTTCTGCCTCACCAGCTTTGACTTTACAGTTGTGTCAATTCCCATGGATAAGAAGGCATATCACCGGGACACTGCTTCACCTTACATCTGTGTTTGGCTCTATATCAACCTACGAATGCTTTCCAGCATGCACACCATATTTAAGGGTTTGTTTGTTTTCCCCACATGGTCCACGATGTCTTCCAGCTGAACAGGGATTGCTATCTTTAATTGTCCCCCCTTCCCTCTCTTTTTTTTTTTTTTTGTACCTTTTAGCTGGACCAAAAACAACATACTCCCCACTCCCACCACTGTCACCATTTTGGAGGTGGATTGTCCCAAGCAGACCGGACTTGCCATATCTCAACGCTTAGACAACAATAAATGTAAAGAGTGGTACGCTATTCCTGTGACTTAATAAATTAATATTAGAAAAAACCTCTGAGGCTATGCGTAAACACACAATGTAACAATGTGACTTTGTAAGTGAATGCTGGATAAAGCCTGTGAGGCTATGTATAAGTATACAATATATCAAAAAGTGACTAGTGCATAGACAATGTATAATCAAACAGAAAATGATTAAAAAAAACCCTGCAATGTTCCAAAAAGTGTAGCAAACGCGTGAAAGGTCAAATAAAGTTCTTTTTCTTGGATATAATCACTTATGACCACAAAGGGACATAATCTTGCATACCGTTTCTGCAATGATGTCACTCATTCAACCAGTGGGGTAGCATAGCAGGAATTCTCCTGTCTGACATGTTTCTATGTAACTGTTGTCTACTGGGAATTGAGGATCATCGACCATCCTCCATTCCCAGTAGACAACAATTATGTAGAAACATGTCGGACAGGAGAATCTCAACATCGCTACCCCACTGGTTGAATAAGTGACATTGTTGCCAGATTTTATTTCATGCCTGAATTTTCTAGCCTTCTTCTGTAAGTGTAACTTTTAAACAAACCTTTTATTAAATTTTAGAGGTTTTATACTATGAGAATTTTTTTCCCCTTGTCTATACATGAATTTCAATCCATGGAGTTTCATCTAAGATTTTAAAGGGTGGATAGCCCATTTGAATACCACACCTGAAGTATCCAAGCAGTTGATTACTGCAATATGAACAGGCTGAGCGTCCAAGGGAGTTATCCAGAGCTGTGGCCTTTTGAATCATCCAAAGAGTCCAAAGTCTCCCAGAAATATACAGCAACTAAGGAACCATTATCCTGCCGAGTTTGTGTAACAGCAAGGCAAATTCGACCCCTATAATGGGGGTCCACCTCATCTGGTAAGGGGCTACCTTGATTAGTTGGAACGTCATATTATACAGCATAGAAGATTGATTATGAAGCCATAATTTATAGACACTGTGGAGTTTTTCGTGTTTTTTGTCTGTTGCGGAGATCCATACAGAAACTGTATGCAAGATTATTTCCCTTTGTGGTCATAAGTGATTATGTCCAAGAAAAATAACTTTATTTGACCTTTCACACGTTTGTTCCACTTTTTGGAACATTGAAGGGTTTTTTGAAACCTTTTCTGTTTGATTATACATTGTTTATGTAGTCACTAGTCACTTTATTTGATATATTGTATACTTATACATTTCCTCACTGTCTTTGTTCCAGCATTCACTTACCAAGTCACATTGTTACATTGTATGCTCACACATAGCCACACAGGTTTTTTTCTAGTATTATTTTATTAAGTCACAGGAATAGCGCACTATTTTTTACATTTATTGTTTCTAGTCCCATTCCTGGTCTTGAGTTGCAGCTGTAACACTCCCTTTTGACCAGCGCAGAGATTATATATTTAAACGCTTAGACAACAATACCTGGATGTCTCACTCTATCTTCAATATCAGCACTTTGCTGTGGCACGTGTCAAATTAATTGAATGTCCCTAAGAATCCAGATCCCGTTATCTATTTAGGGTCTGCTGCGACCAATCCTGCCTCAGATATTGCTTGTACTGAGGGACCATATGTATTTTTGCCTTAAATACTTTACATGCATGTCCCTTTGTGCTAGTAGCCTACTCTCCAGTGTCCAAATATTAAATTCTGCCAGGTTTCTCATTTACACTGCTGCTGGTAAACTGACGTTATGAGGCATTTGGGCGTTTTTTTCAGCTGCCCCTGAACTTTCCTCTGTTAGCTTATCAGTACATTTACACAGGGTCGTTTAAGGTCATTTCCAGGCAGTTGAGTTTAAAGGCTTTTTTTGGAAAAAATGGGTTCAGGCGCCAGTTCAGAGGTATTTGAAATGTCAAACAGCTTGTAAATGCTGCTAAACATGCCTAAACGCAGTAACTCGCGTCTAGGACTGTCTCGTTTACAGGCGTTTCCATTTAAGAAAAAAATTTCTTTCAAAATGCTCTTAGTCGCGAACGCGGGAAAATGCGGCTAAACACGGCATGCAAAATGCTCCAAAATGACCATTTTAGATGCCGGCTTCTAGCTGTCAAATCGTTCAGGGTAGGTTGAAATGGCGTCCCGTGTAAATGGAGCCTAATCCTGGTTACCACTGTTGGCCCCCACTGCCTCTCTATAATGAAGAGGATGGATGTTACTGAGGGTTTGCAGTTGGTATATTTGTCTTGCTTCTAAACTACTGACAACTGTCCTCTACTAGGTTGTTTCAACTTATGGTTATGGTCAAGTTTGTTTGCTTGTTCATTCTTACTCTGTGTTACTGTGGCTATTAATGACTTTAAAAATAATATAGAGTTAAGAGTTACATTTTATGGCCCTATGTTTTCAAGGGAATCCAGGCTTCCCCCCCTCCATTGATATGTAAATAAACCCGTTTGATATGTATACAGGAAGTTGGTGGGAGGGGCTTAGGGTCTTTTGAAACAAGCATGTTGTAGACATATTTTGTAAGCTATGAATTGTGTTTGTATTCTGTTTAGTAAAGCATTGATACACTACAGAAGTCTAAGCTCCCTTGGGTTTACCGCAAGAACATTTAATAGATCAACGCAAAGCAAAACATACTCAGAGACGGAATTTTCTGTATGGGGATGTATCCCCAGACCTAACATTTTTTTTCAAATTACATTTATCATCAACTTATTGTCTTATTCTACCACTATGGCGGTCGTTTATGTTCTATGTTTTACTCCTATTGTGCTTTTTGTTGTGCAGTTTTTCCTGTTGTTCATCCATTTCTGTCATTGCTATCTACCTTATCTGCTGATGTTTGCACCTATTTTTCATAGACTGCTTTATTTTTGCTACTGTGTTCTCTGCCCATCGCACATTCTGAACCCTCCATCTGGACATCACAGGTGATCCCCATACCGGGTGATGCCTGTGCATATTGCCACACTCTGCTTTTGCAGAAATGTTTCACTAATTATGAGTTTCTTACTCTTTTCTTCCTCTGGTCTCTCTCTACTCTCCCCCTCTGATTCTCAAACGGGGCGCGGTGAATCTTAATCCCATTCCTGGCAACTTTATGACACTTATTTTTAAGTCCCATCATGATGGCGACCACTAATTTTACATTCAGGGCTCATGCGCACATAGACTAGGTTGACCACCGGCCGTGGGAAAATGCAAAAAGCGGCAAAATCGTATTTTGCCGCGTTTTGCGGCCAGCACGCAAAATATTCCTATCCCGAGTGCGATTCTAATGCGTTCAGGAGAGGGAGGTTGAACCTCCCCTAACCGCAGCAGCTTCTAAACTCTTGTAAAAGCTTATGTGTGCATGGACACATAGGCTTTTATGGAGTTGACTTTAAAAAATGTCAAAAGCTCCTAAACTCAAGTTTAGAAGCTGTAGTGTACATGAGCCCTTATATTCCACAATAACCAAGGATTTAATGTCCTATAGAAACACAGAGCCGGTCATTTCTCATCCCATCATGCTAACATAGTGTGCTTTCCAGAAACTAGGTTCCCTACATCATCCTGCCCAAAACATATACACAAACATTTCCATCAAATCTTCCATGCTACATTTACAAAAAAGAAATGTGGAGTATTCATTGCCTTCCACAAGAACACACCTTTTGCCTGCTGAATGGAGTTTGCTGATCCCACGGGGCGATATCTCCTTCAGTGTACCATACTCGATACAGAAGTGACATTGGTTAGCTCAGGGCTTGACATAATTGCTTTGAATCTGAGCCAGCTAAAAAAAGTTAGGAGCCAGTTTTTTTTTAACCGCTTGCCAACTGGGCACTTTCACCCCCTTGCTGTCCAGGCCAATTTTCAGCTTTAAGTGCTGTCACACTTTGAATGACAATTGTGTGGACATGCATCACTGTACTCATATGAATTTTTTTTACACAAATAAAGCTTTCCTTTTGTGATATTTAATCATCACTGGGTTTTTTATTTTTTGCTAAACAAATGAAAAAAGACGCAAAATGTTTTTCATTTTTTTTTAATTTCTGTTTATAAAATTTTCCAAAAAAAGGCTTTTTTCTTTTTACTGATGTGCCGTGATGAAGCTGCACCGATACGCCCTGATAGATGACACTGATAAGGCTGCAATGATGGGCACTGATAGGCTGCACTGATGGGCACTGATAGGTTGCACTGGTATGCTGCACTGATTATCAGTATAATAGTCCCGTCTCAGGATAGCTAGCTATTGGCTTTCCTTTCCTCATTCTGTAAAAGCGCTGAGGAAAGGAAATGCTGATAACTGGCATTTATTTACATGTACTCAGCTGTGATTGGACAATTTTGGTAGAGGCATCTTTGGCAAGTGGGAGGCAGAGGCAGACCGCTAACAGAAGCCCAGGCGCCAGGATACAATTTCTAGTCTCCATGGTGACCCGATGTCTGATTTGTCGAACCCTGGGTTAGCTACTATACTCCCCACTCTGACTAACCTTGATTTTCTTTTTTTCCCCCACTATCTGGGTCCCGTATCTGCTCATCAGAAGGGCATCTTGCTCCTAGTTGGAGACACCAACGTGGTTCTCGACTCTAAACAAATGAAACACTACTTGTTTGTCTTCAAACGGGAACTCTACCCATTTTCACATCAACAAAGTGCTAACTTTTCTCACAGAGCACCACCTGACAGATGCCTTGAGACATCAAAAAACCAGAATGAGAGACTATAAGTTTTACTCTACTCCTCATGACCGCTTTAAGCACATTGATCATATTTCGTCTACCCAGTTTCTTCCTTCCCTTATTAAAGCCAGATGTTTTCTGCATCTTGGTCTCACCCTTCTCCTCTCCTATACTGCAACCCTTGCTCTCCCTGCTCTCACACTAATACATCACACTTCATCAAACTTACACAACTATTATGACCTTATAAGTGGGCTCTGTGCAGTCCCTGGTTACCTTATGGGTAGTCCACAAAGCTCCATCATTCAATGTGCCTCGTGCTTCAAAGAAGGAGAACCAATATTACCAGTCTATCGTCCCAGTTGTCCAGCTTGTGAATCAAATAGAAAAAGCGCCCCTGTTTCTCTTCGTAAACATGTATCTGATATTAAAGTGGAACTCAATTTATTGCTTAATTATAAGGCCAAGAAATAAATTAGATGGGCTAAATGAAACTTTTATACACGAGCTAAAAAATCAGGCTCCATGTTGTCCAACTTGTTAAATGCCTCTCCCAAAAAGTCCACCCCAATCAGACTGCACCTCTCAGGCTGGATTGTAACCGCAAATCCAGCCACATTTGTAGCTTGCTTTCAGTCAGTACTCACTGAATTATATAAAAAGAAATTAGAGTATTGGGAGGAGGGCCTCAAAAAAGACCCTCAAATGATGGACAACATGTGTCCGGTACCTCATCCTAAGGCCTCATACACACGGACGTTTTTTGACGACGGCGTTTTCTGGCGTTTTTTGCAGCTCTCCATGTTAGTCAATGGCCCCATAAACGCCAGCGTTTTTGAGCTGTAGATGGTATTGGCATTAGTGAGCTGAAACTAGAACCCACGGCCAGCGCGTTCTGAGGCTGTAACATTTTGGCGTTTTTTGACGCAGGCGCCACAAAACGCTCACTAACGCCGTACCGGCGTTAACCGGTGTTTTTTGACGCCGACGTTTTTAGGTTGAAAAATAGCAGAGGGGTGATTTTTAAAAAAAAAAAAACGCCTATTGACGCCGACGCACACTAATGCTCACTAACGCTGATGCATAACGCCGAAAAACGCCGATATTTTTTTTCCTTGACGTTGGGCCCGACGTTTTGTTTATTTTTTATGAAATGTCCGTGTGTATGAGGCCTAACTAGTAATACACAAAATAGTGGGCCCTAACAAACTAATTATAAAGGTACCCCAACGTCAGTAAAAAAAATATCAAAAATGTATCATGTGATAAACTGTTTTTGATATTTTAATCAATTTATCATGTGACAATAAATATTTTTGATATTTTTTACTAATGTTGGGGCATCGTTAAAGTCCTTTATAATTAGTTTGTTAGGGCCCACTATTTTGTGTGTATAAAAATAAACACACCATTCTGTCCTGCTTCAGTGGATTAACTTTTTAAAGATATTTCACTTCTGACCCCATGAGTGAAATGAGGAGCAAGTTGGATGCCGGCATCACAACTTCCGAGATCCTCTCTGCTTAGGATTCTCTCAAGCCCTCAAAGACTTTTGGCCCTCTGGATGGGTTATCTGCTCGTTACTTAAAGTATGCTGCCATCCTAGCTCCACACTTAACTAACGTGTGTAATCTTTAGAAATCCCACCCAGGCCTCCACCTCAACTGGCTTAGGACCCATATAGCAATGATACTGAAACCAGGCAAAGATAATTTAGAAATAAACTTTAAAGCAGAGTTCCACCCACATTTTTCTCTCCCCACAATGCAGCACTAATGTGTATCCTTAAAATTAATTGGAAATGTATTTTTTTCTGTTCATTTACCTGATTTATGCCTATATCTAATTTCACTTCCTCCTTTAGGGGCTGCAACGCCATACATAATTTCCGGCTTTGCATTGCCTCATGGGAGATCTTGGTCGGCTTGACATGGCACTGCTCTCGTAAAATTTAACATTGGCGTTTATGGAAAATCTTGGTCAGCTTGACATGGCATGGCTCCAGTAACATTGGCATCGATGGGAAGTCTTGGTCAGCTTGACATGGCACTGCTCCAGTGCCATGTCAAGCTGGCCAAGATTTTCCATAGAAACCAATGTTAAATGTTACTGGAGCCGTGCCATGTCAAGCTGACCAAGATTGCTCAGGCGCGAGATCAGCAGGTGCTTGCTGGGTAGCCAGCATATACAGAATACATTGCAACTTCAGGTGCCCACACTGGAGATGGCCACGCTGTGCAGGAACTTCACAAAGTAAGAAAACAATGCTGCACAAATGGAAAAGTGGGCATAGTTTACAGCACACCTTTGTTACATTGCATAAGGCATGAGTATTCTAGGGGTATTTTTATCTGAAAAGTATTATTTCGGCCGGAACTCCACTTTAATGATTTGGGGTAGCTTTAGATATTCTAGTAACTTGCTCTCCTCATCTTTCCTTGCTCCTAATTACGGGAGATCCACTCTTCCCACCAGGTCTTGAATCCCCTACCGCGTTTCTTTCGTGGACAACACATGGCTTCAGTACAGTCCGCTCTTTGTTAGAAAAGGGATTGATTCTCTTCATGACCTATAATCAAAGAGAGGTTCAAAGCATCGCCCTCTGAATTTTTCAAAAATATACAGCTTCTACATTGGATTTTATCCCTTATTAAAAAATAAAGATCTTTTAACTGCTCTCATGGTGTTTGAACATATTTCTAAATACACCCCTCTGGCATCTAAAATCATTTCTATATCCTACGCCCACCTCAGTTGACTATCTTTGCCTGCCATGCACACATTCAGTACTGTGCTAAAGTTTTAGACCGGTTTGAAGAAATACTGTAAAGTAAGAATGCTTTCAAAAATATTTATTTTAATTTATTATTCTCATCAATTTATAAAAATCAAAGTGAGCGAACAGGAAAAAAGTCTAAATCATGTCAATATTTGGTGTAACTACCCTTTGGCTTCAAAGCAGCATTGATTCTTACACATGCAAGTCGTGATTAGATTAGGATTAGAGTCAGGTGTATGATTAACCAATTATACCAAGCAAGTGTTAATGATCATCAATTTCATATGAACTGTAGGTTGAAACAGTCATTAACTGAAACCAATACAGCTGTGTAAGATGCTTAAAACTCGGTGAGGAACAGCCAAATACTACTACGTTTAGGTTGTAGAGGACAGTTTCATGTCAAAGGTCATACACCATGGCAAGACTGAGCACAGCAACAAGACACAAGGTATTTATACTGCATCAGCATAGTCTTTCCCAGGCAAAGTTTTAAAAGCAGGTTGGGGTTTCAAGATTTGCCGTACGAATTTATTCTGCACTGGGGCAACAACCCCAAACACACAGCCAATGTCATAAGAACTATATTCAGCATAAAGAGGAGCAAAGAGTCCTGGAAATGATGGTTTGGCCCCCACAGAGCCCTGATCATCTGTCTGTCTTGAATTACATGGAGACAGAAGGATTTGAGGAAATCTACATCTACAGTAGATCTGTAAGTTCTCCATGATATATGGAACAACCTACCTACCGAGTTCCTTCAAAAACTGTGTGCAAGTGTACCTAGAAGAATTGATGCTGTTTTGAATGCCAAGGGTTTTCACACCAATTATTGATTGGAGTTGGAATTCTCTTCTGTTCATTTACTTTCTATTTTGTTAATTGATAAATATGAACTATTAACACTTCTATTTTTGAAATCATTCATGCGTTAAAGCATTTTTTCACACCTGCCTAAAACTTTTGCACAGTATGGTATGTGGCAAAATGAGAGGAAAATCTAAAAGCTACCAAATCTGAGTATTTGGCATATTGGCATACTGTCTGGACAACCACTGCCATCTGTCGATCAACGCCATCACCCTTTGAATCTGCATTTAAAGTTTTGACCAGGTGGTACCTTGTACCTTCCAGACTCAAACATATGTTCCCCGGACATTCTGACCCTGTTTTAGAAGCTGGCAAACTCAGGGGGATGTCCAATGCTCAGTGTCTTCTAGACTAGAATTTTTATATATATATATTTTTTTTAAATATTTAGGGTTCAATTTTCTACGGACCCTTGGTTTGCTCTTTTAAGTTTTAAACCCCGAGATAACTAGGGCAGGGAAAAAGCAATTCACATCCTTCCCTGAGGCACTGAGCCGTATTGACCCTTTCTTCATAAACCAGGAACTAACAGACACTCAAGATAAATTCCATGATATTTGTGAGTTCTCCATGCCACATTCCCATCCCTCTTCTCCCCTAGCCACATATCATCTTCCTTCATTTATATGGAGACTGCTCACTTGGCTACTGACACACTGGGGGTGTTTTTACTAAAACTAGATGGCAGAAAATCTGGTGCAGCTGTTCATAGTTGCCAATCAGCTTCTAACTTCAGCTTTATCATCTAAGGCTGGGTTCACACTAGTCCGATTCTCGCACCGACATGAAGAGCACAAGTTGCATTACGTCACAAAAACAATGATTCCCTATGAGAGCCGTCTTAACTGCTCCGACATGTGTTTTTCAAAGTCGGACCGACTTTGAAAAAAGTTCCTGTACTACTTTTGTCCGACTTTGATCCTACTTTAGCCCATTGAAAGGCATTGAAGTCGGATCAAAGTCGTATCCGTGTCTTCACTGATCCGACTTTGGCATGCGACTTGTGCTCTGGGGATCTTGAAGGGGAATTCCACACCATATTTTTAAAGAAAAAACTGGCATGGGGGTCCCCCTCCAGGAGCACACCAGGTCCTTTGGTCTGGTACAGATTTTAAGGGCAACCCCATGCCAAAAAAACAGCGTGGGGTCCCCCCAAAATCCATACCAGACCCTTATCCAAGCACGCAGCCCAGCAGGCCAGGAAAGGGGGTGGGGACGAGCGAGCGCCCCCCCTCTCCTGGGCCATATCAGGCCGCATGCCCTCAACATGGGGAGTATGGGTGCTTTGGGGCAGGGGGGGCTCTGCGCCCCCCACCCCAAAGCACCTTGTCCCCATGTTAATAAGGACAAGGGCCTCTTCCCGACAACCCTGGCCGGTGGTTGCCGGGGTCTGTGGGCGGGGACTTATCGGAATCTGGAAGCCCCCTTTAACAAGGGGGCCCCCAGATGCCAGTCCCCCACCCTATGTAAATGAGTATGGGGTACATCGTACCCCTACCCATTTACCTGGAAAGAAATATGTACACAAAAAACCACACAGCTTTTTAAAATATTTTATTAAATCTGCTCCGGCGGTCTTCTCCCCTCTCCGGTGTCTTCTTTTCTTCGGCTCTTTTGCGGGGTCTTCCATCTTCTGAGGGGTCTTCTTTCTTCTCCTTCTCTGCGGCGTCTTCTGCTCTTTTGGATTGTGGGGGGACCCCACGCCGTTTTTTCGACGTGGGGGTTCCCCTTAAAATCCATACCAGACCAAAGGACCTGGTATGCTCCTGGAGGGGGACCCCATGCCAGTTTTTTTCTTAAATTTGGCGTGGAGTTCCCCTTCATGATCCCCAGAGCACAAAGTGCCTGACATTGTCGGGATCAAAGTCGGATCCCTGTTCACAGACAAACGGTCCAACTTTGACCCTATGTAGGACCATAAATCGCACAGCAAAGTAGGATCAAAGTAGGGCCGTTTTTTTGTCGGATAGTGTGAACCCAGCCTAAAGGATAAGCTCACCGTTTAACAAAAAAATAATAAATGCACATTTTTTGCAGGTAAAAAAAAAATAGTTTTAGGAGCCTGGAAAAGAGTGCACCAGGGATCAGCAGATCTCTGATACCATGCAGGTCTCCTGCAGACTGTCAGTGTAAGATGTTTGCCCATAAATCATACAGGCGGGCAGTTTTACACTGACCGGAATAGTCAATGAACTACCACACTGCTCAACAGTGCTGTGGTAGGTCATTGAAAACTACAAACTGACGGCCACAAAGGCTGTTGGTAGTTGTAATATATTCCAGTGTAGTCAGAGTATCTTGCACATTATTGGATCATTGCAATCAGCAGAGCTTCACCTCATTCATAAAGCTAACAAATAATTCCCTTGCAAAGTGATCAGCCGGTTTGCATACAGTAAATCCACCCCTATTTATCAGCAAAAGATAGACCTAGAGATGTTCATGGTTACACCAGTATTTCAGCATTTGATGTGTAGTATCAACCCTGACCACCTAAGTAGTACAACTAAAAATCGGACTAGGACATTTAGTCTTGGTTTGTGCAGTGGCAGCTGGTCCAGAAGGGGTGCAGGGGCACTGCCCCCCCCCCACCCCCAAAGTTCCCAAAGTGAGTTTGCCAAATAAGAAAGCTATTAAAACATTTTAGTCATATTATCATTACTTTAAAAATAAATTGTTCTCTGTGTGTGCACTGTGCGGGGCGCCGGACTAATGGGTGTCTATTAGGTCCGTTAGTTTTTGACAAGCATGTGATTTGAGGCTGAGGCTCTAATTGGCTTGTTTTAGATTGTCCTCAGGGTGCAGAGCACTGTGCCCCGAACCCTCCCACTTTTTGATTTTAGAGAATCAATATTGATCATGGTGCCACTTCCGGTTTCCGGCTTCTCGTCTCGTGGAATGCACTGCATCCTCTGGTGAGTGCGGACCTGGAGGGGTTTGTTTGCACCTCCCCAAACATTTTTAGTACCAGCTGCCACTGGGTCTGTGCAGCATACTCTAACTTAATGGAACCTGCCAGGACAGAAGTATGGAAGTTGCTATTGCTGGTCAAGCAAAGGATCAAAGGTCTGACATCTCCTGGCATGTAAACGTTCTCATTTCATACAATATTTTCTAACTTTAGTGTGCAGTGTATACAGTTAGGCAGCTGACAGTCACAGACTGTCAGAATTCAGATGACCTCTCATCATTGATAGTCAAGTTAGTGTCAGAAATGCCATAAGCAAAGATGGATAAATCAAAAATATAACAGAAATTAATCAGAAGCCTAGAAAATCATATTCATTCAAGACTAATTATTCAGATTCCAAATAGCTCACTTATGACTAGTGTTGAGCGAACCCGGACTGTAACGTTCGGGTCCGTACCGAACTTTTGGGTGTCCGTGGCACGGACCCGGACCCGGACATTTCAAAAATCGTTCGGGTTCGGTCCGGGGTTCTGCTATTTTACTCCACGTGTTGAGAAGCTGCAGGGCAGCCAATCAACAAGCGTTTCACTGGTTTGCCCTTAGAAGCCATCACAGCCATGCCTACTAATGGCATGGCTGTGATTGGCCGGTGCATCATGTGACCCAGCCTCTTTATAAGCTGGAGTCACAGTGCTGCAGTCACATGCTCCTTGGGTTAGTATAGGGAAAGGTAGCTGACGGCGTGAGGGACAGATTTTAGCCATTTTAAGACCTGATCCTGCATCCTGAGATAGATTACTTTACTACTGCTGTCTGTGCTGTTGCTCTGAG
>BLSH010192023.1:682926-697512 GCA_018402905.1 Glandirana rugosa
ATGAAACGGACCGTTCTATGGTAGGGTGTAAAACTCCCGTATACCGGAAGATATCACAATGTTTGGTGTACACGTAAAATAATTTTTTTTTAGACTAACATTCCGGAGTATGTGTGCCCGCAAAACCGGCGGCCGCAAACATCCGCAAAAAAACTCCGAGAGGTACAATAAGTTACCGGGAGATTTTTGCGGCCGCAAACACCCGTCATCTCCCACAGCCGCAATCACTCGACATCGATCTTGCGCCCTGGTCACGCAAGACTTCGACGTCGCAGTACCGCAAAGAACTGCGGCCCGGCCGTTTTGCGAGTTATTGCAACGAATTGCAACATATGTGTCGCAATTCGGAGCAGTCCGCAAGATAAGTTTTAGTTACCAAGGGATACCCTCGGGTAACTAAACTACTGCCCACAAACGCCGGCGTTTTTAGAGGGCCATTGAATAACATGGAGAGCCTCAAAAAAACGCCTACAAACGCCGGCGGCCAAAACGCCCGTGTGTATGAGGCCTTACAATCAGATTTTTTTTTAATAAAATGCACATGTGGTTTGTAACACTATAGAAGGCCATATGCCCTCAAAATGTGGGATGGTATCTTGCCAGGCAAAGTACCTTGTTCCCATATTGATGAAGGTAATTGCTTCATACCCTCAACCCCGGCCTAATGGATGTGGGGGTCTGCAAGTGGGGTTATCAAAATCTGGTATCTCCTTACCCTTTTAGTTCACCAAAAAAGTAAGCAGTAAATAACAAAACCACATTTTTTTGACAAGTCCCTTATTATAAAAAAAAGGTATTAATGTAAATCGATCATCAATCATGTTTTCCAGTAATGCAGGAAAGAATGACACCCATGAAGTCAAGGAGCTAAGTGTATCTAGTACAGACACACAGGGTAACTGCTCCAGGTGAAACCTTAGTTGGCTGCAATTGCACACCCCGTCACTGCTGCACAATTGAATGTAGGTAGAAGATGGGATGGCTGCACACCCAAATTAATGCAAAATTCCAAATTTATTGAAGAGATAAAAACATGTACAGACGAGCAATATCAAAAAGGTAGATAGCGGGGAAAAAGCTGGCGCGTTTCACACGGCTAGCGTGCTTCGTCAAAGACCAACTAGATACAATCACAGTTTCATTGATATACAAAATCGCATGATCACATGACATAGTTAATTCAAGTCAGATGTAACAATCACGACTGCTTCTACGATTGGATCCATGTGTCTTGCTGCTTGTGACCAAACTCAGGATATCCACACACATTGGAACAAATGAACAACTAATAATTAGAGTTGAGCGGACACCTGGATGTTCGGGTTCGGCCGAACTTCGCAAAAAATGTTCGAGTTCAGCCCCGAACTTGACCCTGAACCAAATTGAAGTCAATGGTGACCCAAACTTTTGGGCACTAAAATGGCTCTAAAAATGTCCTGGAAAGGGCTAGAAGGCTGTATAAAGAAGCAAAATAGGGGTAAGAGTAGGACAAGTGCCCTGCAAACAAATGTGGATAGGGAAATAACTTAAAATCACATAAAAAAAAATAAAAAATGGAGGGGGAGGTGGATGTGGAGTAGGAGGTTGAGGAGGCCTCAAAAATGGAATAAGTTCACTTTAGTATGCCAATGGCTGTGTGAGGCCGGTATAAATGTCTATTCTGCACGAGGTACAGACAAGTCTTGTGGTATCCATGCCTGGTTCATTTTAATAAACGTTAGCGTGTCAACGTTTGCTGTGGACAGGCGGTTGCGCTTGTCTGTGATAACGCCCCCCTGCTGTGCCAAACACACGTTCAGACAATACACTGGCTGCAGGGCAGGCCAGCACCCCCAAGGCATAAAGGGCAAGCTCAGGCCATGTGCCCAATTTAGAGACCCAGAAGTTGAATGGGGCAGACCCATCAGTCAGTAAGTGTAGGCGTGTATACACATACAGTTCCACCATGTTGCTGAAATGCTGCCTCCTACTAAGATGTTGCCTATGAGCTGGTGGTGCTGTTTGCTGTGATGTGCTGCTGACAAAGCTTTTCCACATTCCGGCCATGCTAACCCTGCATTCTGAGGTGCTGGCGGTGCCACAGCTGCGTTGGCGACCTCCTCCTCTGCCTTCGCCTTCTGCTTCCACTGATCCCCGGTTTCATTTTGGAATGCCCTCAGCAGCGCGTCTACCAGCGTGCGCTTGTAGTCGCGCATCTTCCGATCACGCTCCAGTGAGGGAATTAAGGATGGCACATTGTCCTTGTAACGGGGATCCAGCAGGGTGGCCACCCAGTAATCAGCACAAGTTACAATGTGGGCAACTCGGCTGTCCTCTGTGGGAGGTGTATCATCTGTGTCCTCTGTATCCCCCCAGCCACGCTCCAGTGATGCCCACGAGTTGCGTTGGGTGCCCACCCTGCTGTGAACACGGTTCCTCCTCCTCCTCCTCATCCTCATCCTCATCATCATCATCCTCCTCCTCCTCCAGAAATGTGCCCTGGCTTGAAAATTTTTTACCTGGTCTATGCTGGTGCAGGAACCCACCCTCCGAGCCACTTGTGAATGACTGGCCTGATAACCGTGGAAATGACCCCTCTTCCTCCTGTGCCACATCCTCTTCCATCATCTCCCAAAGTGTTTTTTCAAGGAGACATAGAAGTGGGATAGTAACGCTGAGAACAGCGTCATCGGCACTGGCCATGTTGGTGGAGTACTCGAAACACCGCAATATGGTACACAGGTCTTGCATGGAGGCCCACTCATTGGTGGTGTAGTGGTGCTGTTCCGCAGAGCAACTGACCCATGCGTGCTGCAGCTGAAACTCCACTATTGCCTGCTGCTGCTCGCACAGCATGTGCAAGGTGGAGTTTCACCTTGTGGGCATATCGCATAGTAGGCGGTGAGCGGGAAGGCCGAAGTTCTGCTACAGCGCAGACAGGCGAGCAGCAGCAGGGTGAGAGCGATGAAAGCGCGCACAGACAGCCTACACTTTCTGCAGCAGCTCTGAAATATCCGGGTAGTTTTTTAGAAATTTCTGCACCACCAAATTCAGTACATGCGCCAGGCAAGGGATTTGCGTCAAACCAGCTAGGCCCAGAGCTGCTACGTGATTTTGCCCATTATCGCACACCACCAGGCCGGGCTTGAGGCTCAGTGGCAACGACCACTCATCGGTCTGTTGTTCAATGCCCGTCCACAGCTCCTGCGCAGTGCGGGGTTTATCCCCCAAACATATCAGTTTTAAAACAGCCTGCTGTCGTTTCCCCCTGGATGTGCTGAAATTGGTTGGTCAAGGTGTTATGCTGACCGGATGAGCTGGTGGTAGAGGAGGAGGAGGCAACAGGAGGCAATGCCCTGCAATCAGTGGCGGAAGGACATGCGTCAAACTGCTATCTGCCTCAGGCCCACCCGCCACTACATTTGCCCAGAGTGCAGTTAGCGAGATATAGCGTCCCTGCCCATGCTTACTGGTCCACGTATCAGTGGTTATGTGGACCTTGCCACAGATGGCGTTGTGCAGTGCACGCTTGATCTTGTCCCCGACTTGTTTGTACAGGGAAGGGATGGCTCGCCTGGAAAAGTAGTGGCGGCTGGGAACCACGTACTGTGGGACTGCCACCGCCATCAGGTTTTTAAAACTGACCGTGTCCACCAGAGGGAATGACAGCATTTCAAAGGCCAGGAATTTTGAAATGCTGGCATTCAGGGCCAGGGATCGAGAGTGGGTTGGGGGGTACTTCCTCTTTCTCACCAGTGTTTGGGAGATGGACAGCTGTAAGCTGAAATGCTTGGGGACAGTGGCGGACATGGTGGCGTTGCTGTCACATCGTCTGTTTGCTGGGTGGCAGGTGACACTGGCACTGTAGAGGTGGAGGAAGAGGCCGAGGCAGCAGCAGAAGAAGCAGGAGGAGCCTGAGACCTTTCTTGGATTTTGAGGTGCTTATTCCACTGCAGCTCGTGCTTTGCGTGTAGATGCCTGGTCATGCAGGTTGTGCTCAGGTTTAGAACATTTATGCCTCCCTTCAGGCCCTGATTGCACAGCGTGCAAACCACTCGTGTCTTGTTGTCAGTACATTGTATGAAGAACTGCCACATCAGGGAACACCTTTGAGCTGCCTTTGGTGTGCTAGGTCCCTGGGTGCGGTGGGTAGTAGCAGGCCTACTGTCTAGGGGACAGTCCCTCCGCTTTTGCAACCTGCTTCCTCTTTTGCTGTGCTGGTGCCTCTGTGCGACCACCACCTCGTCCTCCAAACTGCACACGTCACTCACATGACCTTCATTCCATGTGGGGTCTAGGACCTCATCATCCTCCACATCATCTTCCACCCACTCTTCACCACTGTCCTCCTTGTCAGTGTACACACTGTAGAAAGCTGCAGCAGTTGGCACCTGTGTTTCGTCATCATCAGAGATGTGCTGCGGTGGTGTTTCCATGTCCTCATCCTGAACCAGAAGTGGTCGGGCATCGGTGCACTCAATGTCTTCCACTTCTGGGGCAGGGCTATGCGGATGGCCCACGGAAAGCACACCAGTCATGGAAAATCATAAGAGACTGCTGCATGACTTGGGGCTCAGCTTGGCTGATTTACAAGGGGCTGAGGTGAAAAACTGATGGCCATGGGGTTCAGGTGCCAACTCTGAGCTTTCATCAAGGGACCGGGTGGGAGAAAATGTGATGGAACTGGAGGCATTGTCAGCCACCCAATCTACTATCGCCTGTACTTGTTCTGGCCTCACCATTCATTGAGCGGCATTCGGGCCTACCATATAACGTTGAAAGTTCTGTCGGCTACTCGCACCTGAGGAAGGTGTTTCACTTGTAGAAACATAGAAACATAGAAAAGTGACGGCAGAAAAAGACTGAGTAGTCCATCGAGTCTGCCCCCTTTTTATTTTTTTTTTATTTTTTTTACATTAACCTTGTTGTCTGACTATGGATTTATGTTTATCCCAAGCATGTTTGAAGCCATTTACTGTTGACTGTCTCACAACCTCTGTTGGTAGTTTATTCCAATCATCAACCACCCTTTCAGTAAAATAATACTTTCTAAGATTAGTTTTGAAATCCCCCCCAGTTAGTTTGAGGTCATGTCCCCGTGTTCTTGATTTTGGTTTCATATTGAAAAGACTGCCCTCCTGAACCTTATTCACCCCCTTGAGGTATTTAAAGGTTTCAATCATGTCTCCCCTCTCCCTTCTTTCCTCCAGACTGTACATATTAAGTTCCTGAAGTCGCTCTTGATATGTTTTATCCCCCAGACCTTTCACCATTTTTGTTACCCGTCTCTGAACTCATTCTATTTTATCAATATCTTTTTGTAAGTGAGGTCTCCAGAACTGGACACAGTATTCTAAGTGAGGTCTCACTAAAGATCTATATAGAGGAATGAGAACCTCCTTCCTCCTGCTGGTGATCCCTCTACTGATACATCCCAGAATTCTATTTGCTTTTCCCACTGCCTGGTTACACTGTTTGCTAAAACTTGTGCGTGTAGCTTGCACAGATCGACCACATCCTTTCCTTGCAACACAAGCTTCACCAACACCACCAACACCAGCAGCACCACGACCACGTCCCTTATTTGATGCTTGCCCCATTCTGGACGCAAATGTACTATTTAGCACAAATTTTTATTATTTTTTAAACTGGCAATGTGCAATTTTGTGCAAGAAATGCACAGTAAAGTGCAAATGTACTATGTAGCACTATTTATTAATAATAAAAAAGAATAATAAATTATTATTTTTTTTTAAACCAGCAATGTAGACGCACTTTTTATTTCTGTGCAAGAAATGCACCGCTGGCCGCAAATGTAGTATTTAGAATATTTTTTTTTTTTTAATTTTAAACCAGCAATGTAGACGCACTTTTTATTTTTGTGCAAGAAATGCACAGCAAGGTGCAAATGTACTATGTAGCACTATTTATTAATAATAAAAAAAGAACAATTGTTATTGCTTTTTTTTTAAAACCAGCAATGTAGACACACTTTTACATTTGTGCAAGAAATGCACCGCTGGCCGCAAATGTAGTATTTAGAATTTTTTTTTTTAATAATCTTTATTTAAACATATATAGTAAGCAAAAATACTAAATGCCAGTCTCTGGTGAGCCTAAATCGCCAAATATCTAACAGTCGTCTCTAACAATGGATACATTGTGAATAACAAAAGGAGAGAAGACCCACAATCTATTTCCATAGGATCAGTCCAAGCCCCATTCCATGAGGAATACAGACTATTGGGGTCTTCTCATCACATTTAGTATATCGGGAATTGTGAAATCTAGGGCCCAACCACCCTCATTCAAACCCATTGCTGCCGGCCTCTCCAGGTCAGCGGACTCCCACACAGACGTCCCCCAGCCGAGAGGGGGGGAATCAAAGCGCCTCCTTCATACCCTCCCTGGCCCTAGGCCTAGCCGTGGGACAGCTGAGTAGGACCCTGCCCGGGTGCGGGCCCACCCCCGCAGAAGGGGACAGGGCCCACCGCCCCCCCCAGTAGGTCGTTAAGAAGAACCCCATAGGGGGTAACCATTTCCGGCCCCTTTGTGCAACAAAAGGCAGACATATCAATTTAGGCACTTAAAAAGTAACCACTAGGACAACCCATCAAACTGTAACAACATAATAAAAGGAGAGAAAGAATAAGAGAAAAGGAAAGGGATATGGTTAGTCAAAGAAGGGGAAAGGACCCCTTTTCTCCAGTACCTGCCATCATCTCTAGAAGCGTATGTCACCTCTGCCGCCTGCTCCAGCAATCGTCCGCTCTAAAGTGAGGGAAAAAGTAAGGAGCCTCGTGCTCCTTCAAGCCTGCCTGATTTAAACCCTAGCCTGTGAGGGCCCATCTCGCCGACTCCCACACCCCCGGAGAGAGGGGTCTGCGAGTTCCAGCAACGCTACGTCCAGGCTAGAGGTCACATACCTCGAGTCAGAGGTTTGCTCCATCCACAAAGCCCACGTATGTTGATATCTATCCAGTCTGCCCTTACATGTGGCTGCCCATTCCTCCGCCTCCCTAATCTCCTGCACCTTTTTTAACCCATTATTCCCTACTCGGAACTGTCGTCTTTCTCCAATATGTTGGAAGCAAGCGTCTGGCAGCATTCAGGAGATGTGGTAATGCCCTCTTCCTATATAAACAGGTCGGCATGGGGGGGACGTGAAGCAAGAAGTGCTGCGGGGCCAGAGGGACATCCAGGCCAAGTATTTCTTTGATCTGTGCCTGTATGTCCTCCCAAATGGGTTTGACCATTGGGCAATCCCACCAGAGGTGCAGCAATGTGCCCCTCTGGCCACAGCCTCTCCAGCACCGGTCCGACCTGGAGGGATACATCCGTGCCAAAGCAGCCGAGACCCTGTACCAGCGAGTCAGTAGCTTATAATTAGCCTCCTGAGTCCTGGACTCTACAGAGCAGGACTGTGTAAGCTGGTACAGATGTTCCACCTGTGGGCCGGAGAACTCCACACCCAGGTCCCTCTCCCATTCCCTGATGTACGTGGGCCTGACCGGCAAGGGGTTCCTGCCCAGCAGCCGATAAAATTCGGAAATCATGTGAGGAATTGGTTCTTCTGCTATAAATATTTGTTCAAATTGTGTCAATTTTGTCAGCCCCCTAATGTGCTTACCCTCCCGGGAGAAAAAATGGCTCAGCTGGGCTTGTCTCCAGAAGTCCATGGGAAATGTCCCATGACAGGCCTGAAGTGTGGCTGGGGTGGTAGCTTGCCATCTTCCAGAAGGGAACCACAACAAACGTTTGTGTCCCCCGCCCACTTGCCAAAGAAAGCCACCTGTTCCCCCGGGAGGAACCACCGAAAGCCGCCCAGCGGGGCCAGCGGGGATACCTGTGGGGCCAGGGCATGCAAAGCGTTTATCCTATCCCACAATTTCTGTACATGATGGGTTAGGGGAGAAGTGCTAGTGGAGTGCCCCCTGTGTTCCCTGTGCAGCCAAGGAGCATACGCCAGGTTCCTGCCTGCCAAGCACTTTTTAAGTGATACCCAGAGCCTGGTCTTGGCATGGAACCGCCAATTCAACAAGCGTTGTAGAACTATTGCTCTGTGGTATCTCCTCATGTCTGGGATCCCTAGACCTCCATCCCGTTTTGAGCGTCGTAGGGTCCGCAGAGCTATTTTAGGCTTCTGAGAACCCCACTCGAATTCAGACATCATGCTAGAGACCTTGGAGAAAAAGGTGCAAGGTAGGGGAACAGGTACCATTTGCATAAAAAACAAAATCCGTGGAAGGACATTCATCTTGAGGATGTTCACCCTCCCCAACCATGTAAAGACAGTTTTGGTCCAGGTGTTAAGGTCCCGCTCCACCACCGCCAGCAGAGCAGGGTAGTTGCGCTCATATAGGGTTTCAACGCGGTCTGTCAGTTGTATCCCTAGGTACTTTATCGAAGATTTAGTCCAAGAGACTGGGAAAGCTGACCGTAGGCTGCCTCCAGTGGCGGGGTAAGGGTGACCGGCATGATCTCGGAATTGGAGTAGTTAATTTTGAAATTGGAGAGAGCTCCATAGTGCTGAGGCTCCTGAATCAGGTTAGGCAGTGATATCAGGGGGTCAGAGAGATGGAAGAGCACATCATCTGCATACGCCGATAATTTATGTTCAGTGTTTCCAACCCTCAGCCCCCTGACATTCGGATTAGCCCTAACTGTCCGTAGCAGTGGTTCCAACAACAATGCAAACAACAAAGGCGAGAGAGGGCACCCTTGCGTCGTGACATTCCTAATTTGAAATTCCGGGGAGAAGACGCCGTTCACCCGGACCCGCGCACTGGGGGCCAAATAGAGAGCCATTATCCATGCTAGCATGCACGCTCCCACCCACAAGGACACCAGCACCTCCCTTAAGAAAACCCAGTCAACGCAATCGAAGGCCTTCTCCGCATCCATAGAAAGGATGAGACAAGGCCCCGATCCCGGATTGACTCGTGCCCAGTGGATAAGGAGCATGGCCCTTAGGGAGTTATTGCGGGCTTCTCTACCCGCGATAAAGCCCGTCTGGTCGGGGTGCACCACGTCAGGGACAAAAAGTTGCATACGGTTCGCCAATATCTTTGCTAGGATCTTTACATCCACATTCAGTAAAGATATGGGACGGAAGCTCTGGGGCAGGGTGGGGTCCTTCCCCTCTTTAGGGAGGACGGTGATATGTGCCAATAAGGCCTCCGGAGGCATTTGACCCCCCTTAGCTAATGAGTTGAAGTCGCTGCACATGCAGCCACTGAGTAGGGGTAGGAAGGTCTTGTAATATGTCCCCGTGTAGCCGTCAGGGCCTGGGCTCTTCCCGTTCGGCAAGGACTTCACTGTCCCCTCAATTTCTAGCAGTGTGATTGGGGACTCCATGGACTCCCTTTGTTCCTCCATCAGGGATGGGAGACCGGTGGTTGCCAGGTATTCCCGAATTGCTGCACGCCTGGAATCCAGCGCATCCGACCCTCTCTCTGATCCCAGAGAGTACAACTCTGTGTAAAACTTGCCAAACGCAGCAATTATGTTGGATGGGCGAGTCATCTCCTCTCCCGTTCCCGAACGGAGTTTGTGAACATAAGTTAGTGCTCTACGTTTACGAAGGGCCCTGGCTAGCATCCTACCACACTTGCTACCCTGTTCATAGAGTCTATGGGAGACATACCGCAGCTGTCTGCAGACCTTACGGTCTAATAGCCGCAAAAACAGGTTCTGTAAGTCTTGCAGACGTTGCAACGACTCGGGATCTCCTGTACCCTTATGGCGGAGTTCCGCTTGTTGCAACGCAGCTAGCACCCTTTGAAAGTCAGCCTGTCTAGCCTTTTTACAACGAGCCCCCTGGGAGATCAGCTCACCTCGGATCACTGCCTTATGTCCCTCCCACACTATACCCTCGCTAGTCCCAACCTCACCATTCTCCCGAAAATAGTGGGTGATGGACCACCGCAACAGCCACTGGGTCGTCCAAGAGGTTCTCGTTTAGGCGCCATGACCAGGTTCTTTGCAACCCTTGCGGTACCACAACAGTGGTCGAAACTGGCGCATGGTCAGAAATAGTTATGTTTCCCATGGACGGCTCCAGCAAATGCTCCAGAGTGTGCTGATCCACAAAGAGGAGGTCAATCCGCGTGTACACATTGTGCACAGAGGAAAAATAACTGTAGTCCCTTTCTGAAGGGTGTAGAACCCGCCAAACAGAATGTGGGATTGCATGGTCTTACGAAAATGTTTGAGAAATGCATAGGAATGTGTCGAACGACTGTGCGTTGTGTCTAGTGCGGGGTCTGGGCACACATTAAAGTCACCTCCTAGAATCACCCTCCCCTACCTAAATTCTGCTAATCGATTCATGGTCACGTCCAGGAAGGATAGTTGGTTTGAGTTGGGGGGCATACACTGTCGCAAATGTATATTTCGTCCCTGCTAGCAACCCCTTTACAAAGACATACCTCCCCATAGGGTCTGACATATGCTCCGTCGGCTGGAAGGGGCAAGTTTTATGAAAGGCTTTGGCCGTGCCCTTCGATTTGGGGGTCAGGGAAGAGCTCAAGAACCACTGACTGAACAGATGTGTGGCCAATCTAGGTGTGGATTGTGGGGTAAAATGGGTCTCCTGCAAAAAGAGGACCTGGGCCCTTAATCTTTTTAATTCTATCCATAACTTGCTACGCTTATGTGGGGAGCACAAACCTCTGACATTGTATGTAATTACCTTCATGTAATCACGTCATGATGTCTGGGCACAGTGGTAAACTCAGCGGTGATTCGGTCCCCACAGTGGGTTTCTATGGAGGCAGGCACTGGGAAGTCACAGAGGGAGGGAAAGCGAAAAATAAGGGGAAGAAGAAAACAAGAAATATGAAAACAAAACATGTTAGCATTGTAAAACAACAAAGGTGAACATTTGTTCCAGGCGAGGCCGAGTGTGAGAGGCCTGCCTGGCTTAGAAACTATCGGCAGAGAGGGTGAACAGTCCGGCCCTCCAATGGATGGAACCCACACCCCAAACCGCCGGAAGGGGGGAAGGTAGTCATGGGGTGCCGGCCCCTTCCACCGCCTCCGGATGGCCAAAGTGTTCCAGGGCAGGCAGTGCGTTTTCTGCCCTGCAGCAAAGCAGAGCAGTGCCGTAGCTGGAGCCCCGAAGGGCAAGTCCTTTACGAAGCAGCATGGTCCAACAGCCTCTCATCAGTCTTGGGAACACAGGGGCTGCCCCCTACACAGGCACGACTACCTGGGCCCCAAGGAGGTTCCAAGTTCTCGGATGCCAGAAGTAGCAGGGTAGCAGGGGGGTAGCCTCCTAAGAGGAAATATCCACCCAAGAGGAAAAAGCCAATTTAGAGTGGTGCAGTCCACAGTTTTCTGGTGAGAAGGGAGGGGGAGGATAGGGAAATGAAGAGGCTATATAATGACCTTGGCCCGGGACGCTATTCCCCCGGTGCAGACGACCCCGGCAGAGTACCGGGTGTTTGACGTCTGCGGCCCCATGAACTGTGTTTTCCTCTCGCCTGCAGCCATGGCTGTGGGAGGGAGAGAGCAGGGAGATCCAGAGAGCCCCTCCAATCCCGAAAGTCCACCTCCCCAAGTCCCAAGGACCTGCTGAATTGCGGTAGGTCATCTTTAGAACGTAGGACATGTTGCTTGCCATCTTTCTTTACCATAAGGCTGAAGGGGAAGCCCCAGCTATAGGTAAGGCCCACAGCCATGATACCGTCCAGTACTGGGCGCAGAGCCCTGCGCTGCATAAGATTACGCCGAGATAAATCTTGATAAAAGGACAACTTTGCTCCATCAAAGTCATAGTATGGCTTGTTATGCATTTTCTGCATTATGCGCTCCTTCATTGTGTACGTATGTAGCTTGCATATTATGTCTCTGGGGTTTTCGGTGTCTTGAGAGGGTGGCCTGAGGGCCCTGTCTATTTCCACTGGTGTGTCTGCAGAAAGCCCCAAAATGTCCCTAAAGATATCCGACAGTGTGGGGATAATGTCCTTGGGTGCTGTTGCTTCTGGGAGGCCGCGAATACGGATATTCACCCACCTGCTGCTGTTCTCCTGGTCATCAAGCTGGGAGAGTATGCTCTCAATCCTCTGCTCCTGAATGGCCCATTTGTCCTGCAGTGTGGCTATATGGGGTATAATCTCCTCCACTCTAGTCTCCATGGTCTCCACTCTGGCCCCCAGCTGTGTTGTGTCAGCCTTAAGCTGTGTAATGTCCCAGGTAAAGGCCTGCTCCACTCTGGCAGTGAAGCGTTCTAAATCCTCCTTTGTAGGAAGGGACCAAATATGACATCTCAGGTCCCAATCTCCTACCATGTCCCCCAGTTCTGAGCAGTGGTCCAGAGAAGGTGGGGGGGGGGGGAAGCAGAGTCACTCACCAGCCTGGGAGACCGAATCGGTGAAGCCTGCTGTTGCTGCGACGAGGCCGCGTGTTGTGCTGCCTGTGGTGCCGGCGCCATCTTGGAAGCCCCTCGGCCGGACCTGCGGGCCTCCGGGAAATAGCTATCCAGGGAACCCTGGCGTCCCTGATCTGGCAGCGGTGGCGGCTGGGACGATGTCCTCCGGCGCAGGGGCATAATCCAGCACCGTTGGCGGCTCCGTTTGCCCTGTTAAGCGATTGAGAGCTGTGGTGGAAGCGGAGCTGGGACAAAGCATGTCCTCACGCTTCCATGTCTTGGCCACGCCCCCAGAATTTTTTTTTTTTAAACCATCAATGTAGACGCACTTTTTATTTTTGTGCAAGAAATGCACAGCAAGGTGCAAATGTACTATGTAGCACTATTTATTAATAATAAAAAAAAATAATAAATTATTATTTTTTTTTTAAACCAGCAATGTGAACGCACTTTTTATTTTTGTGCAAGAAATGCACAGCTGCCCGCAAATGTAGTACCGTATATACTCGTGTATAAGTCGACCCGTGTATAAGCCGACACCCTACTTTTGCCCAAAAAATATGGGAACATTTATTGACCCGCGTATAAGCCTAGGGTGGGAAATGCAGAAGCCAGGACATAGGGATATTAGCCAGGAGCCAGGACACAGGGATATTAGCCAGGACACAGGGATATTAGCCAGGACACAGGGATATTAGCCAGGACACAGGGATATTAGCCAGGACACAGGGATATTAGCCAGGACACAGGGATTTTAGCCAGGACACAGAGACTGTAGCCAGAACACATAAGGGATGAGTAAGAGCTGTGCTGCTTCTAAGAGCCGTTCTGTGCTTTGTAACTGTGACTAATCACATTGGAATGTAGAGAATGCTGAGAGAGAGCTGCAGCTCTTAACTGAGATCAGGAGGTGGGCGGGACTGAACAGCTAACATCAGCTTGACCCGCCCACCTGCCGACATCAAGCTGAAAATCTGACACCTCTCATTCTCGGCATTCTCATTCTCTACATTCCAATGTGATTAGTCACAGTTACAAGCACAGAACGGCTCTTAGAAGTAGCACGGCTCTGTTTAATGTGAAACTACTGATCACCCACAGACACTGACTCAGGTATAAGCCGAGGGGGGGGTCTTTTTCAGCACAAAAAATGTGCTGAAAAACTTGGCTTATACCCGAGTATATACGGTATTTAGAATTTTTTTTTTAAACCAGCAATGTAGACGCACTTTTGAATTCTGTGCAAGAAATGCCCCGCTGGCCACAAATGTAGTATTTAGAATATTTTTTTTTTAAACCAACAATGTAGACGCACTTTTTATTGCAAGAAATGCACAGCAAGGTGCAAGTGTACTATGTAGCACTATTTATTAATAATAATAAAAAAAAAATCTTCTTTTTTTTTTTAAACCAGCAATGTAGACACACTTTTTATTTTTGTGCAAGAAATGCACCACTGGCCGCAAATGTAGTATTTCAAATTTTTTCGATTTTTTTTTTTTTTTTTTTTTTTTTTTTATTTAAACCAGCAATGTAGACGCACTTTTTAATTTTTTGCAAGAAATGCCCCGCTGGCTGCAAATGTAATATTTTGCACAAAAAAAAAAAAAAAATGTAATTTGTCTAACTGCAATGTAAAAGTAGTATTTAACCCCTTGCCGACCGCCGATCGGCAGTTGACGGCGGCAAGGTGGCTCGTGAGCGCAAATCGCCGTCATATGACGGCGGCCGCGCACACGAGCCTAGTGAGCGCGCGCCGCCGGAGGCACGCGGGCGCGCTCACTGTGTTCGGGGAGGGCCAGGGAGCGGGTGCGGCGGCTTCGATTGCCGCCGGCTACCCGTGATGGCCCCCCCGGAGTGAAGGAGCGGAGGTCCGTGTAAGTAAACACGGACCTCCGCTCTGTGTGAGGGGGAAGGGCTGTGATCACAGCCTTCCTGTATACGAAGGCTGTGACCACTTCCCTTCCCCAGCTAGGGCAGTCCCCCTACAGTTAGAACACGCCCAGGGAACATAGTTAACCCTTAGAGCGCCCCCTGCAGGTTAACCCCTTCACTGCCAATGGCATTTACACAGTAATCAGTGCATTTTTATAGCACTGATCGCTGTATAAATGCCAATGGTCCCAAAAAAGTGTCAAAATAGTCCGACATGTCCGCTGAAATATCGCAGTACCGCAAAAAATCGCAGATCGCCGCCATTGCTAGTAAAAAAAACAAAAGAAACCCCCAAAAAT
>BLSH010192023.1:819259-835800 GCA_018402905.1 Glandirana rugosa
ACCCAAGGGCTACTCCTGTTAAGTATACCTGTGTGATCAACACTGTGTCAAAAATAGTACAAATAACTATCAAGAATTACAAGATAACAAAGAAATATAATACACAAATGATCATCTCAACTCGCTTGGAGACCTTCAAGCCCAAGACGACCAGGCAGGCTTGAAGCCCTGTTTCAGCTTCGGCTTGCTAGCGTGCCTGTTGCTTGGGGTAACTTTAGTTACCCCTGGGCTTGAAAATACGTGTTTTTACCGACATTGTTTCAGGACCTTTCGGGATCTCCCGACCCTAGTTTGAAGATGATTTTAGAACAGTTATATGGCTTCTACCGTTAATTAATACTTTTCAGACACAGTTTGAAGATGATCCACATTCACCTCCATTTTTGTTTTTTTTAAGTTTTTATTTTTTTTAAAATATTTACAGTTATTTCCCTGTCCCCATTTTTTTGTAGGGCACTTGCCCTTCCCTTACCCCCATTTTACTTCCTTTTGCAGCCCTCTAGGGCTTTCCAGGACTTTGTTACAGCCATTTTTGTGCATAAAAGTTCGGGTCCCCATTGATTTCAATGGGGTTCGTTGTCCGTGCGATCGTTCGGCTTCGACTTTGTCCCGAAGTTCGGACGGACCAGCAGAACCCGAACTTCCAGAGGTTCGCTCAACTCTACTAGTAAACACATAATATAAAGAAACAATAGAACATTAAGAACTATCAATAAACATGATAAAAACTGTGTCACAACTAGTGTGTCCATATGAATTGTCCTCATCGGGAACCCAAAGAAGAAACTCCATTGGATTATTATGTGTTACAAGAATAATAAGGAAAGAACCATAACTAACATAATCTAAATGACTAAACTGATCACCTACCAGCCATCCAAAAACTACAAAAGAGAAGACCGCTGGCAAGGAAACCAGGCGAAAACACATGAGGGCACATTAGCATCCAAAAACGTACATCCCCATATAGATAAATAAGATCACAGGTGACAGGGAACAGACCAAATGCGCAGAAGGGAGGCACATAACTATTCATAAAAATGAGATACATGCCATACAAACTTTAACCCATGAGGTTTTTCTAATGTTACAAAAAATCCAAAATACCTCCCTTCTGCACAAGAGTCTGAACCTGTCACTCCCCCTACAGGGCATGAGAATTATCTCAGCACCCTAAATGCAGAGACTATCCTCATTCTTGTTATGACAAGAATTACAATACCTAGCCACGTTAGTAGCTTTATTGATTTCTATGTCATGAAGGGGATCATTGAGTCTACCCCCACCCAAGAACTACAAAAGAAAAGACAGCTGGCAAGGAAACCAGACGAAAACGCATGAGGGCACATAAACGTCCAAAAAATGTACATCCCCGTATGGATAAATAAGATCGCAGGTGACAGGAAACAGAACAAATGAGCAGAAGGGAGGCATATAACTATTCATAGAAATGAGATGTATCCCATTCAAAGTTTAACCCACAGGGTTTTCTAGTAATCATATGAAAAATCCAAAATACCTCCCTTCTGCACAAGAATCTGAACCTGTCACCCCAGGTTATGACAAGAATTCCAGTGTCTAGCCACGTTGGTAGCTTTATTGGTTTCTTTGTCATGAAGGTGATCATTGAGTCGACCCACATACTGGATGTGGCAGGCAGTGCAGGAGATAATGTATACTATATGCTTAGTGTTACAGTTAATGAACGAAAAAGTTTTGTTGGTGGGAAAAAACTTCAAATCAGTACCTTTCATAACATGAGGGCAGCATGGGCAATGATTCTACCCACATCTAAATGTGCCCTTAAACTGCAGCCAATGGGGTCTGGGCAGACCTTTGCTGCTAAACAAGCTAGGTGAAAGTGAATTTCCCACAGTAGGTGCCCACCTAGATACCGTTCTGATGCCACTAGAGAGGATTTGAGAATAAACTGGATCATTGAAAAGAACCGATAAATATTTACGGACAACGTTTTGGACCTTAGTGAATTCCATACTAAAGGGGGTGGAAAAGACAGGTAAACCACCAACAGTAGGAGTACCCATGATGTGTTTTGCCCGCTTCTTGGGTTGAAGGAGATTATCCCTAGGTGTGTTATGTGCAATGTGCATGGCCCTATCAATAACCAAATTGGGATAGCCCCTTTCAGAGAAACGAGATTTCATTGTTAGTGCTTGTCTCTGATATTCCCCATCATTACAAATCCTCTTTTATCTTAAAGTGGAGTTCCACCCATGTAAAAGTCAGCAGCTGCAAAAAGTGTAGCTGCTGACTTTTAATAATCAGACACTCACCTGTCCTTCGCTCTTCGCCCCCTCCCCTCGGCGGCACCAGCATCATAAGTGTGGGCACCCGGCTTTGGCGTCAAAGCTGGGCGCGCACTGCCCATACGCGAGTCACGCTGCGCCTTGTGACTGGCCGGCGTATCTTCTGGGACCTGTGACGTGTCCCAGAAGATCGCCGAGAGGGAGGTGGGAAGGTGGACTTCCTTCCCTGAGCTGTGGCGCCATGGGAGAAAGTGGACCTGAGACCTTGTGAAAACAGGGTCCCTGGTCACCCTCCAAAAAAAGACATGCCAATTGTGGCATGTCAGGGGGTCACCTTCCATTAAAGCGGAAGTTCCACTTTAGGGTGGAACTCTGCTTTAAGAATTGACCCACAGGGATGCCCCTGATGGTATGGCTGGGGTGACCCAAATCTGCCCTTAGGATGGAGTTCCCAGCAGTAGGCTTCCTATATAATCTGGAGATGAGTAAATCATCTCTCCCTTCCAAAACTACATCAAGGAACTTCACCCAAGCTAGATCAAGGACCCCAGTGAACCATAAATTGAGGGTATTGTCGTTAAGATAAGCAAGCCACCCACCAATGTCACCCACATTCTTATTACAAATAAATACCAGGTCGTCTACATAGCGACGATAAAACTTTATATTAGCTCGATTGGGACAACCAGCCCCAAAAATGTGGCACCTCTCCCACCACCCCATATACAGGTTGGCGAGGGAGGGCGAAAATTTTGCACCCATAGAGGCCCCGCACTTCTGGAGGTAGAAGTCCCCATCAAACAAAGAAATTGTGGGTCAGTAGGAATTCTAATCTAAGTAAAAACTTCTGATGAATGAGGAAATAGCTACTGTAATGTCGCAAGAGATAGGAAACCGCTTGGAGGCCAAGTGCGTGGGGGATAGAGGAATAGAGGCTGGTCGCATCACACGTGATCCAGATACTATTACAATTCCACTTGAAATGTTGTAAATCTGTCAATAATTGTTTGGTATACCGGAGATAACCAGGCAGATCCATGACAAGGGGTTGAAGTTGGTGATCGACCCACTGGCCTAGCCGTTCATTGAGAGAACCAATGCCGGCTACAATGGGTCTGCTCCTTAGGGGATCCAAACCTTTATGGACCTTGGGCAGATGCTGAAAGATTGGAATGATAGGTGCCTCCGGGACCAACATTTCAGCCGCCTCTGATGAAAAAAAACCCACATCTACAGCCCTATTGAGTAAAGAGTGTAATTCCTTTTTAAAGCTCGAGGTGGGATTTCCCTTAAGCCTAATATATGTGCTCTCATCATTCAACTGGCTTAAGGCCTCCTGCTGATAACCAACCGAATCCAAAACAACCACAGAGCCCCCTTTGTCGGAATATTTTATAAGAATACTATGATCCTCACTTAGTCTGGTAAGAGCCAGTCTTTCCAATTCGGTTAAATTGCCATTCCTGACTGGACCCCCCACCCGCCTAGCCAGGTGAGTCAAGTCCTCCTCCACCAATTTCTGGTATAAGTCCATGTCTTTGCCCCGAGACCCTATGGGGTAAAAATCAGACCGAAGTTTAAATAGAATGCAAGAGTGGCCCCCTAATAGGTCAGGGGGAGAAGACACGGACTCTGAGGCTAAATCCTCACATATAGCACACGACTCAGCAAAACAAGGGGGAGAAATTGACTCACCCGGATGGACTTCGAACTCAGAGGGCTCCTCATTGGACCGCGTATAAATGGTGGTATCTTGAAAGTAGTGTTTTCTCAGAGTAAGTGTCTGGACGAATTTGTTAACATCCAGAATGGTTTGGAAAAGGTCAAAGTGCTTGTCTTGACAAAAGTTTAAACCTCTGGATAAAAGTGAAATTTCAACATCATCAAATGGTCTCTGGGAAACATTTATCACATTGGAAATCATTTCGGGATGCGATCCCTTAACGGATAGCATGCACCGGCATCTTCGCCTGTGTTTGCGACCTCCTCTCCTGGTTCTTGGAAGTGACTTCTATTGTCCTCCTTCTTTTTGTTTAAAGACTGGGGGCAAGCTGTGTGGGTGACTGCACCAGGATGGTGTGATGCATCAGATGAGGAGTCGGACGCCGCGACCGCTAATGTATTATTCAAGGTGTCTGCCTCTATGTCAGAGAAGCTGACATTCTTTTTGACAGATGATTTGCGCGGTCCGCCTGGGAAAAACATTTTTTTCCACACATAAACTGTACCTCCTTCATAGTCCATCCTATCCCTGGCTAGTTTGTCATTCTTGCCAGAGATAACTTCCCACTACAGTTAATCAAGTTTTTTTAACTGGGAGTCACACATCACAAAGTCCTTGTGTGATTGCATAGAGACAATATCCTGCTGAATATCTGCAATCTCTCTCTGAAGTTTGCTCAACTCCTCAGTCCTTGAGTCAATAATGATTTGGATCAATTTAAGTGAACAATCATTAAAAAGTTCAAAGGTAGGAAACTTCTTTATGCGAAGACCACAGGGTATTTGTTGTGCCTTTATATAGTCGGAGAGAGTCTTTACATCCCAGTATGAGCGTATCTTAGCCATCAACTTTTCTATCTTCCGAAATAATACGTTCAGTGATACATCATGGTCTTGAGTCTGGAGTGTGTGTGTTAATTGGCTCAATCTCAACGGGTTCTCTGATAAAGATGTCAACATTCTGCTGTAGTTAGACGCCACAACATTAGCTACTGCATTGGTAACCTCCATGGTAGCAGAGAGCAGTACCCAGGAATGAAGGACAACTTCATAGCATGAACTGCTGATGGAAGAGAGATCTCCGAGCAGGTGAGGCAGCAAACAAATCCAACCAGTGTAAGTGAAGAGAAGCACCGCTTCAGGAGATTCACCTGTCCAAAGGCTACAATCATCCAGGTATATGGCAGGGTGCAGGCACAGTTTGCTAAATAGCATGGAAACAAGGAAAGGCTGGACAGCCACACTCCAATGCAAACTCCTTTATTCGTTAAGAAGACCACATGCAGACAGTGGAGAACTAGAAGTCCCAGCAGGCTTACGCATTTCACACCTTCACACGGTGTTTAATCATAGTCTAAATATGTGCACATAATGAGCACGCATATATACTCTATAGAAGCAATGTAAATGAGTGGGCATGGCCGTGTCCATAGGCGATCAACCCATGCTGCACCCAATTAGTCAATTAATTGCCGGTCAGGCTGACCAAAATGAATGTTGTGAAGTTGGAAGAAAAATGCAAAGGGCTGATCCCCAATGCAGCACAGCAGCTCCACCCTACAAAAATATACATACATAGAACATACAAAGTAAATGAAAATATGTGGAATAAAAAGGTACAAAATGACCTGTGTGCAAATGTGCACAAAGTGTGAGCATGGGACCCCACACCTGTACCCCTGAAGATCATTAAACCATTTTCACCAGAATCGCATATAAAACATTGTGATAATAGTGATGATTGCGAGTCAGGAAACATAAATGGAGATGTAGTAATCAAGAATGTTCCACTGGCCAAGGGTGACAGGCAATGGGAAACATATACGGGCAATCCCATGTGGTACATCACTAGTAAACACATAATCAGCTTTTTTTTATCAGCTATTAAATGAGATAGGATTAAAATATATATGGGGGTTGAGAAATCCAATGGATGAACAATATTCATGCTTCTCAAAGACCTATTATACACTCTCGAGAATCGATTTTGCTCTGGGCAGTGAATAAATATTATGGTATATTAAATACTGTATATGCCCAGGGATCTATCAGATCACTCACTATTGGTGCTAGCAATATGTCAAAGAAAAGATCACTATAAAGGGGAGTGGAAAATAAGCCCTTTTTAGTTGGAATTGGTCGGAGATCTCGAGGGACCAGTATTAGCTATAAAAGAGTATGTGACTATGAATATTGGTACAGCACCTTTGGGGGTGGTTTGGGATTCCCTTAAAGCCTTCCTTAGGGGTATACTGATACAGCGGGTGGCGAAAATAAAGAAGCAAACAAGAGAAAATGAGTTGACTATGCAAAAGGTTATGGAGGCAGAAAGACAATATATAGAGGTACCATCTGCTGAAATATTGTCTGACTTGGTAAATGAACAACAGAAATGCAAACAAATACTTTGGACAAAGGCAGAAAACAAGCAGTTGTTTTACAGACAAAATCTCTTTGAAGAGGGGGAGAGTGTAGGACATTTACTGGCTTTACTGGTAAAAACAAACAAGTCCACCATGGTTATACCATCAATTAAGACAGGTGATGGAAGAGTTACCGCATATACATCTGAAATTATAGATATATTCAAAAAATACTATGGAACATTGTATAGCGCTCAGTGTCAAGAGGTGGAGGATAAGATATGGGGTTTCTTTAGGGATTTGGAGATTCCACACCTCTCCAATGAAGAAAGGGATACGTTGGATGCCCCCATAGTTCTGGAAGAACTTTGACAGGTAGTAGCAGCGCTGCCAAAACAGAAATCTGTTAAACCAGATGCCGGCAGAGATATATAAAAAATATGAAGAGATATTACAGCCTGAGCTGCTGAAAGTATTTAATAGGGAGATGGAAGAGGGAAGGCTATGTACATCGATGACGGAATTTACCATCATAGTTTTGCCAAAGGAGGGGAAGGATCCACTTAACCCTTTTTCCTACAGGCCAATATCCCTGCTGGGTACAAATGTCAAGTTCCTAGCAGGGATACTGGCCACTAGGTTAAAGAAGATAATACAAAAATGTGTGCATCCCAATCAGGATTTATACCAACTAGTATAAATATAAGGTGGGTATACTTAAACCTACAAGTTATGACGATTAATATAGGATCAAGAGCCATATTATCATTAGACGTGACTAAGGCCTGGAGTGGCATTACTTATGGCAGGTCTTAGCGGCTTTTCGGTTTGGCCCAGGGTTTAACTGGATGAAACTGTTATATGGGAAACCTAAGGCGAAAGTTAAAATAAACTATGAGTGCTTCCGTTGACCCGGGGGGACAAGGCAGGGGTGTCCTTTATCACCCCTGCTCTTTGCCCTGACAATGGAACAATTGGCCATAGCCATTAGATCTTCATCAAATATCCAAGGGTTTAAGAGAATATCAGGAGAAGAGAAAATAGCGTTGTACGCAGATGATATACTTTTATTTTTAGGGGATACTCAATCTTCTTTAAGTGCAGCGATGGATGTGATAGAAAATTTTGGACAGCTCTCTGGTCTGAAGATAAACTGGAAATTAAGTACCTGGGAGTGTACATACAGTTGTATGCAAAAGTTTAGGAACCCCTGACAATTTCCATGATTGTCATTTATAAATATTTGGGTGTTTGGATCAGCAATTTCATTTTGATCTATCAAATAGCTGAAGGACACAGTAATATTTCAGTAGTGAAATGAGGTTTATTGGATTAACAGAAAATGCGCAATATATGCATCAAAACGAAATTAGACAGGTGCATAAATTTGGGCACCCCAACAGAAAAATCACATCAATATTTAGTAGAGCGTCCTTTAGCAGAAATAACAGCCTCTAGATGCTTCCTATAGCCTGTAATGAGTGTCTGGATTCTGAATGAATGTATTTTGGACCATTCCTCCTTACAAAACATCTCCAGTTCAGTTAGGTTTGATAGTTGCCGAGCATGGACAGCCCGCTTCAAATTACCCCACAAATGTTCAATGATCTTCAGGTCTGGGGACTGGGATGACCATTACAGAACATTGTACTTGTTTCTCTGCATAAATGCCGGAGTAGATTTTGAGCAGTGTTTTGGGTCATTGTCTTGTTGAAATATCCAGCCATAACTTCAACTTTGTGACTGATTCCTCAACATTATTCTCAAGAATCTGCTGATATTGAGTGGAATCCATGCGACCCTCAACTTTAACCAGATTCCCAGTACCGGCACTGGCCACACAGCCCTACAGCATGATGAAACCTCCACCAAATTTTACTGTGGGTAGCAAGTGTTTTTCTTGGAATGCTGTGTTCTTTTGCTGCCATGCATAACGCCCCTTGTTACGACCAAAATGAAGCCGGCTTGTCCAAATGCGCGTTTGCATACCTCAAGCAACTCCGTTTGCGGCGTGTGTGCAGAAAAGGCTTCTTTCGCATCACTCTCCCATACAGCTTCTCCCTGTGCAAAGTGCGCTGAATTATTGAACGATGCACAGTGACACCATCTGCAGCAAGTTGATGTTGGAGGTCTTAGGTGGTGGTCTGTGGGCTGATTTTGACCGTTCTCACCATCCTTCGCCTTTGCCTCTCCAATATTTTATGTGATATGCCACTTCTGACCTTAGCAAGAACTGTGCCTGTGGTCTTCCATTTCCTCACTATGTTCCTCACAGTGGACACTGACAGCTTATATCTCTGCGATAGCTTTTTGCAGCCTTGCCCTAAGCCATAATGTAGAACAATCTTTGTTTTCAGGTCATTTGAGAATCGTTTTGAGGCCCCCCATGTTGCCACTCTTCATAGGAGAGTCAAAGAGAACAACAACTTGCAATTGGCCACCTTAAATACCTTTTCTCATGATTGGATGCACCTGTCTGAAGTTCAAGGCTTAATGAGCTCACCAAACCAACTGTGTGTTCTAATTAATCAGTGCTAAGTAGTTAAAGGTATTCAAATCAACAAAATGACAAGGGTGCCCAAATTTATGCATCTGTCTAATTTCGTCTTGATGCATATTGCACATTTTCTGTTAATCCAATAAACCTCATTTCACTACTGAAATATTACCATGTCCTTCAGTTATTTGATAGATCAAAATGAAATTGCTGATCCAAACAGCCAAATATTTATAAACGGCAATCATGAAAATTGTCAGAGGTTCCTAAACATTTGCATACAACTGTATCTATAAACCCAAAACAGTATATTAGTAGTAATTTAGCCCCACTGATAGTTTTAAATGTAAGGGAAAGGTGTGACACTGATTACCTTTGTCATTGGCAGATAGATGTAATTTGATAAAGATGATCTGGATGCCGCAACACATATATATATATATATATATATATATATATATACTGCATAATTCGCCATTTTGGATACCAAAACAGTGGTTTCGAAAGATGGCTATAATTTTGAGCTGATATGGAAGAAAAAACAACCTAGTATAGGACTACGGGTGTTGCAACTGACGAAGGACAAAGGGGGTTTGTCGGTGCCACACCCCTGGAGCTACTTTCTGGCAGCACAATTGCAGCACCTGAGAGGATGCTCATGGGAACAAACCACAATACATTAATGAAAGCTTTGGAAGCTGGATTCTTTGTCTTTAAGTCTCCTAACTTTAAATTGGTCAAAAAGCTCAGGAAAGTAGTTAAGGGGATGCTAGGATATCAGGGTTACACCAAATTTTTGCCCATATGGGTTAATATCTACAGGAAATTGAAAATATAGATAGAAGTACGGAAAAGTACGGAATGGGAGAGGTGTGGGTTGGTGCGACTGGTTCAACTGTACAGAGGGACAATTCTTAGATCATTTCAGGAGCTTAGAGAGGAATATGAAATCCCGAAACAGTCTTTCTATAAATATTTACAAATTAGACATGCACTGGATAAACAATCTAAAGAAAAGCCATTGGAATGGAGTGAGATCACTACTCTCTGCATAGTGATTGATGCAAGGTTGTCTAAAGGGCTGATATCAGGAATTTATGGAAATATATGTTGCAGGGGCGATAAATGGGAAGGAGGAACTTCCCTGTGGGCACCGATGGGTGGAAGACCTAGGAAAGGTAACGGTGGAGCAGTGGAGACGAATATTGGGTGCTGGATCACTGGTATCCTTATCCCCCTCTTAGAGAACCTCACATTTGTTGCTACTTCACAGAACATACTATAACCCCCGAAAGCTATTTTTGTTTGGGTGGAGGTTAGACGCTAAATGTCCACGATGTGGAGATCCGAATGGAGATCTTATCCATATGATGTGGAGGTGCCCAAAATTAAATAGATATTGGGGGGAGGTTATTGATACTATGAAATCAATTTTTGGAGCTGCCCTTGCGTTAAACCCCATAACATGTATTTTGGGGTATATAGGTGAAGAGGGAATAGTAAATAGAAGGCAAACTGCATTAATTAGGAGTTTGTTCTGCGCAGAAATTAATAGCGAGAAAATGGTTAGTAGTAAACCCATATAGAATGGATAGAAGAATGTACCTTGATAAGTTGAGCTGACTTTCACTGAGGTTTACATGGCCAAGCTGACCTGAAAATTGGGAGGTTCCGGTAACGCTGGGTCAGTTTGACCTGGCTTACTGTGTCAAGCACCTTGTTTTATCTAATTCAGCATTTTTTTGTCCACTTTACCCCGCCAAGTTGTAGATGATACAATTAGGAAACAAAGGTCTGTATATATATTAAAAGAGGAAATGTTGGGGTACTTAAAGCGTAGTTCCACCCATTTAAAAGTCATCAGCTACAAAAAGTGTAGCTGCTGATTTTAATAATCAGACACTCACCTGTCCCCCGGTCCAGCGATGCAGTCGCTCGCTTCCTCGCTCCTCTTCCCCACCCTGCGTGCGGCGGCGGCATTGCAACTGTGGGCGCCCAGCTGTGGCTTCACAGCCGGGCACGCACTGTGCATGCGCAAGCTGCACTGCAGCGATCTGAATGGCCGGGCAATCTTCTGGGACCTCTGACGTGTCCCAGAAGATTGCTGGGAGGGAGGGGGGAGAGGTGAATTTCCTTCCGGCACCGCGGTGCCAGGAGAGGAAGTGGAAGCTGGATACCTGTCAAAACCAGGTATCTGATCCCCCCCCCCCCAAAAAAAAATGACATGCCATTTGTGGGATGTCAGGGGGTCACCAACACTTAAAGCAGAAGTTCCACTTTTGGGTGAAACTCCACTTAAAGAAAATATGGGAACCTTGGTTAAATAGGGAAAATAATCATTTAGACAAAGAGATAAATGAAAATAAGAAGAAAATAAAATGTGTAAAATGGAGGAATATGTGGAAGGACAAAAGATGGAACTACTGAAGAAAAATAATAAGAAAAAATAATCTGCAAGCTTTTCTTGCAATAGGAGAATAAAAGATTGAGGGTATGCAGTGACAGGTGATAAGTGATTTAAATATGGAGAAAATGTAATGTAAAGGTGTATTAAGATATAAGAAGTAGTGCACTATGGCTATGTAAGTAAAATGTGTACAAGATAATTGTGGTGAATGTTTGTGTTTGGAGAAGGACATTTTCTAAACAAAGATTACTTGATTCAAAATAGTTGCAGATAATTGTCTCATTGGCTTAGTGGCTCATATGCCATCGCTCTGACGTCTATCAATTGGAGGTCAGTTATTGTGAGAGTTGATGGCTGGGGTAAAGCTGGCAACACACAGTACCATTCTGAATGGTCACTTCAACTAGTTTTTACCAGAACCATAAAATTAGGCCCTTATCACATCAGCAGACCGATATGGTCCGCCTGTCTGTTTTTCAGCCGGACCTATCAGACCACCCATTGTTCTCTATGGAGCGATGGATGTCTGCTGACACTTGCTGGCATCCGATCTGGTCCGCTAAAAACTGACGGATGGGGATACATTCGCCATCTGTCCAGGGATCAGATTGGCTTACAGTCAGATAGATAGAAACAGACATGCAGTCCGTTTTTCATCTAACTGCCCCATAGAAAACAGCAGGCTGTATCTCCATAGAGATTCCATTCCGTCTGAAAGTGGCCTAAGCATCATCACAATGGAGATTCTTTACTATTGAAATGTTTTTTGGTAATTTTGTGAGACTGGCCATTCTTAGAGGTAGAGGTTTAGTTTTAGTACTAAAGAGAGCATTAGGGTTAGATCAGAGGGATAAGATTAGTTTCCTTGTTAGAGTGACAGGTAGTCATCGTAGTTTTGTAAACATGACTGTTGTCATAATGTATACAAGATCATTACTATCAATCAGTTTCAGACTTCCAAATTACTGCAAATTCTGCATCTCTGTTGAACAAATAGATAATTAAATTGGCCACAAAAAGTATTATATACTGTACATACACCTCTAATTCCACTGTGATCTGGGTCCCCATCACCCTGGTGGATATTAGCTGGACAGAATGGGATAGTTACCTCCCTATATACAACTACTTATTGGCAATCGGGTCCAAAACAACATTATTTGGCCCATAATTATACCGTGCAGAAGCAAGTTATTCATTAACTATCCATCCTACACAATGTGTAACCCAATAAGTGGCTTTATAGTAAGGAAGGAATTTGAGAAATTAATGATGCCATTACGGAAAGTAAAGAATTAACAAAAGAGATATAGGACATTAGGCCTTCTTCTGCAGGTTGATAGATATGGTCAGTGATACTGACCATCTAAATTATTTGAATATAAAGTATAGCTGTAATCCATACTTAATCTACTCTGTGTAATTATTTACATTTGCTATTACATTTCTAATGGAAGATCAGAGAACTAATTATGAGAACACATTACACATGATTGTAGCTATAGTTTAATGAGTACTCATTTTAAACAGCCTTAATAACAGCACTGGCGAAAAAGCTAATATCCTGTCCTATACCATATTGCCCCATGCTTCCACTTATCATTCTGGTTTCCATTTCACATTACCTAACTGCACTATTAAGGCTGTTTTTACTCCGCATCCAAATTTGGTCTTAATGGATTATTTAATATAAGGACTCACATTTGTTTGACATTGGTACTGTTTAATTACAAATGCTCTTTTACTTAAGTACCACAGTGTGTGGACTGCTAATGCCCACACACATTTTTCTTAGATGATAAGCTCCAAGACTTTATCCTACTGGGCAGAACTCAAAGGCCGTTTGGTGCCTGATCAAGTGCTTCCTATTTTGGTTGCCATTTCACTTGCTACTTATCGCTATAAATTGGGTTTCTATAGTACAAACTAAGCTAGGCCAGTCCCAGAAGCCTTTTTACCCCCTCACACCTTGTGTGTGATTTTCTGCAGTTGACTTGAACCTGATCATTGAGATCGTGTAATGAACTTCTCAAAAGTCATACTGGCATTCTGTTTTATGGGCATTCTGTCATTAAATGGTGTATATGAGTAATTTCCCTCTGAGTTCTCTCTAACATGTACTGAAAGTGTAATGAGCTAGCGATTCGATACACAAACATGCAAAGGATTTCTATGTGTGTGTCCAGACAGTAGACCCAGTTAGAAGAACATGAAAGAGATTTTGAAGTATATCTAAAGTTAAAAACTCTTATTTTATTAAGAATGCTGTCATATTTGTTTTGCCATCTTAGTTTTATTAGGGAGATTTTCCTTAAATTATTTTGTAAAATGTCCCCATAAAGGCTTTTATTGCATCCGTCAATGCTGGGTTATTATATACGAGAATACCTCATGGGCAAAGCATTCAGCATTTCTAATTCTTCAGACTCTAAGATTTCTTAGTGGACATGACTTTTCACTACAGGATTACAATGCATATTTAATGTTTTTGTTGGAAATTCTTTTAATGCACAATCTTTCATTTTCTCTGGTTCTCTGGTGCACCACCAAATGCAGGGTACTGCAATGGGCATAGCATGTGTGCCATCCTACGTGAACTAGTAACTGGGGGGGGGGTTTGGTGCCAGAATTTTTGCCAGAGGTGAAGGGTCTATGTTCCTGTGCCACATTTTATCATGGCACAGGTACATAGGTGATATTGTATTTTATGGGACTGAACTAGTTCAGAGTGTTTGCTGCACACATTTATAGCAGCATTCAAGAAAATTAGCATTTTTACATTTTAAAAAGTGTGATTCTTTTTCTACCAGCCTATTCCTGAAATCTATATCAGAAAACACCAGTCTACATGCTGAAAGCTTTCACAACCCTCAGTCTTATTTGTGGTATTCCCATTGGTCAGTATCAGAAAATATAAAAAAAATGCTCTAATGCAACAATTGAATATGAAGATAAACAAATACAAAAAAGAAAAATACAAAAGAAAAGGAATATAGCAAAAAGGGCCTCAGAGTGGCTTGTCAGAGAACTAAAGCAATGTGACAAGGGCAAACACAGGTTATGAAGATGAACAGCAGGCGAAGAAATTAGGGATCTATAAGATTTATTATAAAATATGCTGTAAAATATATTTTAACTCAACATTGGCACTGGCTTACAGAAGAATCCTTCCTTCTCATTTCTAAATGTATAATGGCATTACAATCCATCACAGAGAAGGCAAAAATCCACTGGTGATTATTTGGTAAACAGCCACTTCTAGAAAAGTGGATCACAATGTTGCCACCTCAAAGGCACCTTTAACTGCAGTTCTTTCACACAGTATATATTATAAAAGGTACTACTATCCAGATTCCTAAGGCCTCATACACACGGACGTTTCTAAAAAAAATAAACAAAACGTCGGGCCCGACGTCAAGGAAAAAAAGTTGACGTTTTTCGGCGTTATGCATCGGCGTTTTTGAGCATTAGTGAGCGTCGGCGTCAATAGGCGTTTTTAAAAAAAAATCATCCCTCTGCTATTTTTCAACCTAAAAACGTTGGCGTCAAAAAACGCCGGAAAACGCCGGTATAATAATAAGTGGCGTTTGTTGGCATAATGTGGCGTCGGCGTCAAAAAATGCTAAAACGTTACAGCCTCAGAACGCGATGGCTGTGGGTTCTAGTTTCAGCTCACTAACGCCGACGTCATCTACAGCTCAAAAACGCAGACATTTTTATGGGGCCATTGACTAACATGGAGAGCTGCAAAAAACGCCAGAAAATGCCTGCGTCAAAAAACGTCCATGTGTATGAGGCCTAAAAGTTAACATTTTTTTTCTAAATATTTTGCTAACTGCAATAGAGAGAGCATGCAACGTTGGAATGTCAGATCATGGTTTGGATATTGCCTTGGGTAATCTGGATCACCAATAGCCCAACATAGTTTATATAAACATAATTATTGTTTTTTTTTTTAACATCTGAATGCCTCTGTCCTTTTTAAATAACAAAATAAGAAATATAAATATACAAAAGGAGCTGTAATGGCTCTGCACATTTTTTTTGTTTTTTCTTTTGGGTTTAATTATTGTGGTGGTGCCACAGGGGTTAATCAATTATTAGATTTATTTTTATTGAAACATTATTTTTTTATTTGTTTTCTAATATTCTTTGTTATACCACATTGACTGTATGGTCTTTATAAACTAGTTGTTTTTCGTGTGTTTAATGACAATTTGTTGACCTTTTTTCTCATTTTGCATATATCCACTGTTGTGCTCTTCATAACATATCCTCCTTTACTGTGCGTTGTTCATGACATGCCTTTTTAGTGGAATGTAAGTCATGCACATAGACGTGACTATGTGTGTTTAGGTCTGGGGCTTACCCCCTTGGGATGTTTGAAAAGACCATCAGGAGAGTGCGCTGTCCATACACCACTCACTTGACAAAGTCATCACGTAGGGCAATGAAGCGCAGCTTGCCTTTTCGGGGCCTACACACAGCTATCTGTGCATCTGAGAGTGTATGCTTGCATCTCTGTCCTCACCCCTGTGGATGAGGCAGAACCAAAACAGCCTACTACTAAGAGATGCATGATGCCCTGTCCTCTTAGAATGCCTCCAGCTGTGGTTGATATACATCTTTATTTGCTGGTTTCTTGAATGTTACAATACAGTCAAGCCACAATTGTTTGATTTCCTGTTTTTATGGAGATATTTATGGATCCATCAGTAGAGACCTGGGTCTAAACTATATGCCATTCCAAGATCAGTATGAGCCTTTTTACTGCTATGGACTTTAGGTGACTTGTAATGCAGTGTCATTTTAACTGTTTATACATTGACCATTATATGATGAGACTAATTTTGCCCATCCAAATTGGACATTATATATGCTTGGAATTCACCATCTTAAACCCCAAAGTTTGGATTCTGTGTAAAATCAACATAAAAACAATGCAATGATTTGCAAATCTCATAAACCTATTCACAATAGAAAATAGAAAACACATCAAATTAATTAAATTAAACTGCAAAAATATGCCATGTTAAAAAAAAAAATAATGTAATTTTGAAATTGATGACAGCAGCATGTCTCAAAAAAAGTTTGGACAGGGCCATGTTCACCATGGTGTAGCACCCATTTTTTGAACAACACTCTATAAATGTCTTAGAACTGAGCACCCCCTCCCCCCCAGGTGGTACTCGCGAAGTCAGGCTCTCAATCGGCGCTGATGAAAAGCATTGAGAGATCACTCTGGGTGGCCATCTCCTGAGTACCGGATCTTCCTGTACATCCTC